>CM024594.1:17181380-17704852 GCA_014182565.1 Eucalyptus marginata
GAATTAGGACATTCTTTGCATGTCATTGCATATTAGATAAAAATTGCATTTTAGGTCTAGATAGATTTTTAGATGAATTGCATGATAGGTTTTTTTAATGCATGTTTAGAAAGCATTTAGAATAGATAGTATTTCGCTTGAGTTAGATTTTTATTTTTGGTAATTTTAATTACGAATTTTCGTTAAATAAAAAATAAAAAATCATGTGCACATCATATAGAATTAGGTTCATGAAATACATGTCATTTAGGGTTTATTGCTAGAGTCATTTAATTAGAAATTGCCCGACATTAGAAGTTGGTCATTTTGGTTAAATTAGATTGCATATTTAATTATTGCATATTCATTAGAAAAAATCACAAAAAATTTTACTCATTCATATAGTTTAAAACATTTTGCCATGCCATATTATTTCATATTAGATTAGAAGCATTGCATTGCATATGGACTATATTCTCGTTAAAAAGTGAAAGTAAAAATTGAGTGATTGCTTGTTAATTAGAAATCATATCTAGGATTGCTGATGTGAATTCTGATCTAACAACACAGATGCTTTCGTTGTTTTGAGGTAAGTCCTGCATTATTTAATTGCTTTTCTGAGTGTTAAATTGGTGGTATGCGCACATGCTTGATCACCTCACATGTTAGGGATATAAGTTAAAATCAATTCAAGCTGCTTGCCAAATATTTTTTCAAAAATAAAAGATAAATGTACCGAAAGGGCGTTAGTGAAAGCTAGCGTAATCAAGTCCCTGAACTCACAAATCTCTGGTTTGTAGGAGTAAAATAACCCTCCCATTATTTTACTTAGGTGTCTAATCGACCTACCGTAAACTGATTAGTGGCGACTCCTAATTGAAAAATCATTTGCATGTTAATAACTTGAACCTAAATCGCGAGTTGGTATGGGCTTGGGAGAGCCCGAGTTAAGTCTAGGCTTAGCAATCCATTAGCTTAATTTTAGGTGGTGCACTCGAAAATTTGGTCGCGACAGGTATTCAGGTGTGCAAATTTTTCTCAACTAGTAAAAAGAAGATTTCCATCATGTAAGTCAAGGGGTACTGCTTGCATGTCATTGTATTTGGGGCTCCTTTCGGAGCCCTAACCGGTTCCGTAACCGGTTTCGGCTTCGTAATCGGTTCCGGCTTCAAAACCGATTCCCGATTCTACCTGGGAACCACACTCACCCCTAATGTGAATGATGAAGAAGTGATTCACCATAAGGCCTCTGAAAATGGGCAAAATTACTAAAAAAGTCATAAACCTATTGCAATTGTGCCAATTTAGTCATAAACTTTTTTTTTTTTGGCTAATTTAGTTCTAAACCTTTTACAATTGTGCTAATTCAGTCCATCCAGCCAAAATTGGTCGGCTGGACGCGACGTGGACACCACCGTTCGGCGAACGCCGACGTGGCAATTTTTAATATTTTTTATTTTTATTTTTCGAATTTTTTAATCTTTTTTTTCTTTTTTTTCCCCCTTTTCTTCTTCCTCTGGCTAGCCAGAGGCTAGGGCCGATGAGGTCAGCTTCGCCGGCCAGAGGAAGAAGAAAAGGGGGAAAAAAAGAAAAAAAGAATTTAAAAATTCAAAAAAATATTAAAAATTGAACGTCAGTGTTCGCCGGACAGCCGGTGTCCACGTCAGCGTCCGGCCAGGCAATTTTGGCTGGATGGACTGAATTGACACAATTGTAAAAGGTTTAGGACTAAATTGGCAAAAAAAAAAAGTTTAGGACTAAATTGGCACAATTGCAATAGGTTTAGGACTTTTTTGGTAATTCTCCCTCTGAAAATGATACGTTGAGGGAAGACCGAGTGTTCTGGCTCATCGAGGGCTACATAGGTTCATCTCAGATCAAAAAGGTTTTGGCTCATGACATGTGGAGGCTAAACTTCTGAGGTTCTACAAGAAGATAAAAAAAGTACTCAATTGTATTGAAAATTATATATAAAAAAAATTGGGTGTGCTATGGTGAATGATGAGGATGTGATTGGCTTTACCGTCTTCGAGAACGATATATCGAGTGAAGGCTGACCTTGTTTTTCAGCTCACAAAGCACCAGGGGCTTGCCTTCGGCTGGAAAGTTTTGGCCCACGACATGTGCAAGCTATATAATAGAAAAGACCCGAGCTTTTTCCATTCCTTTTTTGACTCCTGACACTATCTATTATCTAGAATTGATCGTATAATATTCCTTTAGATCTCACTCTTAATTTAAGATTATTTCTTACCTTTTTTCTTCTCCTTTTTTTTTGTTTCAATTATTTTAAAAGACAAAACTATCTATGCTCTTCTCAAACAACTTTTTTTCACCCTCACTGCTTCTTCCGCATCCACTATATTTCAATGTTTCCTTCATGTTCGTCTTCTTCTTAACTTATTCTCATTGTCCACTTGCATAAGAGTTTAATCAATAGTTGTAATTTGAGCAAGCACTAGTCATATATTGGAGTTAAGAAATGTTAGTTTTATATGCACATTATTTATTTTATTTCCCCTAGATTCTCCTCATAATTGTGAATTTTCCAACTTTGATTTCCATCACAAATTTACAATGATATGCTCAAAGATTGAATATCGTGGCGAATGTATGCATTTCGTAGAATGTACTCATATTTCAATGTATTATATTTTGAAGTATAGTCTCTATGAAAGGCAATATTTAAGGGGACCCAAATTGGATCAATGATGAAAATGCGAATGGAGAAGAGCAATCAATCGTGTCAACAAGTTCATTTGAAACTTTATTAGTAATTTTTTTAACTTGAGAGGATCTTCTGAGTAGCGTGTTGTGGCATTTTCTTATTCAAGGCTATGTTGTCTCCAATAAAAGGTCAAAAGAGACAAATATGTTTTTCTTGGTTGTGATGGATGATGTAATTATTGTGATCGACATAATATTTCTATTGCATTTAGAGAAGAAAGACTATATCTCGTTTGATTATTTGTTCTTTGGAAGTTCATTGCTATAAAAAGAATGGATCATAGTCACTCAAAATATTAAAGGAATCACAAACATGATCTTTTGAGTGATATATTCGGACATCCTACTTGTTGTTGCTTTTCTGAAGTTGAAGCTTTGCATGTGAAAGAGATGTGTAAAGTTGGTATATCTCCTTGCAAATTCTTTCCACCTTGAGACGAAGAAGTTCCAACATTCAGGCTATTGTTGAAACTGTTTATGACATGAAAGCGAAATCTGTCATGAATATTTCAACAGTTGCTCTATGGTCCGAGCTTTTTATTGGATGAGCTTAGTAGAGGCAAATCTATCTACAATTTTAAACATGTTGCTGAGGGCTCGCTTGATGCATCTATTTTTCTGTTATCCCAGCTTCATGGCACTAATGAAGAGCTTTTGAAGCGTTTTGTAATGGATTGTACTTACAAGACCAATAGATAAAAAAGGCCTTCGTTTGATATTATTGGAATTTCCAACTTTAATACTTCTTCTAGTCATGCTTTATATTTTTTGAGAAAAGAAGAAGAGAAAGATTATGTTTGGGCTTTGACAATATTGGCAACATAGCAGGTGCCGATTGTCAACCTTAAGCTATTGTCACTAATTGAGAGTTAGCATTGATGAATGCTGCCTCCGTGCATTTCTTTTTTTTCTAAAAGTGCAAACTTGCTGTGCATTTGGCACATTGAGAAGAATATTGTGATAAAATGTAAATCTCAGTTTGAAGAATGAATAGATTGAGACTCTTTTATGTATGATTGGTCCAAGGTTTTGAGCTCCACGAGTGAAGTGGAATATGACAAAAATATTCAGCAATTTGACAATCGTTATAGGAAACACCATTGGTTCTTAATTACATTAAAAAGACATGGCTTCCTTCAAAGAGTTATTTGTGTGTGCTCAAACAAACTTGCACATACATTTTCGGGAATCGCGTTACTTCAAGAGCTAAAGGAGCACATTCAACTTTGAAAGCACAATTACAAGTTTCAATAGGGAATTTAATCTACTTGAAAAAGATAATATGCCTTGCAGTTGAGAATTGGTTTTAGAAATCAAAACGAAATTGTCAAATAAAAAGGTAAGGGCTCCTCTTCCTCTTAATATTTTTTATTTTCATGAACTTGATTATTCGCGTGTCAATATTTGTTTTAAACAAGATCTTGAATATGAGATTGCTAAAAGTTGGGTTGAGCTACCTACTTATGCTGGGCATTTTATGTAATCCATGGGCCTTCCTTGTGCACATGAGATAAAATTTAGGTATTTCAATGATTTGCCTCTAGATATAATTAATCCGTAATTGATATAAGGTTTCTTGATTGTGATATTACTCAAAATAACGAAGAAGTTCATTTGTGCAAGTATTTCATGAGTTGGAAAGGAAGTGGTCCCTTTCCAAACTGGAAGTTGTTTGAAAGCAAATTGAGCAATTTGCATGAGCAAGTAAACCTTTCTTATATGAACCTCTAGCTACATTGCATAAAAGTCACTGTTTTAGTTCAAAAGCTAAAGGATAATTAACTTCTATATGATGTGATTCTTCTGCAATTGAGATTGTTGAAAAGAGGAAGAGATGCGATACTTGTAGATGTTATGGCCATAAATAATAGTTGGATGTGTAAAGCAAAAGGCAAAGTTCTCGGATTAACACATTCTAGGATCATTGAAATTCATGGTGGTGAAATCATATAATTAGAGAGGACTCATGCATGCAAAAATTCAACCTGAAAGAAATATTCTGAGGTTGGAGCTTCGCACACTATAACATTGAAAATAATTCCCTCATATTCATATTCATTCATTTGTTTTTAAGTAAATGATGACTCTTATTGATATGATTGAAAATTTTAATTGTCTAATTTGGGTAAAAAAATTTGTTCCGAGAGTAGCCTTTATATCCATCCTGTGATAATTGCAATAAATTAGTACTTCGAAGATTACTTTTCTTATCTTGAATGGCTCTATGGAAATTTTGGTGCATTTAGAATTGACCAAAAAACATGTTAATGGTTTGAATGTGTTGTCTTCTAATATAATTACAATTGTCATATTTATCTTGTTAACAAGTAATTATTTCATGAAATTAAGGCAAGGATAATATTAAATATGTTTTTTTTAAATGGATCTTTAGAACTTTTAATGCAATTGATTTTAATGTTTTTGAGAATATCTTTAAAAAATCATGTAGTAATGGCATGAAAAATAAATGAAAATTGGACTATCAGATCCATGAAACAAAACGAACGTTGAGCAGTTTTTGCCTCCTTGCAGGGCGTGGGAATTGAAACCCACTCCTGAAATTAATTCGTCCCCACCCCAATCCCCCCTGAAAAGGTGGGGATTTGAACCCTCCACCTCCCCCCTTCATGTTAGAAGAGTGTCCACTAGGATAAACCCAGTGGTTCGTTGAGCATTTAAAATACACGTATCAAAACATAATAACACAAATTAAAGTTATAATTAAATTGAATGCATTTATTTTGATTAATAGATGATTATTTTGACTTTTACTTGTTTTTAAGTTATTACAAAATAACTGGGAGTTATCTGCCAAATTAAACTTTTTTTTTTTGGGAAAAGGGGGACCCTACTTTGGTCCGAGATGGGAAAAAACAAACAAAGATAAAAGAGAAGAAAACAAAAGTAAGAAGGAATTTTAAATTAAGAGTATACCCCCACATTTAAGCCTTGTTGTTTAAGAGGAAGATGGGTAGATTTATCTGTTACTAAAATTGAAACAAAAAAGATAAGGAAATATTTCATGCCTAACTAAAGATTTTCCGCTGCATACGCTTCTGAAATTCGGCAACTATACATTTTCTACGGCAAAGGTAAAAGCCTAACTAAATATTTTCCGCGGCAAAGGTGCGATACGGCAGAGGTCTATCTATTTCTGCGGCAAAGGTATGATACGGCAGAGGCCTATCTATATCAAGGCCCGAGTTTAGAAGCCCGAGCCACAAGACGAGTAAATTAGTAGGTCCTTCGCACGTTTCTCCTTCGTCAACGTGGTTCTCTTACCTAGGGTTTGCAGGCGGGCGCGACTCTTCTCCGCTGTTATACCTCCTCTCGTTTGGCAGCCATGGGAGAATCCAGGTGCGTTTCGTACGTACGACATGCACAATCGTTATTAGTGACTGTTCTTTTCCTTCCTTTTGATTTATGCCGGAACGTTCGGGACGCCTTAGTTATTAGCATTCCAGGTCGCGGCTATCCGCGATCTGGAACTTCCGATCCAGATCGGAGATTGCCGGGCGACTCGGTGATTTCTGGTAACGGCGCCTACTCGAGCGACCGTGGATCTTGATGAAGAGGTCGGCTGAGATTGTTTTCTGCTCGGTTGAAATAGGAGAGGGGAGATGGATGGAACGACTCGAGGGGGCAGCAATGCGGACCTGTATCTGCCGAATTACAAGCTCGGGAAGACTCTGGGCATCGGTTCGTTTGGTAAGGTGAAAATAGCGGAACACGTGTTGACTGGGCACAAGGTCGCCATCAAGATCCTCAACCGGCGCAAGATAAAGAACATGGAGATGGAAGAGAAAGGTAATTAGAATTTTGTTTGAGTTTCCATATAGATAGTGGGATATAGTGCTGAATGTCTGAAATCTGTTTTCGCAAAGTTTTCGGGCATGTCATTTTATGTGAATTTGGATTAGTTGTTTCTGCACCGCCTTCTGTTGGATTTGCCAATTCTACTCTGAAGCATGGCCATGGACGCGTGTAGGCTTGCGGCTTGACTTTGTGGGAGCCTTCTGAAGCCGATCATGTTATTTATTTGCATATTGTTTCCCCTTGTGGTGCAGTGAGGAGAGAAATAAAAATCTTGAGACTCTTTATGCATCCGCACATCATCCGACTTTATGAAGTCATTGAGACACCTTCGGACATTTATGTCGTGATGGAGTATGTGAAGTCTGGGGAGCTGTTTGATTACATTGTCGAGAAGGGCAGGTTGCAGGAGAGTGAAGCTCGCAACTTTTTTCAGCAGGTAGGATTGGTGAATGATGTACAAGGAGTTCTCCCTTGGGCAACAGTTTTTGCTTTAACACCACTTTTCTTCTCCTGCTCTTCTTCAGATTATTTCCGGTGTGGAATACTGCCATAGGAATATGGTCGTTCATAGAGATCTAAAGCCTGAAAACTTGCTGTTGGATTCTAAATGGAATGTGAAGATCGCAGATTTCGGTCTGAGCAATATCATGCGTGACGGTCATTTCTTAAAGACAAGTTGTGGGAGCCCCAACTATGCCGCTCCGGAGGTTCAATATTTGTCTTCTTTACCCCCTGTGAAAGTTTCAAACTTATGAGATATGGATGGTTTTTCTAATTCAATATTGTTCTGATGAAACTCTTTGGCTTGTATTCATGATAGGATGATATATAGCTATTACAGGCTCTGTTTATGAACAGTATTTCTTTGCTTTCCCTGCAGGTTATCTCTGGTAAACTTTATGCGGGGCCTGAAGTAGATGTATGGAGCTGTGGAGTTATATTATATGCTCTTCTTTGTGGCACCCTCCCTTTCGATGATGAAAACATACCTAACCTTTTCAAGAAAATCAAGGTACTTTCTTAGATTTATCAGACTGCCACGTCAGATATTTTATAGGTGATACAAATAGGTTTCTCACCTCTTTAAACCATGCGTGCAAAGGATCTTTGGTTTATTATACACCTAATTTATTTAGAAGTAATTCAACATCATTTGAAAACTAATATTTAAAGAGTTCTAGATTAGATCTAGTAATAATGCTCCTATTATTGATGATATCCAATATCTCAGATGTGAGATATATACAAGTCTTATTCTCTTGGGCAGCATGACATGTTGGATTAGGGAAGTGGTCATATTTGAACAATAGATATTTTGATGTAGAGTGAGCTAATACCCTCCAAAGGCACAGCAATTTGCTTGGGGGTTGGGGGATCTCATCTCTTTATAAATTTAAATGACATCTCTCTGAACCCATTGAGTGCTTCACACAAATCAAATTTTCTTTTGATCATAGTAGGACATTGAAGAGAGTAATCATGTTATTTATCTTGCAACTTGAATTTTGAACCTTAGCTTGTACATTTGACATTGTACTCTAGGGTGGGATGTACACTCTTCCAAGTCACTTATCGGCAGGTTCAAAGGACTTGATCCCAAGGATGCTTATAGTTAATCCAATGAAACGAATCACCATTCCAGAGATCCGTCAGCATCCTTGGTTTCAAGCTCATCTTCCACGTTATTTGGCCGTGCCTCCACCTGATACGATGCAGCAAGCAAAAAAGGTATGGTTGGTATAATGATGATTGGAGTTATGGTTCTGGAAAGGAAAATTGTACTTTTTTTCAGCTTTGATTGTCTTGGATAGCATTTGGACTCTCCTATGTGAACTGTAGATATGTCAATGTGCCATTGCTTGAAGATTGTCGTGTGGAGTTTTCTGATAACTTGCATTAGGTGAAAATTACCTCCATTATTAATGAGGCAATGTCTTACAGAGGTTTGACATATAACTTTCAGGAGATGCCTCATCCGGATCACTTGAAAGATACTTTCACATGAGATGATGTTTTGTAAATGAAGCAATTGAAGTTACACGTTTATTGTTCAGTATCCTTAATTCTGACTTTCTCAATGGGTTATCTTCAACCGAAAAAAAAAAGGGTTATCAATATTCCTTGGTTTGATCTGTGCGGTTTGTTCCCCCTTCCTCCTCACAGGAGGATAATAAATAAAGAAAGGAGATATTAAACAGATATATAAATAGAAATAAGAAAATTTATGAGGAAATTCTCTGCTTAAGAAAGAACAATGTCTTATAAGAGAGCAAGATGATGTTAGTTAACATTATTTTGAAGATCAGAGCCTAATCATTTCATGTTTACATGGCCGCTCATTCATGGGTTTCTGCAATTTTCCTTCCTATATGATACGAGTTTGACCACTTGTTAAGTGCTCTTTCTATTTGTGTATCTTTTGCTAAGTGATGGCCGCTCTGGATGAATCTGATGTTTCCTTATTTATTGGGTTCTTTTTTCTGTCTTTGTAGTAGATTTGAAGGAAATGATTCGATTCTCTAGTAGACATGCAGGGAAAAGCCAAAATTAAGAGAAAGGAAAAGCAGTGCTTACTTCAGTAGAGTGAATAAAATGCCAAAATTTTGGAGAGTTGTTCCTGGAGGGCCATTAGATTTATTCAAATTTCCATGTGTATGTCTCCATAGGATAATCACTTAATAGGAAATACTTGTTCTCTGTGTTGTTGCCGACGTCTGAGGGGCTGCTGATGGAATTCCTATTTCAGTTATGGGTCTTTTATTTGCTTCTCTGTTAAATGAAGCTCATGGCTGCATATGTTTAATATGGATTAGATGATATTTAATCCTGTTCCATGTGAGCTGCGAGTTTGCAGATGCTTGTTTTGGTTTTGCATATTAAAACCTCGGCATTTCAGTTTTGTTCCACTTATCATGTCTTAATAATGCTTTCCGCCTTACTCTTAGAGTTTATCTTGTAGATTGATGAGGAAATACTCCAGGAAGTGGTCAACATGGGTTTTGAGCGCAATCAACTTGTCGAATCACTTCGCAACCGGATTCAAAATGAGGTTAGATCTTCTTTTCTTCTACCTCTTGTATTCGACTTTGTGCTTCGTTTGGGAAAAATGTTGATTGCTGGATTTTTCAGGCTACCGTTGCATACTACTTGTTATTGGATAACCGTTTCCGACCTTCCAATGGCTACCTTGGAGACGAGTTTCAAGAAACGATGGTGCGTCAATATTATTTGCCTTTAGAATTGTTTCTTGGCTCTAGCCCTTTATGTGGTTGTTGGTTTTTCTCTTTGGTAGTGAGAAATACTATTAGTGATTTATGGTTTATGTGAAGAAAATGTTTTGGAGACATTAATGAGATGAAAATCATTTTATCAATCTATTCTAGTGTGCTCTATTCGCAACATCTAAATGGACCGAGTTCTGGTTTTTTTGCTGCATATATACTTGCCCTTTCAGTCCATAGCACAAAATTATATTCTGGACTTCGATCAGTGAGACTGACTTTTGTGCTATGAATGAGGCCTCTAAACTAGCTTTTAAACTGTGTCACTCAGGGAGCGCGACTTTAAATAGTGAGGCTGACTTTTGTGCTGCATATATGCTTGCTTTTCTTTTTGAGTAGAGAGTTTGGTATTCAGGAACTGCCAACTGGAACAAGTGTTTGAGGCCCTCTAAAATGTTAGATCTCAAAATTCCTCTGTAGGAGTGCACCTTCAATCGTGGAAATCCAGGGGAGCTCACCGTTCCAACTGTTGGGCCTCGCTACCCACTACCTGGATATATGGATTACCAGGCAGTGAATTCAAAACCAGGTTATTATGGTGCTGAGAAGAAATGGGCTCTTGGTCTCCAGGTGAAGACACTCTCCAATATCTTTTTTAATGTTAAATGCAATTACATTGCACCATAAATTTGCTTAAATACACCTCTGCGGTGATATTGTTTGAGTAACTGAATCTGCCAACAGGCTCCTCCTTCTTTTTCTTCTTTTTTTTCTCATGCGAAAATTCTATGGTTTACATGAGGAGGTGTAGGACCCTTGAAAGATCTAGACAAGCCGATAGTTGCCATAAGGCTTTTTAGATTTATACATAGTAGGCACATGTGTATGATATTGTTGTTATGGTTCAGTGTGCATAGCTTTTGTCGATGTGCTACAGTCAAATACTGTGGAACGGACATCTACTCATTATTAAATTCAAGTCATATTAGATATTTTGATTCATCATTCAATTTATCGTTTTCGGATGACATGGTATGCACTGTACATGTCTAAATTAATGCACCTTCCCCTCTTCTCTCCCTTCCAACCCATGATTTCTAATAACTACAGCAAAAAGAAGTGCAACTACAAATTGGCGTGTGAACATCACATAGTCAGACCTCCTCTCTAGGACTAGAATTCCTTGACTAAAATCCTCATTGTGATGGATAAGCAAAGACCTAATGTAGGACAATTAGTTGCATTGCAGGGAGGCTGACTTGATAGACAACTTAAAGGGAAATCATGAGGAATGATATTGCGAAGCTAGTTAATTTGTTAGGCATTGTAGCTAAAAACTTCTTAAGCATCACACCTCGTGGTTTCTTAAGCATCATCACTAACACTTAAAAGAAGAATTGCATCACAGTTCTGTAGCAAAAGTTGGTGAAATTCAATAATGTTTGTTAGTTTTATTGGAAAGAAAAGATTAGAATCTGATACATAGAGTAATCTAAAAAAAGCCTACTCCAAGCTGAAAGAGGAAAATTCTAAATGCGACACATGATTCACATGGGAAACCTCCAATATCATACTTATTAGGGAAAGGAAAGTTATCTCCTAATTCAACAAAGAAACGAACTCTACTCATCATCTAATCGCCAATTTTTAACTCAACATTCCATTCCATTCTATCATAAGCTTCAACTTATTGGCCTCAACGTGATCTCCTCATGGGAGTTGTGGTACCATCTTCCATTCAGTAGTATGGTTATGTGTCTGTTCACTCTGGCAAAATTGTCTGTTTACTCTTAGATGAAAGAGAAAACTTCTAAATGAGACACATAATTCACATGGGAATATCATACTTCATAGGGAAGGAAACTTATCTCCTAATTTAACTAAGAAAAGAAATCTACTCATCATCTGATCACCAATTCGTAACTCAACACTCTATTCCATGCTATCTTAAGCTTCAACTTATCAGCCTTATTGTGATCTTCTTGTGGGATGGTTACTATCTTCCATTCAGCAGTGGGGTTTATTTCCTGACGAGATGTGTCTGTTCACTCTGGCAAAATTGCTCGTGATAGCCATTGCTTGGAATCTGGTCTAGGACATTTTATTTTACCCTATTATAAGCTTTCAACTTATTGGATGTAGGAGATGGGGATGACTCCACCTGGGTTTAGAAGTATAATGGTGAAGGTATTTTTTTTTTTAAAGCAATGAGTTAGAATGAAGAGAGAACTTGAAAACAGAGAGGGGGATGACTCCACCTTGGTGTAGGAGTATAGAGAATGGACCTTGCAACAAATGTAGCTGACAGAATGTCGAGTTGAGAGAAGTATTAGTGTGATTGTATTTGTGGAGCTAATTTGCTTTGTCACCATACCTTTGTCTTATTTGGGTGCTTGTTGGTGCTTTCTGTTTGATGGAAAGAGCTCATCTAACGATCATGTCAGTTTGCTCTTAGATGAATGGCCCCTTGCTTATCTTAATTGAGTTCTTATTGATGCTTATCTGCATGATAAAAATTTCATAACTTCATTTAATGCAGTCTCGAGCCCATCCACGGGAAATAATGACTGAAGTTCTTAAGGCGCTGCGAGAACTAAATGTGTGCTGGAAGAAGATTGGGCACTATAACATGAAGTGCATGTGGAATCCTTGTGTTCCCAGTCATGAAAGCATGGTTAGCAATCCTGTCCAGAGTAATTATTTTGGAGATGAATCTACAATAATCGAGAATGATGGTGCAACCAAGTCCAGAAATGTGGTCAAGTTTGAGGTGCAGGTAAAGTCCAGTAAACAATGAGAATCTCTTTATCCTTTCCAGAGTAATTTGAGTGGTTTAAGTGCTGTTCCTAGCCCACCGTATGATTGAGCTTCTAAAATACTAAAACATGATGTGGTAGATGCGTAGTTGTCGTTGATTTTAACCGGTTATATTGATATGCGAAGACCAGTTTACATAAATTAATATCCTAGTAATATGGCAGATTGTTGTTGTCTTTAAATAAGTAAGGTCGTGGTTAGAGGTGGCAAAATGGGTCACTTGTTTTTTTAAGAAGTTAGTTAAATGGGTTTAACAACTAAAGATTTAAGATAGGTGGGTCTTAAGTGGGTCTTAAATGGGTTGGATTTAGAACCCATTTTTACCCAAAACCTCACAATCTCTCTCTTCTCTCTTTAACTTCATAAAAATATTTTTTATAAAAACCGAAATTATAATTACTTTTTTATTTTTCTTTTCTTTTCTTTTCTTTTCTTTCTTCTTCCTTCGGTCGCCGGCATGGCGATGGCCGGCGACCGGCTAGGCGAGCCTCGAGCTTGCTGGATCTAGCGAGGCCTCCGCCTCGTTGACGCCCGGTGAGACTCGAACTCGCCGGCGTCGAGCGAGGGGCGAGCTCAAGCTCACCCGATGCCGGCGAGGCTCGAGCCTCGCCGTTCCGGCGAGATCGAGCTTGCCGGCATCGGGCGAGCCTCAAGCTCGCCGGCATCGGCGAGCCGGGCAAGCTTGAGGCTCGCCCGTGGTCGGCCGCCGGCTGTCGTCGTGGCCGGCAGTCGGCCAAAGAAGAAGAAGAACAAAAAAAGAAAGAAAGAAAAAAGAAAATTATATTTAAAAAATAAAAAATAAAAAATTTAATTTAAAAAATAAAAAAATAATTAAAATTTTCGATTTTTTAAAATAATTATTTTAAAAATTATAAAAATTGTCCATTAAATGTGTTGTATAAAACTATTTTAGCAATACCATTTTATATATATATAAGAAATAAGCTTTTTTAAGTTTAGTTAAGTGGGTCGGGTATGAGTCGGGTCGGGTATGGGTTGAAAAATTTACATTAGGCATAAATTGGTCATAAATGGATTAATGGATCAATTTGGGTCGGATCATTCCGACCCACCCGTTCGACACCTTTAGTCATGGTCAATGCCATACAGAGTACAATTTACTAGATCATGCCTAACATTAATCTTTTGGTTTGATTTTTTTGTGGTTGTTTCCTTTGAACTTCTTATACATATGGCTAATACCTGCATATATGCCCATGGACAGCTTTACAAAACGACGGAGGAGAAATATCTACTCGATTTGCAGAGGGTGCAGGGACCCCAGTTTCTGTTTTTGGATCTCTGTGCTGCTTTTCTTGCCCAACTCCGGGTCCTTTAGGAAGAGAAGGGTGAAGATATCCACAAAAAGTCCTGCCAATAAAACTTGTGAATAACCATTGGAGGTGTGTACATATAACTTTGTCCCTAAGCTTCTCTGTTCTTTGTATTGGGTAGACCTTTTCAAATTGGAGTTCAACTCGGGGAATGTCTAGTTGGCCTATGTCTCTGCGCAATTGAGGTGGATATTTACTAATTATGGTGAAAGAATTGACCATCCCTAAGACTGGTACCTCATCATGCAAGCGGCATTTAGATTATTCCCGAGGGTATGTTTCTTCTTCCCCCTTTTTGCCAAGATGAAAAGTATGTAGTTTGATGTTCTTCTATCAAATCAGAAAATTTTTGTTGTCATCGGAGTGCATTTTCTTTCTTTTGGTTAGTCTTCTTTTTACTAGTATCTTAGATGGTGTCTCAGAGTCTATCTGATCCGATGATGCTTCCTTTTATTAACCTCAGATATCATTTTTTTTTTTCGCAAACAAAGACAGCTTCATGCCGAGCATCATATCTGGAACAGTAAAAGAAAAGGTTGGAATCACGAGTTATTCGTTTTCATGTTTTTGCAGGATTTTAGGCGTTCAACATTCATCAGGAAATTGATATCAAGCTTTTTGTTCTATATCAAAAATAAAATGTTAAAAAAAGAAAATACAGTTTTGTACCAACTAACGAGGTCGTTTCAGATGTTGTGTACTTAATCGAGAGTGATCTTTATTTACACTTAAAAGAAGGCTTTTGCCTTCGGGTTGCATACACGGGGGAGGCGTTCTATACTCGTCAGTTCACTTAGCAAGTGTAGGAAGTTCAGTGCAAGTCGTGTGAAAATATTTGCTAAAATCTCAGAAGGATTTTATTTTTTGGGAAGTCAAGTCCTGTCGTTTTGATATGATGCTATGTTGCTGGCTTTATAATATCTTTTCTTGTCTATGTTGTTTTTAAAAGCAAGCGAAAATCAGCTCTCGCCAAAAAAAAAAAAAAAAAAAAAGGACCAATCACGCTTAATTTCAAATCAACAAGTTGACGAATTGATTGGTGGTCAAAACTAAAATAACATTTATTTATTTTTCTGTCCATCGCATAGGCTCACTCTTGAATTAGGGCCTGATGGTTTAAGCTAAAGGCCCCCTAATTTAAAATTCAAAAAAATTATTGAGAATTAATTGAAGCGTCATATTAATATATGCATTTGATAAAAGTTTCAAGTTCTTCGGATTAATAAAATTTAAAGCGTGCGAGCCATACAATTTTGATTAAACGAATAATAGGTCTTATTCAAATGCCTCCTGTATAAGCGAGCTGGATAGTATTAGGGGTGAGCATTGGTCTAGGGTTAACCCTAGATCAATCCTGGACCGGCCCAACCCTGTCGGTCTTGGTTTGGTTTCCAGGGAGACTAGATCGATTCTTGGTTTTAGAATTCCTGAACCAGCATTATGCGGGTCAGTCATCGGTCCTAAGAGTTCCGGATTGGTCAACCCTGATTATATATATACATTAAAATAAACAGCGTTAACAATATTAAAAAGCTCTTTAGTGAAGAGTTTAAGTAAGTTTACATTGTTCTTCTTTTACGGCGTTAATAGTAATAATTTACAAATGAATAAAATGTTTTTATGAGGAGTCATCATAGCGTCCAAAAATGCACCTTATGGCATCATTTTCTAATATTCGTTTTCTTCTATCTTATTTGTATTCTTAATCTTCAATTTGCTAAAATCGAAAAAAAACTTCTCTGCTTGCCACTCGACACTCGTCTCGCTTGCTTTGGGTCACTTATGCCACTCGTCGCTCGATACTCGCTTGGCTTGTTGCTCCCTACTTGACATTCAATGCTCATTCTGTTTGACGCTCACCCCACTTGATCTCACCGCTTGACTTTCTTAATTGACCTTGCTCATCATCACACCCATTTGGTCGATATAGTCCTCAGTTACCCTTTCAAGGAGTAAAAAAAATGAAATAAAAAATTATTGATTAGTCTTGGGTTGACCTTGATATCAGACTAAACGCATTGGGTCAGTTCGGTCCTCAATTGCCTTTTTAAGAAGTACAAAAAATTAAATAAAAAATTATCAATTGGTTCCGGGTTGAGGTCGGTTCTCGGTCCCAAAAATTGAGAACCAACACTGTGCGGGATGGTCCTAGGGTTAGGGGATGGATCGGCCCAACCCGGACCATGCTCACCCCTAGATAGTATCACATCTTTGTATGACATAAGAGGGATGAGCATACTAAAAATTGTAAAACTGATTGGGATAGTGCAATTCTAAGTTTTAAACCTTTCAAATAGTGCAATTAAGTTACAAAGCCTGTCCAACAACGCAATTAAATACTTTCATTAGTTCCATTTAATTTAAATAAAGAAAATACTGATGTGATGTTTTACTATTTTTCAAAGGCGCATAATGCAATAACGATGTTCGCTAAATAAATTAAAAAGAAAAACAAAGAAAAATGTGGAAATTAAAGGGAGACTGGTTGCAACGCCACCTTTGAGGCTTCACTGAGGGTCGGCCGCTCTCGTTGACAAAGTCGGGGCGGCTTTAACCCCTAAGGCCAGTGGGCAATTTCCTCACCTTCTTTCGCACGCAATCCTCTTTCTATATTTCTATTTTTAATTTCTGGCTTTGTTGCCATTGTATTTTGGCCTTCCTGCGACACCACATCAATGCTATGTGTTCTCCAAAAATATTAAAGATGATTCACATAAGTATTTTTCTTTGTTCAAATTGAATGGAGTTAATAAATATTACTGATCGCGCTGGTTGAATGAGTTTTACAACTTGATATGCATCATTTGATGGCTTCAAAATTTGATTGTCGTAGGATATGTTATGCATGTGTCCCACGTAAGAGAATAAGTTTTAGGTCTATCTTTGTTGCACTGCACGAAGGGCTATCATCTCACCAGGAAGCAAAACAATGGTGAAATGTGGATGCCACATGGTTTTGCAGCATCGTCAATGTCCCACCATTTTAACAAGCCTCTTCCTAGTTGCATAACGAGGAGGTATTCGGTGAAGTAAGTTACATGTACTGAAATGAATCTTTGACCGATAGGTTTAACGAACCCCACCAAATTTCACTTTCCACATATTTATTTTTCAAGGTTGAGAAACTTAACAAAGGGTTGTAATTTCTCAGTAGCTAGCGACTAAATATTCGGAGCTTACAAACATTTCGGTGGTTCGAGGCTCAACAAGCCCGTTACAATCAAAAGGAAGATCGCGAGCAACGAGCTAACCAGTGATAGAGGGGCGGCTCCGGATGGAGATGCAGCTGGTGCTGGTGAGGCAACCACGACGTCGACGGAGACTTTCATGCCGCCCCAGCAATAGCCTCTGCTACATATTAAGTAGTAAGTCTTGGCTTCCTTGAGTTCGATCACATCTCGTCCCCCGCGCGACGTTGGAGATGGAGCCTTGGCCATTACAGCTCTCATAGCTCGTCTCATTCACTTCTAGTACATCGTACATTTGCTTATCGAAGACAAAGTCTGCCATCGAGTCCAAGCAAATTAAGCTTTTAAGTCGGTGTTCCAACCTAAAAAAAAAAAAAAGTAGAAGAATTCTGCGTCCACAACTCACTCGAACTAACCACCGACGACAAAACTCATTTAGTATAAAAAGAAAGTATTCAAAATTACGAATAGAAAAAGGTGAAAGAAAACCGTACAGAGCCAATCTCCGACGGAGAAGCGCTCGCGGCTGGACCATTCGGTGTAGTTAACGTGCTCGATCCAACCGGACCTGCCTCCGACCTTGTGTAACGCTCCCTCGGCAGGATCTACCATGGTCGCCAGCGTCAGCATCACAATCAACGTCACTGCTGATCCCAGTCTCATCCAGAAGCTCTCCATGCTCAACCTCCCACGATCAACCCAGTTTCAAACGAGGAAGAGGGAATCGACCTTTTGTTTTGATGTGCGTAGTGGTTTGCATTAAATGAAGTGATGACTGGTGAACTAGTGGTCGCACTAAGTTTACCAACTCTCGGGCACATGTTAATTAATGTGACAGCTTGAAGAGTAGAAATGTAAACGTAACCGGTCAGGATTTTATGCTGATGTGCGTCCCCGTTTCAGCAAAATCCTTGTGAAGTAAGAGGACTTTGCTTGGAAAAAGACGTAAATCTCATACAACGGTTAAGCGACTGATGTAACATAGTCGACCCCTCAACATTATTACCAAATAAGATATTTAATCTCAAAAGGTCCTTTCGAGCTTTCAAACCCTCGCTTCTTTAGATTTGTATTTACACGTGTCCTTGTCACATGAAATGGCGAGGGCACAAATATAAAGAGGATGGCTTTGCCCTCATTAAATTTTCATTTTGCGCATTTTATCCTGTCCATTTTTTCAAACTGAGTTTATATTGACTCATTCAGGAATCGTATCATGTAAATTTGAGTGAGGTCAAATTTAATGTCTCCATTATTATATACACACACACTAACTGACCCTTGGTCTCACTAAACTTTTCAGACAACAAATTCTACCTAACCAAAAGAGAATAAAAATGTCTTCTCTTAGAAATTAAGTTTAAATTTTGACAAAGTAGAAGTTTTGCAAAATCAACCATGGCAATTCTAGTGGCCTATGTCCCAGACACACTTACCATTAACTTATTGTGAACGTGCCCTTAGAAAACACTCTTTCTAGCTATTAGGGGTGGCAAATGGGTGGGTCAGGTCGCTATCCGAAGTGGCCGTTGTTCCAAATAATGACTCAAAGTGAGCTTATTTTCTCCAAAAATTACCCGAAGTGGCCGTTGTCCCAAATAAGAATTCGAAGTGGCTAACAAGTCTCAAATAAGGACCTGAACTTGTTGGCTGGCCAAAATGTTCACCGGCCGGCGAGATTGTGACATTTCCGGTGGCTGTAATATGGACAATTTTGTCTAAAAAAAATATAGATAGAAATTAACAAACCCTAAAAACCACCCCCTAAACTCTTCACGTTCTTTTGACCTAAAAAGAAAAACTCTTCATGTTCTCATGTTTTTATTCTTCTGCTCTTCATCTTCTCCGTTCTTTGTCCTCTCTCGCTTGGAGCACGGAAATTTTCTGTTAATGGAACACGAATTGAAACACAACAAGAAACCCTTACCTTCGTTTCTTCATATCTTCTTCTTTTGTTTTATGTCTTCGTTTCTTTCCAACGAAGAAGATAAATCTTGAATAAAGCTATCTTTTCATTATTGAGATATTCGTGTATAACACGAGGGCCTCGATTCTTCATTATCATTTCCTAAGTTCGCCATACACTTTGATTTACACTCCCGTTCAACCGAGGTCAGTTTCATTCAAATTGAGAGAGAGAGAGAGAGGGGGGGGGGGGGGGAGGGAGGGATGGATCTTGCTCCTTCTCCAAACGAGAGGGGACAAAGAACGTAAAAGATGAAGAGCAGAAGAAGAAGAAGGTGAAGAGTTTGGGTGTTTTGTTTTAGGATTTGTTAATTTCTATTTATAATTTTTTAGGACAAAATTGCCCATATTTCGGCCACCGGAAATGTCACATGCTCGCCGGCCGGTGAACATTTTGGCCGGTCGATGGGTTCAGGTCCTTATTTGAGACTTGTTAGTCACTTCGGTAGAGGTGACAAATGGGTGGGTCGGGTTGGGTATGGGTTGGGTCGAAAATGGGTCAACCCATATTTGACTCATTTAACCCATATTCTTATAATGTAAATCTAATGACTCATACCCAACCCGACCCGTACCCAACCCATACCGACCCGTATTGTTAAAACCTACTTATTGTTAATATATTTTTATGCAATGCAAATTTTTAACAATTTTTATGCAATACAAATTTAATGGAAAATTTTTATAATTCTTTTAAAAATATTTTTAAAAAAATCGAATTTTTAATTTTTTAAAATAATTATTTTTAATTATTTTTAATTTTTTAAAAATATATATTTTTAATTATTTTTTATTTTAAAAATAAAAATTTTATTTTTTAAAATATAATTTTTAATTTTTAATAATTATTTTTAATTTTCTCTTTTTTTTTTTTTTTCTTCTTCTTGACCGGCCATCGGCGGCACGACGACAACCGACGACCGGCCATAGGCAAGATTGAGCTCGCCAAGATCGGGCGGGCTCGATCTCGCCCAACGCCGGTGAGCTCGAGCCTTGCCGCTTGTCGACGAGGCCTAGCCACGACCGATCCGGGCGAGGCTCGAGCTTGCCGGTGTTGGGCGAGGCTTGATCTCACCGATCCGGGCGGCCGAGGCCCGCCCGATGCCGGCCGAGCTTGAGCCTCGTTAGATTTGGCGAGACTCAAGCTCATCGGCGTTGAGCGGGCTCGATCTCGCCCGATCCGGCAAGGCGAGGCCCCACCCGACGTCGGCGAGCTCGAGCCTCGCTAGTCGTCGGCGACCTTCGAGGGAGCGATGGAGGCGAGCCGTGGCGATGGGCGGCAGAGGCGAGCCGCGGCGACGAGTGGCGAAGTTGGCTCGGAGGTAAGTGGCGAAGGACGAAGGTCGAAGGGCTGTGTCGCTGAGGATTTTCATGTTTTCTTAGGTTTTTAAAATGGGTCGAAAATGGGTCGAACATGTGACCCATTTTTAACCCATATAAAATTGAACTTAAAATGGGTCGAATGTGGGTCATGACCCATTTAAACTTCGGATCCTTATTTGGAACAACGATTAAGTCGAATTTTTATTTGAAAAAGTATGCTCACTTTGGATCCTTATTTGAACTTTTTCCAAAGAAAAATAATTAAAAAATATCACGTAAAAAAGAGAAATGAATTTCGAAAAATGAACGGTGTTAATAAAAGAACTTGATTACATTATTTTGATAAATTTTAACATTTAATTGAATTTTTGAAAGTTTTCGAATTTGTAGAGCACGCGTCCTTTTTCTTTATTTAATAAGCGGCACGCATTTCCAAGAAGAAGAAGCTGCAGCAGCAGCAGCAGCATCGATAATCAACTGATCGTCCTTGGCGCTCGCTCTCTCTCTCTCTCTCTCTCTCGCACAGTGGAGGTTCAGGCATGGACGAAGCTGCAGAGCACCGACAAGTCGTCGGTGGGTCTCCGCGATACGACCTGATCATACTGGGAGCCTCTGGATTCACTGGCAAGTACGTCGTGAGAGAATCCCTCAAGTTCCTCGCCCTTAACACTCCCTCCTCTCCATTCAAATCCATTGCCCTAGCCGGCCGCAACCCGACCAAGCTCGCCGACGCTCTCCGGTGGGCCGCACACCCCGATCCCCTGCCCGATGTCGCCCTCCTCGCGGCCGACGTCGGCGACCCCGCTTCCCTCCGCCGCATGTGCGCCCAGACGCGGCTTGTTCTCAACTGCGTCGGCCCCTTTCGCCTATATGGTGAGCCTGTCGTCGCCGCCTGCGTGGACTCTGGGTAGGCTGATTGTTTTAACGACTCTCTTTCTCTCTCTCTCTCTGGGGTCAAGCTAAGGATTGTTTGTGCGTTATCTGTAACTTTGGAGAGGAACGGAAAAGATTGAAAAATTGATTTTGATTAGACTTAGATAGATGGAAGCGAGTCTAATAAGCGGAGTTATTAAGAGCTCTTTGTATTGGCAATTGGGGAAATCAGCATGTGGTGTTTGTTATGAACTTATGATCCATGAAATGTGAAATTTTTCGTGTGTTTCTGGTCTTTGAGTCACCCGATGGCAACTCGAATTAAATGAGATGTCATTTGGAGAAATCAGGCCCTTTTTCCTAGTATCTGTTCCGTTTGTTTAAGATATTGATTATTATGCACATTTTACAGTGAAGGAAATGAAATTGCGCCTCTTTGTGGCTATGCTTTATTTAATTGAGCATTTGTTATGAATTAAGTTTAGTCCTTGACCTCTGTGATTCTTATTTCAGTTGTGATTACTTGGATATTTGTGGGGAGCCTGAGTTCATGGAGAGGATGGAGGCTAAGTACCATCAAAGAGCAGTGGAGAAAGGTTCTTTGGTTATTTCAGCGTGTGGCTTTGACTCTGTTCCAGCTGAATTGGGCTTAATGTTTAACTCCAGACAGTGGACAGAACCAGCTGTTGTGAACCAGGTCGAAGCATACCTGAGTCTGGAGTCTGAAAGGAGAATTGTTGGGAACTTTGGAACATATCAATCAGCAGTTTTAGGTGTGGCCAACGTGGAAAAATTGCAGGAACTGAGGCGATCCAGACCCAGAAGAGCTAGGCCTGTGGTAGGGGAAGATGCTTTGGCCAGTGTGCCATGATCATCAAATTCTATATTTTTATTTGGTGGCAGCTGAAGTTGTCATTTAAGAACCATGATTGATCATGAGAATTTTCTGAAATTCTTGGTATTTTTTGTTTTTTTGTCTGCAGATTCCTGGACCTGCTCCTTCAAAAGGATCGATTATAGAGCACCAGAATAAGATTGGTCTTTGGGCTGTAAAGCTACCCTCAGCAGATTCGGTGGTGGTTCGCAAAACGCTATCCATCTTGACCGAAAATCCTCATGGTCTTCCTGGTGCTAATGAAGATGCTGGGCATATTGAAAAGAGGAAGGCCTTTTGGTCCACCATAAAACCTGCACATTTCGGGGTGAAAATGGGCTTAAAGTCCTTGTTGGGTATATTTAGATTAATAATCGTTGGGATGTTTATAGGGGTCCTGGGTAGAACTGCTTTTGGGAGATGGCTTCTCCTAAAATTTCCCTCAGTTTTCAGCTTGGGGTGGTTCAGAGAGAAAGGTCCAACTGAAGATGAGGTGGAATGTGCTTCATTTAAGATGTGGTTCATTGGACACGGTTACAGCAGCAGAGATGCCGCTTCACAGAGTAATGTTAAACCAGACATGGAGATAATAACGAGGGTGACAGGACCTGAGATTGGCTATTTGACCACACCCATAATTTTGCTTCAGTGTGCTCTTATTCTTCTGAGTGACCGGGAAAACCTACCCAAGGGTGGATCATATCCGCCAGGAATTGTTTTTGGCCCTACAGATCTCCAAGAACGACTTGAGAAGAATGGGATATCATTTGATGTCATTTCAAAGAGTGCCGCACATGCTTAACAGGAGCTGATTCTCATCATTATCACTTTATGAGGCTTTTCTAGTATAACAGGAAAGCTCACTAAAGCAAATTATCCATAGTTTCCCATATTTTACTGTCCTTTTAGTTGCTTGTGATGTTGCCTTCATCTTTGAGCTGTCAAATTTATTGATTGAGATGCGTGATTTTGATCATAATGGCTAACTTGTGCTGCACGGACAATTTATCATTTAACAACCTTCATAATTTGTTATTTCGGAGCGTATTTGGTGTATCTCATTATTCAATCTTCATTATGCTCTGTGATATATGCCCTATGTTTCCACGGCTTGGTGAGTGCTGTTAATCTTCTTACTGAATAAAAGGACTCCTTTCTCTGTATTTTGTGATAGTTGAGTATGTTCAAAATGTGGAGAACAAGTTTTCCTAATTAACCGAGCTATTATAAGAAGTTCCTTCTTTTACAAATTGGGGAATCTTCTTCTTCAAACGTTAGGAGCTGATCTCTACAGATGATCTAAAGGCTACGTAAAGCAAATATTGTTCGTGCATTATCTATTATCCTCGGATATTGGTCAATATTTTCGTGCTCTGTTTAACTTTTTCCTCCAACACTTTCTTCGTTTACCGATATAATCTGTGACTGATGTTTTTACTTTATTTCTTAAAACTGTCAAATTTAAAAGTTCGATTACAAGTATTATGTAGAAATGACTAGAACTTGTAAAATAGGTCAAAAATCCATATTTTAATCCAAATTTGTCGAAATGGGTTGTATATATGGCCCACCTCAAATTTGAAATGTAGGGCATAATGAGTTCTAAAATGAAAGGCTCATAACAAATGGATTTAAATGGATTTGTTACGAATTATGAAGTATTGACACTCTTTAGGAGTTTTCGTATTGTGTCCGACACTTTCTGACACTCGTCAACATTCGGTCAACATGTAATGAAAAATTCAATACCTTATCAACTTTTGTGATGCTTAAGTCAGGAATTATGACATGCAAATTCGGAATTCTGACATTTAATTTTGACATGCACGGATCAATTTTAAAAATTTTTAATAAATGAAAGGTCAAAATGTAAATATGTAAAATAATAAAAATAATAAATGGGGAAAGAAGAAAATTCAAATCTTCTATTTTCTTCTAGCTTTCATTTTCTGTAATATACAATTCATCCCCAATTTTTTTTTCTCCTCTTTCAACACGCTTTAATATGCGAGTTCAGAATTTGGATTGCTTGTTTTTTTTTCCTTCAAGTTTTATTCCATAAATGATATTAGTAAATAATAGATTAATGTTTTTAGTGTAAATTCATTCTAAGATATTTTATTATTATTTATTTATTTGTGAATTTGAATCAAATTAATTTGATTAAAATAATCATAAACAATGATAATTAAATATACATTTAATATACGTGTTTCAACATGTTAGAAACGATATGTCGGTGTTTCGGATCATGTCGTGTCGTGTCTCATGTTATGTATCAGTGTTAGTGTGACTCAGGTTACTAATCTATTTTCCACTCAATGAATAGGTTTCTCTAATGACAAGACAAACCATAATCGTTCTATATATATATTTTCGCTAGTTCTACACATATTTTTTGCTAGACCATCTGACTCTCGTCTTTCTCTTCAATTCCACAGGTCTAACTCGTGAGCTTCTCCCTCCTCTTTATTCACGACGTCGGCTTCATCATCACCCCACCGCCTATCTCCGGCTTTGCTGTCGCTCGTATCCAGTGGCCCTCTGAGGAGCGGAACTCATCTGTCTCCAGAGTTCTCCCTCCGCTATAGTTGATTTGGTTTCGCATGCCTCCAAATGTCAATCTATTGCTGCTGAAGCTATCAAATATGTTTTTGATGTTACTCTGCTTACAGGCCTCTGCGTATGCAGTTTAATGTAATCTCGCGATTTTTCTGGTGCAAACTTGAACATTGTGAAGCGCAGAATGTTTCTGACACAGAAAGACCGGCAGTGGAAGACTGACGTGCGCGTTTTGGATGTATGACTGCAATTATTGGTTGATTGGTGACAAAAGGCAAAGTTCGATTCCAATTTTCCTTCTGGATCTTCCACTTCAACGTTAATCCATTTATCAACGGGTTGACATTGTTGATTTATGACTCAAGTTTTGAATTTGTTGGACTCCGCGAGGGATTTATAAAAGAAGGAAGTTTACCTGAGGAAGGAGAGAGACGCACGTCTCTTACGTGAAGCCATAAAAGAAAATAAAAGGGTGGGTCCCACTTCTGGGCACACTCACATCCGAAGGAAGTTCTTCAGATGCGTGAAGAAGCCAATATCCTGGTGGGCCCAGGTCAAAGGTTTGACCTTCTGGGCCCACGTATAAAAGCAAAAGAAAACTGCAGGTTTTCTTTGCTCTTGTAAAGAAGCCGCACGTTCAACCGAAAGGAGCCGCTCAACGTCCGCCGAAGCCCTACGTACGTGAGAGACGTCCACGCCGCGAAGAAGATCCGCAAGATCTTGAAGCCTCGCGAAGCCGTACGTAGAGAGTTTTGTCGCGCGGTAATTTTGCGCCGTGAGTTTATACCCAATTGAGTTGTTATTTATAAACACTTGGGGTTTGGAGTTAAATCTGGTTTGGGAAACACTTGAAATGATTGAATATTGTAAACTCGATTCTCCGATTTTAGTGGATTATTTTCTTTGGCTCCCCCCCAAGTGGATGTAGAGGCAGATATACTCGGACCGAACCACGTAAATTTCTGGTGTCCTTATTTTTCTCGTCTTATTTCTCTGGGGTGATTTCGCATTGACGTAAATTGCAAGATCCTGATAATTCCGCATATTATATCCCAACAATTGGTATCAGAGCTTGGGGTTAGATTTCTTGATTGTGATTTGGGGCTTTTGCTTGTCTGATCATTATCTGAAAATTCTGTTATTGCAATTATGTCTGAGAGGAAATCTAAGATTGAGAAGTATGATGGGAGCAACAACTTTGTGTTATGGAGCATCAAGATGCGAGCTTTATTGACAACACAAGGTTTGGCCAAGGCACTGGATGGTGAAGATGAGTTGCCGATTATAATGAAATCCTCAGAGAGGGTGGAGCGATTGAAAAGGCAAAGAGCATAATCCTCGTTAAATTTGACGGATGAGGTCTTAATAGAGGTTGCTTGAGGAGAAGGATGCCGCAGCATTATGGGCAAAACTTCAAGCACTCTATGTGAAGAAAGGTTTGAACAATCGCTTGTATATGCTTTGAAGAAGATGTTTCAATTTAGATATATCGAAGGTACGTCTATCGAACCCACCTAGATGAATTTAATAAACTCATGTTGGATCGAAGAACGTCGGTAAGATACTTGATGATGAAGAACGGGGGCATGATGTTGTTAGCCTCTTTACCGAGTCATGGGAGCACTTTGCGATTCACCATTTGCGGGGCGTACTACAATTACCTCGAGGAGGTAAAGTCCGCCTTATTCTCTAAGGAGTGGCGAGAGAAAGTTGCGAGATGACGGTCAGCCAAAGGAGCAGCGCAAGCATTGACGATTCGAGGTAGAGAACAACATCGAGAGCCTTGTAGTAGCAGAGGTAAAAGCAGATCAAAATCACGCCATAGAAAGTCCAAGGGACGCGTGAAGTGCTTTGAGTGTCACGAGGAGGGGCACATCATGAGAGATTGTCCAAAGAGGAGGAATAAAGTTGATAGGCAGAATGCCACAAACAATGTGGCAAACGTTGCTGAGGGGAGCACTAGTGATGCGAAGCTGTCTTATGTGTGACTCGCTACTTCGTCGGAGACGAATGGGTGCTAGATTCGGGGTGTTCTTATCACATGACGCCTCATAAGAACCGGTTTACTACTTACCGGACTGCAGATGGTGGTAGGGTTCTTTTGGGGAATAATGCGATGCAGTAAGGCCGTGGGGATAGGGACAATTCGGATCCGGATGCACGATGGGGTGGTTCGCACATTGACGATGTGAGGCATGTACCGGAGCTCAAGAAGAACCTTATTTCTCTGGGGACACTCGATGACATCGGGTGTAGGTACACCGCGAAGGTGGAGTACTAAAAATCTCTCGAGGTGCCATGACAAGGTAATGAAGGGGAAGAAAGTAAATACTCTCTATCATCTACTGGGAGAGACCGTGACCGGAACCGCTGCGGTTTCATCGGGTGAGTCGATTCGACTTGACTCAATTATGGCATATGCGTTTAGGGCACATGAGTGAAGCGGTATGACGATGCTTTGAGTGAAAAGGGGTTGTTGAAGGGTCGAAGATAGGGAAGCTGGACTTATGTGAGCACCGCATCTATGGGAAGCAAAGACCGAGTTAAGTTTACTACGGCTATTCATTCGACCAAACGACCGCTTGAATATATTCACTCGCACGTGCGGGGCCCGTCTTCGGTTCCTTCGAAAGGAGGTGCCCGATATATGCTGACATTTATCGACGATTATTCGAGGAAGGTATGGGTTTACTTTCTAAAGCACAAATATGATGTGTTTGATCGGTTCAAGAAATTTAAGGCATTGATTGAGAAGCGCAAATAAACAAATCAAGTGCTCGAGAACCGATAATGGCATGGAGTTCTCGTGGTAAAGATTTTACCGAGTTCTCGCGAGAAAGAATGTATTGTAAGACACCGCACAAGCACTGGGACACCACAAAGAATGGCGTAGCGTAACGGAAGAACAGAACTCGCTTGAGCGAGCTCGATGCATGCTTTCGCATGCAGGACTTGGCAAGGAATTTTGGGCCGAAGCAGTAAACATGTCATGTTACCTGGTAAATCGATCTCCATCGTCTGCTATCGAGTGGAAGACTCCTGAGGAAGTATGGTTGGAGAAACCTGTTGATTACTCCGGATTACGTATATTCGGATGTCCTGTGTATGCTCATGCGAGTGATGGTAAGCTTGAGCCGAGGTCGAAGAAGTGCATATTTCTGGGTTATGCACATGGGGTGAAAGGCTACCGACTGTGGTGCACCGATCCCAGATCACCCGGTTTTCTAATCAGCAGAGATGTGATCTTTGACGAGACTACAATGCTTCAAAGGAGGAGTTCTGAGACACAACCAGCAGAGAAGACAGATCATGGTGTCATTAGTGAGGTGGAGCTTCGGTGGAGACTCCGAGAGACCTCGAAGGTAACAGTTGAGACTGCAGATGAAGCCGCAGCCTCCCGAAGTCGGTGATAGTGAACAACCAAAGCAAAGCCGCAGCCAGACTATAGCCGCAGATAGACAGAGAAGGCACATTAAATCACCGGTACATTATGGTTATACAGATATTGCTTATGCATTGACTGTAGGTGATGAGGTGGAGACAGATGAGCCTTCGTCTTATTCTGAGGCGATGGCTAGTTCGGAGTCGTCGCAGTGGCTAGGGGCTATGAGTGAAGAGATGGAATCTCTCCATCGAAATCAGACATGGGAGCTGGTCAAAGTACCCAAGAGCCAAAAGATTGTCGGAAGTAAATGGGTCTTCAAACGGAAAGAGGGCATTCCCGGTGTCGAGGCAGCAAGGTATAAGGCGAGACTTGTGGCGAAGGGGTATACACAGCGTGAGGGCATTGACTACAATGAGGTGTTCTCTCCTGTGGTAAGGCATACTTCTATTCGTGTTTTACTTGCCTTAGTTGCTTCGCAGGATCTCGAGTTAGAGCAGTTAGATGTAAAAACTGCGTTTCTTCATGGTGAGTTGGAGGAGCAAATTTACATGAGGCAACCAGATGGATTTGCTATTCCGGGTAAGGAAGATCATGTTTGCTTGTTAAAGAAATCTTTGTATGGGCTGAAACAATCTCCTAGACAGTGGTATAAACGTTTTGATACTTTCATGGCTAGTCAAGATTACTCAAAAAGTCAGATGGATAGCTGTGTTTACTATAGGAGATTGGAGAATGGTTCTTTGATTTATCTACTCTTATATGTTGATGATATGCGATAGCGACTAAGAATATGTCGATATTGATGTGTTTGAAGAGGCGGTTAAATGCTGAATTTGAGATGAAAGATTTAGGTGCTTTGCAAAGAAAATTTTGGGTATGGAGATTTTGCGTGACGGGGCTGCAGGAGTTTTACGTCTATCTCAAAAGAAATATATTGAGAAGATCGTGGCACGTTTTAATATGCGACGGCAAAATCTCGTAAGTACACCTTTAGCGAAGCACTTTAAACTTTCGGATAAATTATCACCGCAGACTGAGGAGGAGGAGGAGCATATGTCCCATGTTCCTTATTCTAGTGCCGTGGGTAGTATTATGTATGCTATGGTGTGCACTAGGCCTGATATTTCACAAGCTGTGAGCGTGGTTAGTCGCTATATGAAGCGTCCTGGTAAAGCTCATTGGGAAGCTGTGAAGTGGATTCTTAGATATCTGAAGGGGACAACAGACGTGGGTATAGTATACCGGAGGGACACAGCAATGGCGGTGAGACCACCGGGTTTTGTGGATTCGGATCACGCCGGTGACTTGGATGATTGCAGATCTTTAGCAGGGTACGTGTTTACGCTAGCGGGTGGTGCAGTTAGTTGGAAAGCGTCCTTACAGGATCACATTGCCTTGTCTTCGACTGAGGCAGAGTACATGGCACTAACCTTTGTAGCGAAAGAGGCGATATGGTTACAAAGTTTGCTCTCGGACTTTGGGTTAGAACAGAAAAGTGTGGATATACACCGTGATAACCAAGGTGCGATATATTTGGCGTATAATCTAGTTTATCACGAGCGAACGAAGATATCAACATCGTACCACTTCATCCGAGATGTCTTAGTTAAGGGTATTATTATTGTTAAAAAGATTGCTTCTGAGATAACCCTAAGCGATACATGATGACTAAGTGCATTCGCTTTACGGCGAAGCTCTCAAGCTTTCGCTGCTCTACATTAGGCGTCTGTAGAGAGTGGCGCCGTCGGGCGTTGGGAGAAGCGGCATGGATGATGAAGACTATAACTTGGTTTTGGAACATCGTTCTGGAGAGGTGGAGGTGATTTATGACTCAAGTTTTGAATTTGTTGGACTCCGCGAGGGATTTATAAAAGAAGGAAGTTTACCTGAGGAAGGAGAGAGACGCACGTCTCTTACGTGAAGCCATAAAAGAAAATAAAAGGGTGGGTCCCACTTCTGGGCACACTCACATCCGAAGGAAGTTCTTCAGATGCGTGAAGAAGCCAATATCCTGGTGGGCCCAGGTCAAAGGTTTGACCTTCTGGGCCCACGTATAAAAGCAAAAGAAAACTGCAGGTTTTCTTTGCTCTTGTAAAGAAGCCGCACGTTCAACCGAAAGGAGCCGCTCAACGTCCGCCGAAGCCCTACGTACGTGAGAGACGTCCACGCCGCGAAGAAGATCCGCAAGATCTTGAAGCCTCGCGAAGCCGTACGTAGAGAGTTTTGTCGCGCGGTAATTTTGCGCCGTGAGTTTATACCCAATTGAGTTGTTATTTATAAACACTTAGGGTTTGGGGTTAAATTTAGGTTTGGGAAACACTGGAAATGATTGAAATGATTGTAACTCGATTCTCCGATTTTAGTGGATTATTTCTTCTTTCTCTCCCGTGGATGTAGGTGGATATCTTGGACCGAACCACGTAAATTTCTGGTGTCCTTATTTTTCTCGTCTTATTTCTCTGGGGTGATTTCGCATTGACGTAAATTGCAAGATCCTGATAATTCCGCATATTATATCCCAACAGACAGCACCAGAAAGGACCATTGTTTTCAATAGCAAATGTTAAATTTGCAGAGTTTCCACAGAAAGGCTAATGCAACATTCTAAAATCAGTCATGTCCCTAAACGCTTAATGGGAAAAGGCTTGATTGTCACACTGAGTGATGCGACTGTTGGAGGGTTGGAGCAAGGGCTGGGCATTTTCCAGAATTTCTATGTGATGTCTGACTCAAAATTCAGCCCTCAAAAGACTGACATCAATGCATCAGGTGTCTCTTAATAAGTACCGTCACTAACTAATGGCGTGGTTCGTTCATTCTCCCGAAGATCATTAAGAGAATCGAGAAGTGTTGCTCTGCTTTCCTTGGGTCAGGGTCTGATGTACGGGCCATTCAGGGCCAAGGCAGCTATGGTCAGGTGGGCAGAGATGCACTTGCCGAGAGGGAGATGGTGATTTGAGCGTTAAGAAGTTGTACCACTGGAATAAGGCATCAGCCATGAAAAGTTTATATTGTTTTTGCTTGTGGAATCTGGGTCTTAATGGATTGCTTGGGCGAAGCAGTATCCGTTGAAAATTTCTTATAATATGATATTATATTAATTAATTCATTTCTTATTTTGAATAATCGGATTAATGAATATTCCAATATATGTTAAATCCATTGGGTTTTGGCATCTATTAATGAGGGGCCTAGTTGAACAGTAAAGTGTACATGATTGTGTTTAACTAAAATCTGTAATGGGAGAGACCTAGTTAATACAATATTAATTAGGGTTTGCTAGGCCCCATCTCTAGCCTATAAAAGGGTAGGTTATGCCTATTAGTTGCTTAATTCCATTAAAAACTGCTATACTAAAAAGGAAAACCTGGCATTTATAAACAGATTAATCTACTTTTCTTCAAGTGAAAGAATGGCTCAAACATATATATTTTAATTTCGCTGCGCATATCGTTTTTGGTATTTCATATATATATATATATTTTGATTGTTCTTGATTAATTAGTTGTTTATATGGATAATTTTTTACAAGTGGTAACAAAGCGGGTCATATATGATTGTAGAACCTAAATTTATTTTTTTTATGAACAAATTCGAATTTTTTTAACCGAATATTGTTGTTATTTTTTCATGTGGATTTTTTGATCGATTAATTCTGAAACCTTAGGGTTTTTGTTCTACATGTCGAGATCTTTCCAACCATAAACAATTTGTATAGTTTCGTTTAAAATTCAATAAGATTTTCGAATTGGAAATTCTAGGGTTTATACATTGAAAAAGTTATAGAATTTTTAAATTACTTGCAATTGAATGATGTTCGTTATAAATTGTTGCATGAGTATTGTTATATATATGTTTTAGAATATTTTGGTTGCATTAAGGTGAGTTTTTTGGGCTTAAACTTGAGAAAACTGAATTTCGGTTATAGGTGTTAGATCCGAAATTTTGAAGCTTGAATATAGATGATTTTTTCATTTGTTCTTCATTTAATTCACTCTAATCAATTTATAATGATGTTAGAAGCAAGACCCATGGAAAAATTTCATCAAAAATCAACCTTAATAAGTGTTTTTGAGGTTTGGGTTGAAACAGGGTCATGTGACCCGGTTTGCATTTTTCGTGACCTGGCTGGCTTGTAGCTTGAGCTGGGGCACTAAGGTGGTGGGACATGGGCTCGAATTCATTGGGCCGGGTCTGGCGTGGCTCTTTACTAGCTTGCCATTCCAAGTAGAGAGCTGATCCATGTGGTTCGGGTGAAGAATTGGGACATGTGCATCCTAAAGTGGAGGCCACCGCGTGAGGCTGGTTTCACAGGAATATAAAAAATAAAATAAAATAATTTAAAATTTAAAAAATTTGTGGCAAAAAATTGTTGTTTGATAAATGCAATATAATCTTGAGAAGCACATGTCATAAAGTGCTTCATATTGTTTGATGAATTTTGGGCATTGATTAAATGAAATATTATATATAAATTTCTTTTTAAGTTCCCTATTGATTAAAATAAATAAATTAGTATATACAATTACCCGCCCAAAGAGGCTTATTGTGTATATTAATTTGAAAAATTGCATGAAGATAAATTCCCAATTTAAAAGATGGGGATGTATGATTGAAAAAAAAAATATTTATTTGCCCGAAGAGATAATTTTTTTGAAAATTATATGTAATTACCATCTATATTGATATAATAGAGATGATTAATGGGGATGTATGACTCAAAATTTTATATTCTTATAGGGGCTAAATTTTTTTAGAGTTATATGTAATTCTCCTTTATGTTGTGATAATGTAGATGTATAATTTAAAGGTCTTGTTTGCACAAAGCGAATAAGCCCGTGATGATTATATGTAATTCTTCTTATCGTCTCTATATATATTAATATCATGGAAATGTGTAATTTAAACTATTTGTCTACCCAAAGGGGATGGATCCTAGACAATTATATGTAATTCTCCTTATTGTCGCTTTACAAACTTCATCCTGTGAAAAAATAGTGGTGCATTGTACATTTTGCCCAAATGGGAGTTTATAAAGTATTAATTATTTTTGTTGAATTGATTATTGCCCATAATTGATCTTATTGCATTATATGTGACAAACAGTTACTTTTATTGTAAACAACAATAATACCACTATTGAAATGTTAGCTGGATCAAAATTCAAGAGATTGAAGCAAGCTATAGAGTTTGTGTTGAGATATAATACACGGAAACGATAGAATCTTGCAATTTATGTCAATACGAAATCGCCAGAGAAATAAACAAGAAAAATAAGGACACCAGAAATTTACGTGATTCGGTCCAAGTATTGATACCTACATCCACGGGGAGAGCTAGCAGTAAATAATCAACTATAATCGGAGAATAAGAGTTTACAATCGCTCAAAGGCTCAAGTGTTTCTCACACCTAGATTTAACCCCAAACCCAAAGTATTTATATATAAACAATTCACTTGGGTGTAAACTCATGGCACAAAAATACCGCGCGTTTAAACTCAAAATATAATGCTCTATGTACACCTGGTTCGCGCATGTACGAAATTGCGTATCTCTTCAAGCTTCTCGCGGAGGACTTGTGGCTTCGTTGATCGTCATTGTGCGGCTTCGTAGGGTTTCTTTCGGCAGTCCAACGCGCGCGCGAAAAGAACGATTTTGTTCTTATGTATGTGTGCCCAAAAGGTCAAACTCTTGACTTGGGCCCACCATCCACGTGCAGGACTTCGCAGACTCCTTTCTCTCGTAGGCTTCGACGGCATCTTACGAAAAGGAGAAGAAGGCCTGCAATTGAAATTCTATTTTTATACGTGCGTGCCCAGGTCAAAGTTTGACTTAGGCCCACCACGATTTGTCTCCACACGTGAACTTCATCTTCACGCCAAAGGTGCAGAGGACTTCACTTTCTCGTTTCGGATTCCGCAGCTAAGAAAAAACTTTGCTTCCATTTATTTTATATTTCCTCTTTTATAAATCTTCAAGAATCTAGCAAATTGCGTTTTTGTACACGCTCAAACTTGAGACATAATTTAATAATTTGCTATGGGAATTGTGGATATGGACTTGGCTCTACGTGAGAATGAGTCTTCCAAGCCCAATGATCAAAGTATTGCAGATCAAAAGGCCCACTATGCTAGATGAGAAAAATCCAACCGACTAAGTATCATTGCTATAAAGAGGTCCATTATTGAGCATCTCATTAGTGATTTGTTGGAAGATATGAATGCAAGACGGTTCCTTGAAGCAGTGAGAGAAAGATATAGAGTTTCAAATAAGGCTGAAGCTGTGAACTTGCTGAGTGAGTTAACAAACATGAAATATGATGCTGCTATGGGTGTTGGAGAATTTATACTGAAGATGGTCCAAACTTAAAGCCCATAATATTATCCTTTCTGAAGATTATATTGTGCATCATGCCTTAAATGTTCTGCCAATTGAATTTAGCCAAATTAAGACTGCTTATAGCGCTCAGAATGAGACATAGAGCGTCAATGTCTTGATTACCAAATGTGTGATTGAGGAGGAGAAATTAAAGAATGAGAAGTATGAGACCGCCCGCTTAATTGCCAATGCCAAGTTGAGTTCATCTAGAGGAAAATGGAAGTCTAAAGGGTCAAATGCTCATGGTCCAAAGAAAAGCTAAGATTTCAAGAAAAATGGGAATCTTGGGAGAAAGGAGATAAGGATTTCAAGTGTTTTCATTGCAAGAAGCAGGGTCACAAGAGAGCCAATTGCTACAAGTTCAAAGCTTGGCTAAAAGCAAGAAGAGAAAGTCACCAAGGTGAGTTATTGGTTTATTTTGAATCAAATCTGGTTGATGTTCCTTTGGATTTTTGGTGGCTTGATTCTGGTGCTACTATTACCTTACAGGGTTTTACAAATCTAAGGAATCCAAGTTTGAGGGAGTCAAAGTTTAAAGTAGGAAAGGATATTGGAGTTGATATGGAGCACATAGGCACAATTGTTTTGAATTTAGACTCTGATTTTCACCTTATTTTGAATAATGTCTTTTATGTTCCTGGTTTTAGGAGAAACTTGATATCTCTTTCTTCGCTTGATAAAGCTGGATATTGTCTTTATTTTGCAAATAAAAGAGTGGATTTGAGTTATGATTTCAGAATTATTGGGAATTGTGTTATGTGTGATGGATTATATTGATTATCCTTATCTTTCGATAGACCATATTGTTCTTTTAACGTTAAGAATAATGTTGCCAAGAGATCCTTAATCAAAGAAAGATTTTCATTGCTATGTCATAAATGATTAGGACATATCTCCAAAGAAAGGGTAAAGCGACTCATCAAGGCTGATATTCTTCCTCCTCTTAACTTAGATGATACTGAGACTTATATTGATTGTGTGATGGGAAAATTGACTAAAATCAAGAAAAAAGATGCTACTCCCAGTCAAAATCTATTGGAGATAATTCATACGGATATTAGTAGGCCATACTCAATCATCTTGTGTGGAAATCAATACTTTATCATATCCATTGATGATTTCTCCTGTTATTATTATGCTTATTTAATTAATGAGAAGACATATCTTGACATGTTCAAAGTGTTTCGCACTGAAGTTGAGAAACAATTGGGAAAAATTATCAAGATTATCAGATTTGATCGTGGTGGTGAGTTTATGGACGATATATCGAGATTGGACAACAAATGGGACTGTTTGCTAAATATTTGCAAGACTATGGTATTGTTGCTCAATATACAATGCCTAGTCAGTATACAATGCCTAGGAGTCCTGAATAGAATGGTGTAGCTGAACAGTGCAATCGTACACTCATGGACATGAAACGAAGTATGATGGGTAGTTCTAATTTGCTTGAATACTTATGGAGTGATGCAATTAAAACAACAACTTATATATTGAACCGTGTACCTAGTAAATCAGTGTCGAAAACACCTTTGAATTGTGGACCGAGAGGAAACCAAGCTTGAATCATTTTCTAGTTTGGGGGTGACCTATGTTAGGAAAATCCCTTATGATGTTTTGAAGATGACAAAATAAATCAAAGCCTACTAAAGTATTTCATGGTTGAGTAATAGACTATGTAGATGATAGAACATGTAAAGGATATTGTTGAAATCTATACTTGAAAGAACCAGAAGATAGACTCTATGCTGAAGCTGAACTTATTTAGACTATGTCCAAACCTTAAGGCTAAATATGTTTAGACTTACATCCATATTATAAAGTCTGTTTCAGACGGAAGGCACTCAGACTCTATTTCAGACGAAAGACACTCGGACTCTACTTCAGACTTTACATACAGAACAAGACATAAGTCCAGAATGTGAGAAGGTCCAGAATGAGATACACTAGGGGTGTGCAACGAGAACTGCTCGAACCGGGAACCTGCTGGACCGGACCGAATCGGCCGGTTTTGGGCGATTCCCACGGTCGGCGGTCCGGTTCTCGGTTCTAAGGTGGGAACCGGACTAGACCGACCAAATTTTTTTATATATAATTTATATACATAGAATTAATAAAATATATAAACATGATAACTTATTGCAACCAAAATTGCAATTTGAGGTAGCAACCTCTTATATGGCCAAGAGACCATTAAAAACCTTTTTGTTACTCTTTTATTTATAGAAAAAATCTCATTGTTAGTTTCATCTTCTACTTGATGTGGGACTAAGGCTCCAAGAGACTCACGAGGCACTTCAAGCCTCCAAAAGTTCCATATCGACTAAACATTTAAAGAGCAGAAGAGAGATTGTCTATAAAATCTAAGCCAAGCACAACCTCTAGCCAAATTGTTCATGGCCTTCATGATTAAATTTAAGTGTGAAACACGCGAAGTGTGAATCACACAAGTGAAGTTTGAATATTTTGCACGTGGAAACGTGTGTGATTAGTTTTGTTGAATCGCCCGAGAACCGAATTGGATTGATCGGTCTGGAGCGCGGTCACTCTTTAGTGCAAAAAAGTAGAGCCAATTTTGTTGGACCGGACCGGACCGGACCGGAGCCGATGGTCCGGTCCGGTTCCCGGTCCTAGGACAAAATGGTCCGGTCCACGGTTCACAATTTTGGGAACCGGTGCTCCCGGTCCGGTTCCTGGTTCCGAGGTGGAACTGGATCAAACCAGGAACCGATCACCCCTAAGATACACGTTCAGAATGTGAAAGTTCAGAACGAAACATGTTCAAACCGAGACAACTCGACAGAGCGTAATACAAGCCCCAAACATATAACGACTAGTGATCTGGTTTGCATTTTACATCAAGATAGATTTGATTGACTCAATCTAACTGATTGACAATTAGATCTTGAAAACAAGAAATTTCTAAATGGAGAAGTTCTACTTATGGAAACCAAGATTTTGTTTGTATGGGCGATCAGAATAAACTTGAGATTCTGCTTCTGTCATTCAACGGCTACTAAATCTTCTTGATATAGATTTGTCCAATGGGTAGATTGGAAGATAATCATCTAAATATTGTCCAATGGCTAGTTTGGAAGTGGAGGAGTATTTAAGGAGACCAATGACCAAAGAGCAAGTAAGAGACGAAGCGTAAAATTTAGAATTCCAAAGTCTAAGCGTACTTCGATCATATACTTGTTTTTCATGAGCTTAAACTTTTGTGATCAGGAGAGAAATTCCAAAAGAGTGACTTAGTAAGATAGTGCGATCTACCACTGAGTGTTTGCCCTTAAAGTTGTAATCTCTTGTTGATTATATAGTGGAATCTAGCCAGAAGGCTGTTAGCATAGGAAAGTGAACGTAGGCTTGATCTAAGTCGAACTACTATAAATTTTATGTGCAAAATTCTTTTCCCTTAACTCTTCTTATTTAAGTCCGTTGCATACTTACAAGTTATTTCAGAAGTCTATTCCATCGCATAACAGATTCTAAACATTTACCAGAAGTCTAGTGGCTCGTTTGTCAGACTATGATCCTTATTCAGACTTTGCTCGCAACTTGTTTTATTCCACATTTATTTGTCAAGGTCTATTTTAAACACCTATTCACCCCCCTTTAGGTGTTTGTATTAGCATCATCATCCTGTAGAAGTGAAAATTTATGATCATTCTCAAAAGAAGATCAAATTCAGGATTACTAGATGTTACTTTATTGGATATCTTGACCATTCCAAAGGGTGTAGGTTCTATTGTCCTACTCGTGGCACTAGAATTGTTGAACCCCAAATTGCCAAAATTCTGGAATTAAATGTTGCTAAAGAGAGTTTTTTTCAATCTTTCGAAAGGGAAGAACCAAACAAAATGCTCTCTATTCCATTGCCCATTTTGAATGATGATTCTATGTGAGAGCCTTGTAGAATGGAAATTCAGCAAGAAGTAGATATTGGAGATGTGACGGTAGATCTTCCTATTGCAAATGAAATTTCCTAGATGAATGATGCGACTCTAGAAATGCCTGTGCAAAAATCATAGTGACAAAGAAGACCAACACCTCTAAATGCTTATCATGTCTATCTTCAAGAAACTGATTTTGACATTGGACATATTGTTGATTCGGCAACCTTCAAAGAAGCTCTTAATAGTAATCAAGCAGATGAAAAGTTAGTTGCGGTGAAGGATGAGATGATTTCCAAGTCAAATAATCAAGTATGAAAACTTGTTGATTTACCTGATGGGCATAAACCAATCGGCTGCAAATGGATATTCAAAACCAAGAAAGACAATAAAGGCAACATAAAGAAGTTCAAGGCAAGGTTAGTTGCAAAGGGGTACACATAGAGAGAAGGTATTGATTATACTGAAATCTTTTCTCTAGTGTCTACTAAAAACTCCTTTCGGATAATCATGGTATTGGTGGCTCATTTTGACTTAGAGCTTCACCGAATGGATGTCAAGACAACCTTTCTAAATGGAGATCTAGATGAAGAATTATTTATACAGCAACCTAAAGGGTTTAAAGAAGTTGGAAAGGAGCATATGGTGTGCAAACTTTAGATGTCTATCTATGGTCTCAAACAAGCATCATGTCAGTGGTACTTGAAATTTCACAAGGTTGTGAGATTATTTGACTTTGAAGAAAAAAAGTTTGATCAATGCATCTACATGAAAATAAGTGGGAGTAAATATATTTTCTTAGTATTTTATACAGATGACATTTTGCTTACTAGTAGAGATGTTGATCGATTAAATGACACAAAAAGTTTTATATCTATAAACTTTTATATGAAAGACCTTGAGGAAGCCTATTTTGTTTTAGGTATTGAGATTCATCGTGACAGATTTAAGAAGGTTATGAGGTTATCTAAAAAAAGTTATATAAATTGTGTTTTGAAAATATTCAATATGCAAACCTACAAGTTTGGTGAAGCTCCTATTGTGAAAGGAGACAAATTAAGCATAGAACAATAACCTAAGAATGATGTTGAAAAAGAAGTAATGAAGAATGTTCTATATGCTAGTGCAATTGGCAGTCTTATGTATGTACAAGTATGTACCAGACCTGATATTGCTTTGCTGTGAATATTCTTGGGAGATATCTGTCGAATCCAGGTCATAAATATTGGGTTGCGGCTAAAAAGGTGATGAGATATCTACAATGAACAAAAGACTTCATGCTTATGTATAGCAGAGTAGAGAACTTAAAAGCGATTAGATATTCAGATGCTAATTTTGCTAGTTGTTTGGATTACAGAAAATCAACTTCTGGATATATTTTTATGATGGCTAGAGGTGCTATTTCTTGGAAGAGCACAAGGCAAATTTTGGTTACGAGCGCTACAATGTATGTTGAGTTTGTAACATGTTACAGTGCATCAATTCAAGTTGTTTGGCTCAGAAATTTGATATCAGAATTGCGAGTTGTGGACTCTATTGCCAGACCTATGGTGATCTATTGTGATAACACTACAGCTATGTTTTATTCCAAGAATGACAAGATCAGCAATACGTCCAAACACATGGAGATAAAATATTATACTGTTAAGGACTTGGTAAAAAAGGGAGACATTGTGATCGAGAATATCAAAACTGAGTCTATGTTGGCTGATCCTATAACAAAAGGTTTACGATCCATTTTGTTTAAATAACATGTAAAGAATATGGGTGTTTTAGATTCTTTTGATCTCTTTTGTTAATATGAGCTATATAATTTGTATTTTTAGATATTATAGTTATATATGCAAATTAATAATGCTTTCATGATGTCTATTAAAGCATTTATTTTCAATGATCATTATTACTAATTCTATTGTTATCATTTCTCCTGTTGACTAAGAAATGGAAGTATAAAATAGCATCTTTAAACAAATTTTTAGTTTAAAGACGACTGAATGTCACTAATTATAAGATCTCATGTTGGATTGTGACATAATTGTGCAAGTTCATGTAATTTAGAAATCGCACCGAGGCAATTTCATGTTGTTTAGAAATTTCGCTAATGTTGTTTCATGTCGTTGAGAAATTGCATTGAGGACCAATAAAAAATAGTATATATTTTGATTACACGTTGGCACTATTTTTTACTATACTATTAGGCCCATGATTCATGAAAATATAATGATTATTATATGTGATTATGGAATGTCATGTGTTGCCTTATTTTCTTAACATATTGATTCACATAGTTCTATATTGAGGTTATATAAGATTGGATTGACTTTAAGATACTGTTATTGGAATATTATTTTTTAAAGTTGTGGCCACATAAAAAAAAAAAATCAGTTATTAACTTGAGATTATTGTTTTCAATATAAAATCTTTTCAAAATAAAAATAAGTTAATTAATAAAGCCCAAGTGGGAGAATGTTGGAAAGTTCCTATAATATGAGCTTACATTAATTAATTCATTTTCCATTTTAAATAATCAAGTTAATGGTTATTCCAATATATGTTAATTTCTTAAGTGATTTTATTGAATTGAAATTTGACATTTATTGATGACGGGCCTAGTTGAGCAGCAAAATGTAGGCAATTATATTTAACTGAAGCCCATAATGGGAGGGGCCCAATTGATACACTATTAATTAGGGTTTGCTATATCTTCTCTTTAGCCTATAAAAGGGTAGGTTATGTCTATCAATTGCTTAACCCCATTAAAAGCTGCTTCATAGAGAGAAAGATTTGACATTCCAATATATCTCTGATTATAAACAAATTGATCTATTTTTTTTCAAGTGAAGAAATGGCTCAAACAGGTATGTTTTAATTCCACTGCACATATCGTTTTTGGTGTTTCACAATGATATATGGATCTGATTGTTCTTGTTTAATTAGTTGTTTATGTGGATAATTTTCTATAATGTCTTCTTGAAAGAAGAAGCTTTTGGTGCATCAAGGCCTTGTCAACTCTTCTTTTGTTTGGAGAGAACTTCTAAATATGAAAGGAGACACTGAGCCTCATATCAAGTGGCACTGGGGAAAAAGAGAAAATCTTTTTATGGTTTGGTCAATATTTCCTTGCGGCATCCTGATGGTTCAATTTCCCATGAGAGTTGACTGACTCTGGGCTCTCTTTCAAATGCTAAGGTTGCACGTGGTCTTGAACAAGTCATGGAGGTGGCCTGCAGCAAGATCAGATGCTCCGGTTCTTCAATTTATGTCGCTCTTATTGCAAATTCATCTCTAAAGGACAAGGTAATCTAGTTTATGAGTGAGCATGGTTTGAGTTTGGCCGGCCCACCCTCTAACCCTAGGACCAACCCGCACAGTGCTGGTCCTCAATTTTTGGGACCAAGGATCGACCCTATTGAGCTTAGGACCGAGGATCGGACCAATCCAGTGGGTTCGGTTTGATTCCAGGGTCAACTCGGGACCAACCGATAATTTATTTATTTCATTTTCCGTACTCTCTGAAAAGGAAACCGAAGACCGGATCAATCCAATGGGTTTGGTCCGGTTTCGGGGTTAACCCGGGACCAACCGATAATTTTTTGTTTCATTTTTTGTACTCCCTGAAAAGGCGAGCGAGGATTGGACTGACCTTATGGGTTTAGTGACGAGCGAGGTTAGCTAGGAGAGGCGAGCGACGAGTGTCGAGTGGGGTGAGCGTCGAGCATCGAGCCAGGAGCAACAAGCCAGGCAAACATCGAGCGATGAGCGGCATAAGTGACCCAAAGCGAGTGAGGTGAGTGTCAAGTGGCGAGCGGAGAAGTTGTTTTTTTTCGATTTTGGCAAATTAAAGACTAAAATGACAAATAAGACAGAAGAGAATGAGTACTAGAAGAGAATTCACGTGAGGAGCTATTCATGCCCTTTTGAACACCGTGAGGACTCTTCACAAAAACATTTTCCTCCTTTGTAAATTATGTCTATTGAGGCCGTAAAGGACATTAAAAGATCTAAGTTATTAAAAAATAGTGTAAAATTACTTGAACTCCTCACTAATGAGCTATTTAATGTTGTTGATACTATTTATTTTAGGGTTTTTTTATATAAAAAATATAAATTATATATTAGATATATAATATATATAGAATCAAGGTTGGTCCGGGTTAGACTGACCTTAAACTCTTAGAATCGAGGACAATTTTTTTAAAATAAAAAAAAATTCAAATGAGACAGATTATATTTTTGTCCACTTCGTCTGAAAATGAGCATCATCTTGAAGATTAATTTCATAATTTTTCATAAGATGCAGACAAAATTTGCTCTCCAATTGCTGGAAAAAAAATTGAATTAACAATGGAAAGTGGATGGGCTAAGCCTAAAGTGGTAACGATTTATTCTAATCAACGAGTCACATCCACCAAAAGCAACAATCAAGCGGTGACCCCTCATATCGAATCATTGCCAAGTCATCAATTGTTACTAATTATAAAATGACGGTACATATGTTGATCCTTAACATTTAATCAACAATTGAGTTTGTGCATTTGAATGAAAAGATCTACATTCGCCCTAAATCAAGACAGAAGATAGTATAGGGTACTAAATTTATTACAAAAATAGAATATGAGGATAAATATTGAACATGGAACAAACATCCTTTGTGTAATTTTTGCTTACGTTTTTCATCGCGTATTGCACAGTAGCACATATTAACGGCTTAGAGACTAGCTCCAAGCTAGCCTTGATAATAATATGTTGATATGTGATATCCTCAATCTGACCCCAATCTAGGGAGCAGAATTATAGTAGTAATTGACAAACATGGAAAGGCATGTAAATGGTCACTTTAGGGGAAAACTCAATATTTCATAAGTGGATCACGAAATTTCGAAAAAATGGAAATGAGTTACTAACGAGAAGGCACGAGGGCCGAAGCCCACGGATGGACCCATTGGGCCACACACTCACTTTGACCGGCCCAAGGAGGCCCATTAGGCCATTCAAGCCCACCTTAGCCTTTTGTAAGCTTGCAGATTAATAAGCCCATGTGCATGAATAATGAAATAGAACTATGGTTTAGTGTAATCCCCTTTTTGCCGCTTCTAGAAGCCTATAGCTAATGAGACAATATTGGTGGGCATGAGGAAAGGAGAGTGGCGCCCAAGCATAAGGAGAGAGAAAAGCCTAGCCTAGCTAGTCTACCTAGTCTACTCCCTATTTCAAGCATGTGCAAAATCTATTGTCATGCATCTCAAGCATCTTAAGATCAACTACATTGAAATACCACCTATTGTCATGCCAAATGTGGAAATTGGGAAGCAAATCTTTGACAATACGATGCTCAGGATGACGGTAGAAGGATAGGTTATCGTAAATATTGATAAGTGTACGCAATAATCTATCGTAAATAGTGATAAGTACTATAGTCTATTGTGAATAGTGAATAGTGCTTGTGATAACTTATCAAAAATGTGATTAGTGCATGTTTTATTGCAATTTAAAATTTGATAAGTACTTACTAAATCCCAAATTTTTAGAATGATAAGTGATTAGGATAATCCCATTCAGGTGATTCAGGAGGCTATCCGGAGCCCCCTCAAGGATGACCAGGTTAGCTTTCTTGCTTGCCCCATCTTCGACCTTGAGATTCAGGACACGATTTTTTCCCTAGCTCGAGGTAAGGCCCTGGGTCCGGATGGTTTTACCGTTGATTTCTTTAGGCACAACTAGGATACGGTTGGACATTTGGTTACAACAGCGGTAAAAGATTTCTTCACCACGGGTAGGCTCTTGAGGGAGATTAATAACACAATTTTGGTGTTGGTCCCAAAAGTCCCTAATGCTACCATTGTGAATGATTACAGGCCCATCACCTATTGTAATACTATATATAAGTGCATCACTAAAGTGTTGGCCAATCGGGTGGCAGCAATTCTCAAGGATATAGTAAGCCCATTTCAAAATACATTTGTCAAGGGCCGGCAGATCAAGGATAATATCTTGTTGGCCCAGGAATTTTTTTTTGGTTTCCACCTCCACCCATATTCTCCTAAGTGTGCAATTAAAGTGGATTTTAGCAAACCCTACGACACGATGGACTAGGATTTCCTCGAGCTTGTCCTTCTTGCTTTTGACTTGTGTGAGAACCCCCAAGTTTTCCATTGCTTTAAATGGGGAGTTACATGGTTTCTTTGCTAGTGGTCGCGGCCTACGACAGGGCGACCCCATATCTCCCTACTTGTTTACCTTGGTTATGGAGGTTTTGTCTGGAATCCTCTATCTTTGTTCGATGAAGCCGGAGTTCAAATTTTTTTGGAGATGAAAAGCAACTGACCTTTCAAATTTTTTTGGAGATGCAAAGCAACTGACCTTTCGCACTTATTATTTACCGCCGATGTATTCCTATTTTGTGGAGTGGATATGCCTTCGATTTCGCTCTTCAAGGAGGGTTGGAAACCTTCTCGGCATGGAGTGGTTTGTATCCAAACATGAGCAAAATTGAAATCTTTCTTGCAGGAGGTTTGCCGGCTACTAGGGATCAAATCCTTTTGGCGGTAGGATTCCAGGAAGGGGAGCTTGTCGGTTCGTTATTTAGGGATTCCCATCATTACATCGAGGCTCCGTAAGGCGGATTGTTATGCTCTCGTCAACTGCATTACAGTAAGGGTTCATTCTTGGACCCATCGATTTTTATCCCTTGCTGGCCACCTTCAGTTGATAAGGTTGGTCCTTCATGCGATTCAAGCCTATTGGGCTAGTGTTTTCATTTTACCCGTAACTGTGTTGGACCAGATTGAGTGAATCCTGAGACAATTTCTCTGGAAAGGCCCGGACTTGGGTAGAGGCGGGGCAAAAGTTTCCTGGGAGGATGTTTGCCTCCCAAAAGGGGAAGGGGGTCTTGGCATCCAGAGGCTATGTGACTGCAACAAAGCATCCATGCTCAAACATATCTGGCTCTTGTTCATTGACAATGAGTCTTTGTGGTGCAAGTGAATCCACTCCACCTTTTTAAACAGAAAGAACTTATGGGTTGCTAAGAAGCTTACCTGTTGCTCGTGGGCATGAAAGAAAATCCTTCAGCTCAGGATGGAATTCCGTAAATCCTTCGTGTGGAGGATAGGGATGGGCTTTCGGTGTCTCTTTGGTTTGACAATTGGCACCCTAGGGGGCCTTTGAACCTTTTATTCTCCGACTCTCTCATATACAGCTCCGGATTATCCAGGCAAGCAACGGTGGCTGATCTCTTCTCCACTTTTAGCCAGGCTTTCAAGTTTGTCTTGGATTCGTGGGAGCACCCCCTTTCCGATTCCTTCTTCGAACTCGAACCGTTTTTGTTGGATGGAGAACTTGTCCGGCCTGTTCTCTGTAGCTTCGGCTTGGGGGACCATTAGGCAGAAGAATAACCAGGTGTATTAGCATAAGCTCATTTGGAACAACTCAATTACACCAAGGTATCAACTCAATCTGTGGCTTATTGCCAAGCGCAGACTTCCTACCCAAGTTCTCTTGTTATCCCATGGCAGAATTGATTATGGTGCGTATGCTTTTTGCAATGCCGTCCCGGACTCCATCGATCATTTATTTTTTGGTTGTCACATCACTGCTAGCGTTGCCTTCTTTTGGGCTGCTAGATGTAATCTACCATGGCGCAATAGGTCATGGGGAGAGAATCTCCGATGGGCCATATCCTTCCTCTCGGGTAAGGAGTTTCATAAGTGCATTGCCCGCTTCTCTTTTGGTGCTCTCTGTCATATTATCTGGAAGAATAGAAATGACATTCTTTTTAGAGAGCAATCTCTTGTGATTCCAGCTGTTAAGAATCACCTCATTAAAGTGGTTAGAGATAAGGCTATCACCTTCAGGAATGTGGAGGACACTACAAGGAATAGAAGACTGCAATGTAGCTGGGACATCGATCCGATTGTCTTTTCTTCCGGAGACTGAACCTATCTCTTTGGGGTTCTCTTTGGTGGCTATTCCCTTTTGGCGGCACTCTTTTGTTGGTGGGCGGGTGCTTGCTTGGGGGTCTTCCCCTGCCTTGTTGCTGCCTTAGCTGCTAGTCTGGTTGTTGTTTTGTTGTGCCTATTATTTAGGTTGTCCTTGCTTCTGTTTGGTTCTTACCGCTTTGTTCACAGTCTTCTTTGTTTTTTCCGTCTCCCTTTTGTCACGCCCCGATCCTCGAGTACGTGCCCATCCCCCAGTGGTCAAAAAAATTCGCGACGTCCTAGGACGCATCGCCGACCTATTCATTTTATTGCACATGCGAAAGAAAATAAATATCCCTTGACAATAAATAGCTTGGGATAGAAAAGCAGGAAACAGATTCACAAACAAACCACGCTTTTATAAACACACTGAGTCATGTACAAATTCTAGAACCAAAAGACTACAAAAGACTGGCTCTCCAAAAAGAATCGGTGCTAACTAACCTACACTTTAGATCCCCTCAGCTCAGCTCCAGGTCCACCACTCTACGGTCCTGAAAGAAATTGAGCCCATGACGGGGTGAGATATAAATCTCAGTGAGTTGACGCTCTAAACCCCGATTAGGAGGGTAATACGCCCAGAGGCGTCCTAATCACACAATCATACAACCACGGAGACTTACCTCGTCTCAGATCCACCCTGCAGGTCAGTGCAATTTATATCACAGACAGTCACGAAAACATGAGCAATAAATAATCTCATGAATTGGAATGCCACATTCAAATTCAACCCAGCACATAGGTCCTGATTATAGGGCCAAATCGTTATGACACGTCACATATCGTGCCACAGAATTTTGTCCCATAATTCAACACATTCAACTCAATTAATTTGCGTTCCTAGTTTTTTTATCTCGGCTTATAGCACGGCCTACTCTCTGTTCGGCGGTCTTCTAGCGTAGCCAGGCATCGTCTCACCCCATGGCAACATCTCTACTAGACGGCTTTCCCGAAGGAGCATAGGTCCAGAATCTACTACGACTGGCTTCCCGTTGTCTAGGGGCGTCCCATATAGGGGTAATGTCCAGCTTAACAGCCCGGGACAGTTTCTCTTAGCCAACATACGACCATTCAATCTCAGCCCAGGTCACCATGCATTACACTCAAATGCCTCAATTAAAATGGTGAGCCTAGCATATTTTCTTCGTATTAGAAATACACGGTAAAATAGTCGTGTGTGGGTACACAGTCAATTCACACCAGAAAAATTGATATTCTCTAATTTAAAATCCCACTATTTTATATAGTATATAAAACCATTTTCAGTGTCAAAATCTGACACCCGAGATTTTCTGAATAAATATCGAAATTCACAAATTTTGGAATAATTAACCAAAATTCCAATCGGTACTCAATTTACACAAATTAACATCCAATTGCATAAACTAAACACACCATTGCAATCAGCATGAAATTACGGTCACCGGTTATCCCGGTCTAATTTTTGGAAAATATTTAATAGTTAAATAATTTCTAAAATTAATTAAATAAATACATTAAATGTTAAAAATGCTAACTTAGGCCAGAATTGTCTAATTAAATACCGAAACGGGCTTGGAAAATTTCCGAACCTATCTAGATAAATAATACAGCTTATTTAGTTCCTAACTAAGCCGTTCTAACCACCTAACATGCATAATTAACTAATTAAATCACTAATCTAATCTAACTAACCACATAATCCCTAATTAACTTAAACTAAACACCCCTTAAACTTCATTAGCCTACTAAGTAGAGTTTAGTACATAAACTCACCGGTTTAGTGTGAAAACTGGTTCACTGCGACGGTGGCCGATAAATTCTGAAGCGGTGACGCCAATGGGGGCTTGGACTAGGCCGAAAATGGTCCAAGGAAGCTCACGGTTCAAGACCGAAGGAGCTGGTCATGCGGGCGAAGGAGAGAGGCTCTCTCGGAGCAGCTTCGATCGAAAGAGGCTGGCGGGCGTGAAGTTGTTGCAGGTGTTGGATGAGGCGGCAGCTGGCATGAAGGCATTGCTGGAGTCTTCGAAGCAGCTGCTGGCAGAGAGCTGGGAAATTCTGTGGAGACGTGTAGCTGAGTCGGTGGAGTTGCAAAGAAGAGAGGGAAATGAACATGACGTGGAGATGGGCTTCGATTCGGTGGGTTGAAGTCAACATGGGGAGCTTGATGGTTGACTCGAACTTGACAGCTGCTGGACAAGTGGCCACGTGAAGATGGAAGGGGAAGCAGCGGGATTCGATGGTCCAAAAATGAAAGAACGAAGATGCAATGGAAATGAAATGAAAGCAGAACAGAGGGGGATCAAGAGGAAGCGGCGCACGAAGAAGGGGGAGGAACCGGCCAAGCTTGCTTGAGAAGCCAAGAAAAAGGGGAAGAAAGTCAACCCAAGTTATCCGTTAATTGTAGGGGTGTGCAAAATACCCGGGATCCGCCCGGAACTGGACCGGAACCGCCCGGAACCGGCGGTTCTTGAGGGAACCGGTCCGGTTCCCGGTTCCATGGGCGGATCCGCCCACCCGCCCACCCGGACCGAACCGGTTCCCTTTTAATATTAAAAAAAAAAAAATTACAAAAACAAACTAGGTCTCACGCTCACCATCTCATCTCACTTCTATTAAGTTTCTGCGGCTGCCTCTCTCTCTCTGTCTCTTCCTCGGTTCCTCTCGCTATTTCGATTCCTCCTCGATGACCTGTGCATCTGCCTCACCGCCCGAGCCGCGAAGCCGCTGTAGCCCAGTCGTCCGCCACCCTCCTGCCGGCGCCGCTCTGATCTCATACTCGCGCGCCCGCCGACCTGCGACAGCTCCGCACCTCTGCCATCGTCGTCCTGCCAGATCCGCCTTCCGCCCAACGTGCAGCACCATGACCACCGCTCGTTTCTTCATGCCGGTGGCTGCGACTCCAGCAACCCACGAGACCCATCCGCGACCAACGCTCAACGTCCCCTGCTTCAGCCGCGTTGATCTCGCTCGACGACTACAGATCTGAGCTCATCTCAGCCTTGACGCCGTCGCCGTTCAGCCGCCCAGCGACCCACGATCCAGTTCAGCGACCCGCAACCCAGCTCCGCCGTTGCCTCTCGCCCACGATCCAGTTCAGCCGCCCGGTGGTTGCGACTCCAGCGACCCACGAGACCCATCCGCAACCAACGCTCGGCGTCCCCTGCTTCAACCGCATTGATCTCGCTTGACGACTACGATCTCGAGCTCATCTCGCCCCGACGCCGTCGCCGTTCGCCGCCCCCACGACCCACGATCCGTTCGGCGACCCGCGACCCAGCTCCGCCGCTGCCTCTCGCCCAAGCGACCCTTCTGCAGATCCCGAAGAACCAGCGTCGCCCGCGTCAAGATCGGTTCCATGGATCCACCCGGGAACCGGACCGGACCGGCGGTCCGGTTCCCGGGTGGATCCATGCAACAAACGGGTGGATCCCGGTTCCAATTTTTCGGAACCGATACTTAGCGGGCGGTTCCCGGTTCTAGGTCGGGAACCGCCCGCCCGGACCATGCACACCCCTAGTTAATTGAATGCTTGTCCCCTATTACTTTCTTGCCTATAAAATCCCCTAAATAATCCAATTTGATGCAAAAATTGCAACCAACAAACCAACCTCCGAATTTACTCATCTTTGGCTTCAATTCCTTAATGAAATTGCCCAATTCGACATCCGATTTTGTTGAAGAAAAAAAGCCCACACAATTTCCAAAATTTCCTTTCACCAAGTAGCTCGGTTTGGAAGTAAAAAATCCCTTCGATTTGGCCCATCCGAATTTCCGTTATTTTCCTAATCGTCCGAAACGATTTTCCGAAAAAAACCCTGAGATCGCCGAAAATTCTTTGGAGGATGAGTTGACGTTCCTAAAATAAATCGTGACATAATAGAACTTTCAATTTTTGAAATCGGGTTCAATTTCGCGGTTAATTTCAATCTGGCGCGATTTTAGCACGTCCTAATCTACCAGGTAGCTTTAGGGAATTTTTAGTGCAATTGACCCGTGGTCGATTATTTTCGAGCCACAATGTGCATCTTCGACACATTGGTGACTCTCAGTTGTCGTGAAAATCTTGAGGTTTCAAATACGGACACAGGATACAGAAATGACAGAAAAATCGGTCTAGTGCTGTTCGACAGAAATTTTGCAATCAAGTGGAATCACCCACATACTAATTACATACCTCTATTAAATCGACTTATCTCTAGTCTCTGATCGATTTTGACAGTGCCGTAATGACCCTTGCAGATCAACATAGTTGAGTAGTCGATTCTTGGTCGAATTCTCAAGTCTATTGCTTTTAGATTCCTTAACAGCTTCACCTAATAAACTAGTAATCTCGTGAGTGATCAACTTAGAGAATATAACTATAGGCGCGTCGATGAACGGCCCGATTTATTCAATCGAAAATAGAGTCGAAAATTCAAGATGTCACACCTTCCACTCCCTTTGACTTTTTGTCAGTTTGAGTGTAAGTTTTGGTGCCGTACCCTCTTGTATAGTTTGGTTCAAGCTCTATATATTATTACCTTTTACAAAAAAAAAAAAAAAAAAAAAAAAAAAAGATTGACTTTGGCTGGGTTTTGTGCAAATAAAAGAGATATTGTGCTCTAAAGATGGTTCTCTGGAAAGGAAATTATGAATATAGAAATATGTCATTTACAATTTTTTCAATGCAAGTTAGGTCCTGCTGTTTGCTCTATGTCCCCGCTTTTGCTTTCTCTTTGCGTCATAGATGTTGTGAGCTAGTGATAAGGTTGCTTATTGTTTACTTTCTTGTGACAGCATATGGTAAGTGCAAATCTTCTTTTCTCACATTGAGTTGTATTTAATCATTGTTTTTAGATAACTGGAGCGTGAAGGAAATTCAAAGGAAGACCATAGAAACTGGTAGGATGGGGTATCTCCGCAATGTCCCTCGCAAGTTTGGGAGTGGTTTCAGAGAAGGTGATGAGCTTTGCTCTTGTTTCGTTTTTGGAGATAATGTTATTTTTTGCACTTAGTGATGGGATTTTTTTTTTTTTTTTGGCTTTTTTACTAATTTATGGAGCTGATGATGATGTAGGTACTGAAGCTGTGCCAAGGAAGCACGTAGCACCAGCTTCTGCTTAATTGTTATGATAGTTTTGGGGCATAATCATGTAAATTTGAAGCAATTAGATAGCAGAAATCTGGGTAAAAAAGCACAAGGCAGCTTATGCAGACCACGTAATAGAGGAAATTGAATCTTGGTGGACATAATCACATACATCACCACTGCCATCACCATACATCATTCATCAGTTAAAGCAACCACCTCATTTGAACAAGAACAAAGTGGAAAAGGTATTTTAGATTGAAATGCCTAACGGCAAGCAAACAACGGGCTTAACAAGCTTATTGTGCTTCCTCAATACTATAAGCAAAGAGCCAATAAAATTTAATTAAGTAGGAGAAATATATTGACAAGATTGTCCAACTTAAATACACAAATCTAGCTAGCTTCAACTATTAATGCCCATAGTCAAGACATTAGCTCATCCAACCATCAGGAAGTACATACAAGGTTATGAATTTGAAAACCAAATTCCTTCAAATTCAGAAATCAAACAATGTTGAAGAGCATGATAATACTACACGCATAATCTTAAGATCGAGGACTTCACTTAATGCGGATTAAGCTCAATTATTGTCCATACAACAATTCAATTCTACATGACTTCACCACTCATTCAATATCCCCGTCGCCAAAAGACCAAAGTGACAAAACAAGTTGGAAATTTCCTCTTCTCACGACAAAATCTATCTTCAGCACAAACCAAGTGAAAGATCTAACCATCTTTTCAATGTGAGTGCACTCCAAACTAAAGATACGATAAAAACTTCATAATCTTCGAATAATAAATACATCGGAACACAATAATTTCTTGAACCTGCAAAGGGCATTGTGGAGATATCTCATCCTACCAGATTCTATGGTCTTCATTTGAATTGCCTTCACACTCTAGTTATCTAAAAACAGTGATTAAATACAATTAAATGTGAGAAAAGAAGATTTGCACTTGCCATATGTTGTCACAAGAAAGAAAATAATAAGCAACCTTATTACTAGCTCACAACATCTATGGCACTAAGAGTAAGCAAAAGCGGGGACAACATAGAGCAAAGAGCAGAACCTAACCTACATTGAAGAATTTGTACATGAAAGATTTCTATATTCGTAATTTCCTTTTCAGAGAACCATCTTTAGACCATAATCTCTCATTTATTTGTGCAAAACCTAGCCAAAAGTCAATCTTTTGTTCTCCTCCCCCAACACCCGAGAATACACGATTGACTTGTGCAGATCCTACGTTGAAGCAAGAATTAATGCAATCTCCAATCACATGAACTAATACAATGGAACATCACTAACACATCAGCTATCACGAGTAACAATAATTATCGACAAAACCCTCTACGCTAATAGACAGAACCAATTGGTGGGGCGGGAGGGGGGACTGTGCCGAAGCTAGTAGGATTGCCACCTTGAATGAGGAAGTCCTTGACGATGCAGCGAAAGATGGTGCTGTCGTAGTAATGTTTGATGCAAAGCTGAAAGAAGTTCCTCACAGCCTTGGGCGCTTCTTCTGGCCTGAGCTCTATGTCGAGTGGGCCATGCATCGTGTTCAGCACTACCTTCCCCTTCGTCGATGGCTCCACCACATACACGATCGACGTCTTCTTCTCTCCAATTTCTACAGGGACTCTAGGTGTAGTGATCTCGATGAAATGAATCTCAGATTTCAGAGTTTCCTCCTCGACTACGATGTTCCAGGGAATTTTGTAGCTCAATTGAGGAAGAACACCCAAACGACGCCGTCAACCACCGATACCCGAAATGTTACCAGATGATCGAGAGACGTAAAGAGGACGAGATTGCTGATGGGATGAGGCGTGATGATGAGCTCGTCGGAGGGATGCAATCGGACCAAGGCCCATAAGTTGCCGAGGTTGAGAGAGATGGTGCGGCCACAGTAGACGCCGCCGGTGTTCCTAAGAGACCAGCGCGAGCGTGCGTGGGAGAGAGAGAGGAGTCAATTGATGAATCATAGCCGTCGATGAGGTTCCGAAGACGACGGTGGAGGTGAAGGGGGCTCTGGAACCAACAGCCGCGACTGAGCGAGGGTCTTGGGGGAGGCAATGTGCTAGAGGCAGATCTAAAAAGTACTTGCAACCAACGAAGGCTTTGGGGGAGGGAGAGGCAGCGGCGGAGGCAGTCGCAGTCAGGCGTGCCGGAGAAAGAGAGAAAAGGTGCCTACATTTTTTCTTCTGAACTCGACGAAGGATAAGATAAAAATGTTTGCAAATTGAAAAGAGGAAAGAGGTTTTTGAGTGGCAAGAACATTAATTGTTGCTTCTGCTAGGCTCTTTTTCAATCGGTAGCCAAAGGAGAGAGAAAAAGAATTCCACCGATTTTAGCATTTTCCTATTTTTCAGCCAGTCCAAGTCAAGGGACACATGTCAACTTGTCAATGGAGCCATCCAGGCTCGTGTGCACTACGTAGGACAATGATGTAGTAATTGCCAACCACTCAATATTTCCTCGTCAAAGAGAAAACAACACATAGGCCGGGCCTTTTTTTAAAATGTTTTGGATGGGCTCAAAGAACATAAAGGAAATGGGGTCAAAGGAGAAATTAGAAGATGGGCCAGATGAAAGAAAGGGCTAACCGAAAAGAAACAAAAAGAAGATGGGCCAAGGGAGGGGTGAGTTGAAAGTTTAGCCAAGTGGGCTGGACATGCCGGCTCATTCGATTTCATGTTTTTTTTTTTTGGCATTTCATTCATTATCATTGTATATATATTGCTTTTTAAAAAAATTCATAAAAATATTATATTTTTTTCAAAATAAATGATATTTAATGTCAACAATACTACTCTAATTTCTCATAATAATTTTTAAAATGAAAGCCATTAGTTTCTCGCAGTAATTTTAAAATGAAAACCATTAATGGGCCAGATGAAAGAAAGGGCTAACTAAAACTAAATAAAAAGAAGATGGGCCAAGGGAGGGGTGAGTCGAAAGTTTAGCCAAGTGGGCTGGACATGCCAGCCTGTTCGATTTCATGTTATTTTTTTTTCATTTCATTCATTATCATTATATATATTGCTTCTTTTTTTTTTTTTTTTTACCTTTTTATAAAAAATTATATTTTTTTCAAAATAAATGGATATTTAATGTCAATAATACTACTCTAATTTCTCATAATAATTTTAATATGAAAACCATTAACGGTACATTGATTAATTGATTTTTTTAAAAAAGAAATAATTTAAAGTACACTAATATGCTTAAAAGAGTGGTTGAAAATCAATATCAATTTTCATTGATTAGATTTAGGGATATGTGCACTATACGTCTTAAAATTTATCGCGAAAGTGCAATTAAATCTTAAAACTTATAAAAAAACACAATCAAATTTTAAAACTTATCAAATTAGTTCAATTAAGTCCTAAAATTAATATTGTCAATTTGTCTAATGGAAAATGCCGACATGACATTTTTTAAATTAATTTATTTTCCTACATGACATTTTTTATTCACTTTTTGCTTTAAATCTTATTCAAATAATAGGGAAAAACTAAAAAAAGCTAAATATTTTTTTTAAATGGAAAAAATAAAAAATAAAAAGAAAAGTTGCAGGGATTGTGGCTACCCTTCTCGCTATCACTCCTATTATTGGAAATGGCCGACAGGGGTCAGTTAGGACCGACTGCGGTTCGCCGAGGCCTCGGCTAGGTCCAGCGACCCTTGCTAACGGCAAGCGATCCTCGCTAAGTGTCGGCGACCCTCGTCAAGGGCCACCATAGTTGAGTGAGGGACGCTAGCCCTTGCCTATATCTAGGCGACGGTCACCAGGCACTCGCCTGCCATTGGTGAGGGTCACCAACCCTAGCCAACCCCACTAGCCCTTTTTGGCAACGGAGGTGACGGCGGCAAGGGCCTACCACCCTTGCCCATAGTTTCATTTTTTTTTGTCTTTTTTGTCTTTTTTTTTAATACTTTTTTATTTTATTAATTAATATTTTGGTATAATAAATTATAATCTAAGCCATGTCATTGCCACATAAGAGAGAGAAAATATTAAGAAAAGCCAAGTCGGCATTTTCTCGTTAGTCTAAGGGTCTGTTCGTTTCGCGGAAAATAAGCTATTTTCGGAAAATATTTTCCCAGAAGTCATTTTTTAGGAAAATGACAATATTTTCTGGTGTTCGGCTAAAACTTGAAAATGTTTCGGAAATTATTTTCCAGTGTTTGGTAAGGAAAATATTTTCCGCTCCTTAGATTGGTGAGCGCGAGTTTGAGATTAACGAGCTTGAGGTTCACTTGATTTGACGACTAGCCAAAAAAGAAGATGGGAAACAAAAAAAAAAAAAAAGAAAAAGGAAAGAAAAAGGAAATTAAAAATAATTTGAATTAAAAAAAAGAAAACGAAAATTAAAAAATAATTCGAATGAAAAAAGAAAAGAAGAAAAAGAAATGGGAGGAGGGAGTTAGGATTTATAAAGGTGTGAGATAAGAGAGATCAAGTGAGGAAAATGTTTTCCACTTTTCAAAAGTGGAAAACATTTTACCCTACTTTAGAAGACTTTTTTCCTTTGATGGAAAACATTCTCCTCAAGGAATTCATTTTCCGTGAAACGAACGCCAAAAAATCCGGAAAATGTTTTCTCGAAAATTATTTTCCGTGAAATGAACGGACCCTAAATGGACAAGTGTTAACTTTAGAATTTGATTGAATCAATTTGACAAGTTTTAAGACTTGATTATACTTTTTGTAAATTTTAGGACTCAATTGCACTTTCGTGATAATTTTTAAGACTTTTAGTGAACATATCCCTTAGATTTACAAAGTAACCAAATAAAGTGGATTGAGGGGGGAAAAAACCTATACTATATAAACCATATGATTTTTTGGGAATAAAAAGAAATATAATATATTTTCAACCAATGACGAACCAAAAATAAATGGAGGCATAGAGTTTAGGAGTTGAACCATCAACCGGGCCATTAGAAGTTTGTAACACGAACACTAGACTAGACAACCAATGATCCTCGACACGCGATATTCTATGAAATAGGTTCGGGAGCTTTTCCCTTGATACACCATTTTGATGTTTTTAAGGATATATTATTTTTTTAAAGAGAATATAAATTTGCATTTTCAATACACGATGAAGTTTAGATTGCAAAAGTTTTGTGGACGATCTTCAAGACATTATACATGAGATGAAATTTATACCTCGGAGATCTGAAAAGGTCCAAAGTGCCGCCAATTTTTTAAGTGAAATGTGATATGACAACGTTGGGAACTGTCGTCGTGTTATTTCAAGCACGGCAAACTATCACTCCTCCTAATGTCAAGGCCCTTTTTTCTCCACGTTAGGGGTTGATAAGATAGCTGTGGTTAAAACCACCCAAATTTAGCATAAATGTCCATATCCATTGAATTCCTTATTTTCTTTCTAATGCACTCAAATTTTAATTTGGTTCCATATACACAATTTATCTGGAAGTGTTTCCAGGGTTCTTGATCCTTCGAGGCCCTCGAAATCGCTTCGCATGTCGTTATGGTTTGTTCGCATTCTTCAAATTGAATGAAAAACAAAGCGAACCAGAGCTTCATGTTTCGCTCAGGTAAAGATTTTGCATTGCGTTTATTCGTTTCCTTTGTCGCCCCCATTCCTTTAAATGAAGAATGTATAAGGAATTTCGCTGTGCAAAACAGTCCCATTAAATTTTGTAACTCGATGCTTTTTCTCCTAGTTATGAATAGAGATTTATAATTCGGTTTCTGGATTAATTTCTAATAGGCAACATTCTGGATGTATTCTGGAAAGGAAGCATGTCAATGCTAAATCCAGGTCATGGCAATTCTTTATTGCTGGGCATATTCTTTCAAAACGTGAAGAATGTGAAAGATATGTTAAATTTTGAACCCTTCGATACCCGCCTAGATAACCATGATCTATCCACCAGAAAGACGGGATCTCCGTACCATGTCGGTACTGCTTGTTGTGCCATGTTGACCAGCTTATCAGTTGTGTGATTTCGAGTCATACACGTAGAAGTCACCCACAGGGTAGATTTGATAAGCCTCCTTCCGTGAAGTTGAGGCCAGTAATTCTATTTCCGAGTGCCATAACTTTTTAGAAAAGTTTTGTGTCATGCCAAGTTAAAATCTCTGCCTGCTCTTAACAGAAGAAATCAATCTTTTTCAGAAGTAATTTGGCTTAACACACTCTGAGTACTGAGAGAACAAGCAGAATACAGCATTTGGGGACAACTTTTTCATAATCTTGTGACTGCGGTCAACTGCTCTTAACAAATACGGTCAAGCATGTAACCGAGTAATGGAGACAGCTTTTTGTATGTTTCTTATATAAACCAAACAAAGTGTACGCCACAACACTTCATTGATCCTCTTAGCAAATTCGATGCGTTGCTCACAGACCACAAGCTTCTTCCTTCTGAATAAGTCTATTGTAAAAGTTAAGCTTAGGAGGAATAAGACCACATGCATCAATGGCCACCAATTCACAAGAGCATGCTACAGACCACTCTGCAATTTAAACCCTCGATATCAGATTCAACTTTGACAGATTTTTTCGCAAGATGCATTGGAAACAATAGTGGTGCTTAACTTGAATTTGCATCTTAGGATATAGTTAAAGCTCCATAAAATTGCAACTTATAGAAATAATGGAAACAGAACATCCCAGAGGACATAAAGGAACTCTCTAATTGATCCGCATATCTCTACTTACTTTTTTGCAGGAATTTTACCATTTGTTTGGAGATCATATCAGACAAATGGGGCTGAAGTTTTCGAAGCAGAGCCATGGGAGGGCCGACAATATGAGCTTAGCTCATGCCCACCAGCAAGTGATCCACTTTCTCATCACAAACTTCTTTGTACGTAACTTGGTGTCCAAGAAAAGAAGGCGACTACTTGTTGGAGGCTATGATCTTGACATGTCATACATTACGGATCGCATATTGGCAATGTCATTCCCTGCAGAACGTATGCGGGCAGTGTACCGAAATCCTCTCTGGCAGGTCAAGTCAGTTCTGGACATGCGACACCAAGGACACTACAAGGTATATTTGGTAGGCATAAGTTTTCACCTTTTTATGTTTAAATGATTGAAACAAAGTTGGGACCAATCACAATATATCTCTGATCGTGTGTATTCGCTTCCTTGATAGTCAGTAAGGGATGTTGCACTTCCTTCGACAACTGAACTTTGCATCTCTACATTCTATGGCAAGATTATATTACAGTAGGTTTTACTGCACGTGTATCGATAGGTAGGCATAAACCGCCATTTAGTGTATTTAACCCTTCTTTACCCATTGTCTAGTTGTGTGACGAAAATATAACACAAATTTCTGAAGCCTCTATCTAAAATGATGTTGTTTAATTTCCATGCAGATCTATAACCTTTGCATTGAAGAAACTTACGATCCGTTGCATTTTTATGGTCGCGTGGAGACATATCCATTCGACGACAACCATGTTCCCCCACTTCAAATGGTCAAACAGTTCTGCGAGAGCGTGCATACATGGCTATCTCGCGACCCAAAAAATGTTGCGGTGGTGCATTGCATGGTACTGTTTACCGTCATAAGCTGTCATGTAAAACCTACGCTGACTATTTAGGAAAAATTTCTAGGTGTTCTATGTAAAACTTTATTAGTTTGACGGCCAGAGAATTAAATGACAAATTTTCAAGATCCTTTACTCTAAATCATTATCACTCTTATACACACTGCAGTCGTGCAGATTATGCTATTCACATGAGTTCATATGATGCATAAGTCAGAATATAAGGTATTCAAAGGTCTAAGAAATCTCTTCATGTAATTCTTTCTTCCGTTTTTTCTGTGTTCATCTTGTTACTTCTGTTCTAATGGATCTCCGCCTTTCATTGCAACAATTATGTTTCATGAATTTCTGCATGCGATCTTTCTCCAAGACGCAATTGCAATGACTAGACAGAATAAATTAGTGTATGCCTTATGGACGACAACTTGCCAGACAAACCAGTCTCTCATTTTGTTTTTACCATACTTGACACTCATAAATAAGACAAGTACAATGAATTCATCTTATGTCTCTTTACAAATCTGATTAAAAACTTTGTGATTTGATGCGACTGAGAGTTGCCGTCTCTTGGTTGCATTTTGCAGGCAGGTAAGGGTCGGACGGGTTTAATGGTGTGCACCTACCTTGTTTACATTGGGCTGTCTGCTGAGGAAGCCCTTCAGTTGTACGCGCAAAAACGAACGACCAACAATCAAGGAGTAAGTCCACATATTTGTAAGAAAAGTCATGTCATCTATGCTAGATCTGATGAAGTTGCTCACTCCCGAATGACACAAGGAAGTTCCATGTTTGCACAGAAAAAGAGTTGCAAAACGTGCAAGAAAATGCAACAGGAAAGGATTCAGTGTCCTTGTGCCATGCGTTCAGTTTACATAATGGTGTCTTCAGATTGTGGAATGTTAATCCATGAAAACAATAAGGAAATATTGCAAGTGAAATGGTCGCTGCTTTTGTTCTACCTTTCCTATCATTTTTGGGCTACTTGTACGAAATACAAAGAATGCCACATCATAATTACATAATTGACATGGGACTTCGAGTTTAACAATTGCTTAGCCTTCAGATGAGTATCTGTATTAAACAGTAAAAGCTTAACGTTACATTTCCTAAGCAGGTATCAATACCTAGCCAGCGTAGATATGTTGGTTACTGGGCAAACACACTCTCGTTTCCCAAAGGAGCCAGTGCTGGACCTCTAGATGTGAACTTGCCTCATCCATGTAGTAGGGAATTGCGGCGAATCAGACTCTATGACACTGTCAACACTGAATCGATTTTCTTTGTAATTTCAGAGCTACAAGAGGTAAGCCCCCCTTAATTGCAAGCCTCGATGGAAGCAAACGTCCATGATGTAGGTATGGCTTAATTTACAACACCCACAGGAGCATAGTAAATGTCCACTCATTCTTAACGAGTCGCCAACATAGTGGCATCTCTAGAGAGTTAAATTACTTGCCTACAATATATTTTTTCCTGCCAATGACTGTTTGACCTTGTTCATACTCTTCAAAAATGAACCTCCAGATGGATGGATTCAATATTAAGATGAACCAGTTTGGCATCGTGGGCTTTATCTACTTCAAACTGTTTCTCCATTTCTTTGTTTCAGCATACAATTCCTTTTTTTCCTACTTGATGTTAGTGCATCTCTATCTAAGTATGTCAGGCTTGATCTGACTGTAGTAAAGGAAAGCCTGGAGTCCAGTTTTATTGTTGATGACGGAAAGTCCACCTTCTTTTCCAGATACCTAATCAGCTATACCGACCATCTATGGAAGTTACCAAGGGTTGCTGCCGGCCGATACAGAAAGGATTTCAAAGAAACAATAGCCCTCGGTATTATCTCTCCTTCAATAGAGGCAAAATTGTAGGCGAATCAGAGTCTGAGGAGCCTCATGTCGTAGTCCAAATGGATACCGAAAGCCCCGTACTTTATCAAAAGACCTGTCTTGACTACTATTTCGATAAGCCCTTACATGTGAGTTATCTACCACGAACGAACCCATCATTGTACGTGCTCATTTAATTTTGATGGTTTACTTAATCTCGTTGATTGCATTTTGTTTTTCTTAAAGTCCGTTAACCATTCTCATATCTATCAGTGAAGTCTTGAAATGAATTGCACTTGACTGGACAGGTCACCGGCGATGTTAGGGTCATATTCTACCAGAAAATGAAAGGAGGGCGTCTCTTCTATGCCTGCTTCAATACTGCTTTCATCAGAAAGAGCTTGCTCCAGGTACTTTGTCATTTTACTCCAGGTTTGATCATCTTCCTTCAATGACAATCCATCATGAGAAATATGAGTCAATTATGCAGCTTTTTTCTCAACTTGGATAGCATCAACTCAGTTATTTTTCGTTGATGACATTGTTTGGGTTGTTTTAAGGTGCTGAACAGATTTGCTAATGTTGCAACACGGTCATTGCAGTTCTCTTTGCGAGATTTGGACAAAGTTGCAAGCAAAGGCAGATCGATATGTGGCAATGCGTTTTGCCTGGAGTTGCTATTTGGTCCTGCAAATGCCAAGTCCTCGTTGATGCCTCCAAGCGACAATGATTTGAGCGACAACTCCTTTTGATTTCTTAAGACAACTCCATTGGGAGTTATTGCCATGGTTACTCCATTCGAAAGATCCTCGACAGCCTTCTCAAGATAGTGGCCATTTGTGAACAGAGCCTGTAGAGTGCTTCAGAAGGGTTCGACCTGATTAATTGGCTGCCTTGCCCACGGGTTTTACATGGCCACAAGACGGAGCATCAGGGACAAGTTTTGTATAGTAGATTGTCCAAACATCTCAGCAGAAGATGAGGATTCTGTTTCTTATGTACCTTGCGGTTCCCTTTCATTTTTAGTAAGCTCATGAATTCATCACAGCTAGTTAACAAGAATTATCCTCTAAATTCCCCTTTACTTTACACTTTGCACCTTCTGGTAACCTATAATTTACACCCTAACATTGGGACAAAAAAAAAAAAAAAAAAAAAAAAAAAAAAAAAACCACGTTTTAGAGTCTGACACAACTAGAAAAACATTGCGGAACTCAGGAAAAAAAAAGGTGAGCCTTGTCTGTTTTTCGGAACCATCACGGTGCAAAATTTAGGGGCTCGAAATGGGAGATGCAAAATATTTCTCAGTGCACTGCATTTAGCTCTGCTTGATCAATTTTTTGGGATATATCCCTGAAGTAGTAGTTAATTCATGTGACCATTCACTTCCCAATGCCATTGTTCCTAGTTTGATTGCAGAAGAAGTCAAGAATGCTAAAAATATGAGGTGAAATCAAAGAAAAGCACATGACCAAGAGCTCAAATATTGAAAGTCGCTTTTGAATGATTTGATAGGATATGAGCTGATCCCCCTAGAGCCCGTGTTTCCCTCAGTCTTCTTACACTCATCTTTTGTTTTGGCGATCATAATTGTCAAGAAGTCATCCATTTACAAGAGAAATCTAGAAGAATTCTACAAAATATCTAGTCTTCAGGCTGTAGTTGAAGTGTGTGGAGTTGTCCAGAGCTTTTGTTATAAAAAAAAAGAAAGAAAAATCTTGGATATAAAAGAGTGAATAGGTTAAAAAGGAAGTTATGTACCATGTGTCTTTACCTCTTGGGCAAAGAGTACCATGGTGAAATGTGCCTATAGATAGGCTTGAAGGTGCTCGCTTAAGAGTACAGAAGACACCAACTAAAAGACAGCTACACCCTTCAGCCTAAGAACTAATAGCGTAACAATGTATTCATTTCTCACTCAATGAAAACTATCTTCTTCCCTGGTCTCTTGGTCCTTGTTTCTTGTCGTAAATAGCCAACAGTATACGCACACTTGCACATCCATTCTGCATACTAACAAGGGTATCAGAACCTCGATCGGTTGGTATGGGCCGTTTATCCTAACCACCCCCTACTTAAATCACCCATTCAAATTTTCCGACACCAATTCATGGCCAACACTACCTCATCCTTATTTCATATTCCTATTTTCAATGATAATAAAAACAACTAGTGGAGCATTAAGATGACTAATTTCTTGCTGGCCCAACATTTATGGGAACTCATGGAAAAAGATTATGTGGCTCCACAAGAAGGTGCAAGCATTCTAAAGGAACAACTATAAAAGGATGCAATGTCATTATGTGTCATTTAGCAAACACTCTTGGAAACGGTATTTCCAAGAATGATTGGAGCAAATACAGCAAGGCATGGAAGATATTACAAGAAAACTTCCAAGGCTCAGTTAAGGTACACACTATTCGACTTCAAACTCTAAGAAGAGAATTTGATAATTCTAAAATGAAAAATTATTATACCATTCAAGAATATTGTGAAAGATCAAGAGAATTAGTTAATCAAATTAGAGCCCATGAAAATGAAATCACTAATCAAATGGGTTGTAGAAAAAATGCTAATGGAAAATATAATTTATTGTCACAACTATAGAAGGAATTAAGGATCTAACGACCTTGTCAGTAAATGAATTACTTGGCTCTCTAGAAGCACATGAGAAAAGACTGTGGCACAAGATGAAAATTTAGTTGAAAGTACCTCTTAGTCTAAAATAAGCATATGTACTCTTCAATCTAAAAATGATGGAAGGAGCTCAAAGAAAAAATAAGAGGAGCAGAAACTACTCAAAATGAAAAATATCCATCTTGTGATATTTGCAAAAAAACTAATCATTTGGAGAAAGAGTGTTGCTTTAGAAATAGACCACATCCCACTTTTGTAAAAGATATGGCCACGTAGAAAAGATTTTCACTCAAAAAAAAATTATTGGGCCAACTATATTAAAGAAGAAGAAAGTGAAGACAACAGTAGAAATTTATTGAACCTTGCGCAACAACCTTGGCAACGATGAAAGCCATCCCTATATCAGTTGCATGAATTGGTGATGCTTGCAAATACAGCATTAGCTTCTGCTGAATTTTCTTGACTTTTATCTTCGGATGGGAGATAGTAGATGATGATAAGTCAAGCCGGTTTCTTCGCCACAAGGACAAGATACTTGCATTATGATTACAATAATTGCTAATGCTACCAAGAAGTGCCGCATCCGAAATCCATCGAGTATTGTTTCTTGTAATCATACAAGTATGAAATCATTATGTGATCACACGAGCACATCAACCACTCAAGTCAGTTTTTATCTTTCTCATTAGCCAATGCAAGAGTATTTAGTGCTCACACTTCATACACTAGCAGTCCTTGCACACAAAAATGCCATGCAATATTCTCACGTGATCACTCAATGAGTACTTATCCACCAAAATAATCATGAATCGACCTCATAACATATAATATCACACCATAATTTCAATTATCAACTTAGCACATCACTTTCAAAATAACAGTGTTCAATTACCAACTTAGCGCATCACTTTTCAAAATACTATTTTGAAAGCACATATCATTTTTTAAAATGAGGATTTCATATGCACATATCACCTTTAAATTTAGAATTTAGTGAGCACATGCCACTTTAAAAATTGCAATATAACGTGCACTTATCACAATCATGATAGCTTATCGCATCAATTATCGCTTATCATTATAACTTATCACCCTAATCCACTTATTACATAGTCTAACTATCATCAACCTTAATCTAATCCTAATCCAAATCCTAAGCGTAATTACCACCTCAAACAAGGGTTAGAAAGCTACTCATGGCTTGGATCTAGGCTTGACAACGAGCGATGGCAATGGCAACGCGACAGTGAGGGCACATCAACGGTGAGGCAAGGGCGGCAGTGTGGGTACACAACCAAGGGGATGGCTCATGGCAATAATGGTGACGGTGTCACGGCGGTGAGGACGGCACAGCATGGCACAACGACGATGGCATGGCAAGCAGCAGTGGACGGCGACTCGAGGTGGACAACCAACCAAGAGAAAAAGAGAGATGGCATGAGGGAGAGAAATGGGTATGGGAGGGGTTTGGTGGTGAGAGAGAGAAAGAGAATGAGAATGAGAGAAATGAGAGAAAAAATGAGAGAAACTTGGGGAAGAAGTAAAAAGCAGAGAAAAATGGGTCTTCCAAGCTTTAATGACAATCTTGGATTATTGTGCTTTCTTCATGATATCTCCAAACTTGAGTTACAAGAAGAGATTCTAACCCTTCATTTGCCAATATCATCATCCAAGATCAAGGGCCAAGATTGCTTCTTCACTTTTCCCCCCAATTGGCGCCAATCTCTCCTATTGCAAAACCAAAATCTTTGTCTCTTGTAATCATGGCTTCTAGAGGGCATTAATGAGGTAAGACTTTGAAGACAAGCCTAAAATTAGGCTTCTAGAGGCTAGGTACCATTCATGTGAGTTATTATTCACATAGGATACTATTCACGTAGGTAACTATTCACACACATAAGTCTTGGGTTTGGAGTTGATGAACTTGGGCTTGGGCTTGGGCTTGGGCTTGGGCTTGGGCTTGGGCTTGGGCTTGGGCTTCAGCTTAACTCATCCAATATGGGGCTTAACAAGCCTAATGCGCCTTAATGAACATAATAGGCTTTTATTTGGGCTCAACAAATTTGAGTTTAACTCATCCAATTCAGGCCTAACAAGCCTTATAGGCCTTAGTGACCTTAATGGGCCTTTACTTGAACTTGACAAACTTGGGCTTAACTTATCCAATTTGGGCCTTTAATTGAGCGTGAGGCCCATTGGGCTTCCAATGGTTGACCCACTGTTCCAAGACCAAAGATTCAGGGGCCCAAGACTATTCGTAGGGTTAAACGTTGGATAAATCAATTAGGAATGTTTCCTAATTATCCACAAAAGATACCGTAACCAGACCGAGGTTCATGGCTAAATTCGATTGGAAATGGCTAAACGACGCCTATATGAATTGGAGGGTCTCTTGGGGTATTGCTTGCACAACCCACGTTTGATTCCAAACCAATCCATGTTTGAGCTTAATCAATTCATAGATGATCCTCGGTTATCATGTAACCGAGCATGAATCGATTTGCTTACTTTGGTTGGTCTGCGGTCACTTGGAATCAATTTAGGGTCATTTAGGATTAGTGTAATGACCGTGGGAATCACCCACAATCCAACTATATATATACTTAGGCCGAATTGATCTATAATCGTTCATTCATTAATCCGTATTAGTGTAAAGTCGTCTCACATTGATCCTTATGGTCGGGCTATCGTTCCATAATCAAGTACTCTAGTTAAATGCATTTCTCGACCCACAATTACCTTTCCCAAATGGATAGTTGACTTATGAATGATACTTAAATCAATCCATAGTCTATTCCCACTAAGGGCATATTGAAGCTTTGACCATTCCTTGAGTCTAGGATAGGGGTCAAATTTGAGGATGTCACAACCTTTCCCCCATAAAAAAATTTCATCCTCGAAATTTTAAAGTACTTGGTTCCTCAAATAGATGGGGGTACCGATGCTTCATTGTCTCATCACTTTCCTAGGTTGTTCCCTTTGTCCCGTGATATTGCCAAATCACCTTAACTAGGGGAATCACTTGGTTCTATAGCATTTGCTCTTTCGCATCCATGATTGACATTGGCCACTCCACATATGACACTTTATCGTCAACATCGTTCTCTTTGAAGTTAAACACGTGTGCAGAATCAGGCTCATACTTCCTCAGTATCGAGACATGAAAAACATTGTGAACCTGAGCAAGCCTAGGTGGCAAGGCCAAGCAGTAGGCTTGTTGACACCTAATTTTTAATCAACGTTTCATGAAATGGTAAAACTTGATATAAAGGTTTCTGATCGCGACGAAGCCCATTTCTAGACTAAAAAGTGTCATTTTTCATTCCTTTATTTTGCATTGTCATTTTTTAGTGATTTCCTATTCATTTTCAACAAAAATCTGAAAAAGTCAAATGGTTGATTTTTTTGTGTTGACTTTTTTATCAACTCTTTAACTAAAAAAGCAACCCAGAGTCAAAAGTTAAATTTTTGCCCAAAAAGATGTCAAATAGCTTTAAGTTCACTTTAGTCAAGTAAGTTTTCAAAATTCAAAGATTTGATTCAAAAATCATTCTTTTATGAAAAGTCAGCTAAAGATTAACTTTTAGTCAAACCTTTGATCAAAAAAATTTAAAAAAAAAAAATTCACAAAAACACTTCATTCTAGTGTCAATTTGACTTTGATGTCGAAAATTTTACAAAATTCGATTAAAAACCTTATTTTCGGAATTTTTCGATTTTAAGTTCAAAATTGACCAAAAAAATTACTCTCATTTTAGTCATAATATTTAGTTCCTTATATGACATTTGGTCTATGAACTATTTCTAATCCACTTGTTCACTCAACTTCAAGAATTGTCATGTCGAAAGGTGAATTACCATTGTAAGCCTTGATTAGGGGGTCTAGATCGATCTTTCGCGTGTTGCGAACGGACAATTGTATTTCACTCATTTTCTTGAGATAAGTCTAAATCCGGGGCCATTTTAGGAAATTCACTCAAGAACTTCCCAATTTGAAGAATTTCGCTCTCTTGAATGTAAGAAAATCGAACTATTGAGCTTCAATTGAAGAAATTCACGTTGACCCATTCAAAATTAAGATTTAATTTCATCAATCAAGGTCCAATTTCAATATTAGGCCTCAATTCATTTTTTGACTAAGTCTCGTGACTTCAATTTAAGGTCAATTTGGATGTAATAGGTTATCATCCTAAGCATGGGTAATTGGTCGAATAGGTTTATTGTAATATTAATTTAATTTGATTTCAATTTATTTGCGATTTTGAGCTAGAAATTGCAAAATTGCTTGTTTTAGCCTAATAGCGTTCAATTACATGTATCCATGGTCTAGGTCCACTATTTTTCACAATAATCATTCAATTAAGTCAATAAAAAACAAATAAATCACATTCAAGTGATTTAATTTGCTTAATTTGGTTAAAATCTTATTGTTTCTTCTCAAATTGGTTAAGATTTCTTTTCAATTTGGTTCTCGAAGGGACCAAATTGCATAAATTTCTATTCCCAAGGACTAGCTAGTCTGAACTGATCAATAACCGATCAAACCTGTGTGAACCGATCTGACCAATCATCGGCAACGCAGGCCGGTTCAACCCCTTGCCAGTTGGTTTTAGATTGCCGATGACTAGTTCTTGGATCCTCGTCATATGTATTTTACTCTCATGCCCTTACATTTTCCAAATTTTGCAAAACAACCCTTGAATTTTGCGAATTTATGATTTTATCCTTAAGTAAGCCCTAATTGCGATTCCCATTTTAATTCTCAATTTTTGCGAATCAAAGCCATTCGGTCGGTCATAGAACATGTTCTATATGGGATTAGACTTTAGTGGACCTAATTTGATCATTAAATTAAAATGTTGATCATCGGATCGAACCAATGGCCAAGATTTGGTTATTAGACCATAGTATAAAAGACATTTCCCTCCAAAATGTCAAGGGGGCTCATTTTGCTAATCCTCATATCAAAGTTTAGAAAAAAAATCTCTCTTTCCTCTCTTTTCTTGCTCAATTCTCTCTCCCTCTCTCCTTACACAACTGTCGTTTATCATCGGCTACGGGCTACGTCCCCTCATCGGCAATCCTTCAACCAACACTACACCCAACACCTCTCTCTCTCTCTCTCTCTCTCTCTCTCTCTCTCTCTCATCATTTGTAAGTCCAGGTCACCACAAAAGTGGCCAGAGCTTCTAGTCTGGCCACCTCCTATTCATGATTCGATGGCTAGCATCTTCACTGGTGTTGTGGTCAGCGATCTCTTCCTCGCTAATGACCATCGGTAGTTGTCTAATGGTGGTTCGACCACCTCTAACTGACTCCAAGAGGAGTTCCCGACCCCCTAGTGGTCGAGACTTGGCGAAATAGCCACAAGAAGAGCTTTGGTGGCCCTTCTTCTTCGCGACAGACCAAACCAGTCCAATCCGGACCGATACCCATAGTAACTCAAAATCGGTCTAACTAGCAACGATCTATCCAACTCTAGTGGTCTGTGAGTTGATTCGACATCTTTGAAGTCCCGATTGTGTTTCGACGAAATTCATTTTATCCAATTGCGTTTAAATTCGAAGAAAATCGCAAAGGCAAACCCTTTTGATTTTGAATCCAATGAGGCAAGATCAACTTAATTGATCAGGGTTAGGATTCAAGTTTAGATTTATATAATATGCTTAGATCTGAGATTGATGATGTATTTGGATGATTTACTATGAATTGATGTTCATTGAAGATGAACTTGAGATTGTTTGAGCTTGATTTGTATTAATATGCAATTTCATATCTTTGAGATGGACTTATTGCTTTGGTTGAAAAAAATAGTAGATGTGGTTTTCTTTTATCTCGACCCCTTCTAGACATCTCAAGCTTCGATTTGATATGTCGGACGCCCCAAGTGAACATCATTTGGTCACTAGAAAACATCTCCGAAATCTATCAATTCTGTAGTAATTTTAGGATGATTTGTGGTTCTAACTTGTTACGATTTTCAGTTTTATTATTTTCATACCGATTTTTTGATTGGATTCTGGAAAAACTTTCTTCACAAGATTTGTATGAAATTGTCTTGTTTACAACATATATATTTTTTCTAGAATTACGCCAAAAATTGTCCCTATGTTGATCTGCCCTACACTAAGTCCGAATTGCATTTGTGTGAAATTAAGGTTGTAGATGAATCCATTTGGCTTCACATCCTTCATGAGATTTGTAATACATGTTGTAAGTGTTCTAAAGAGGTATGATTCATATGAGTCGATCATCGTTTGATATGTCAATTGCATGCATGAATGTGTTTAGGTATTGCTACAATTAGTGCATTTCATAACATGCCTTTGTTTTACCATTTTCATGTAGGATTGTGTGATCCAAATTGAGTTTAGATGTCTTCACAAAAAATGTTCATCATGTTGTATTCCATGTATAGAATTTTTCATAAGATTTTTACACGTCATTAAAGAGGTATGATTCATATGAGTCGATCATCGTTTGATATGTCAATTGCATGCATGAATGTGTTTAGGTATTGCTACAATTAGTGCATTTCATAACATGCCTTTGTTTTACCATTTTCATGTAGGATTGTGTGATCCAAATTGAGTTTAGATGTCTTCACAAAAAATGTTCATCATGTTGTATTCCACGTATAGAATTTTTCATAAGATTTTTACACGTCATTAGATCATCGAGATTAAGCATGTTCTGTTATGGTTATGGTAGATTAGAGGCTTATCACAAGCCTACAAAAACCCATTTGTTTGGGTCTCTTAAAGACCAAATCATGCATAGTATGTGTTACAAGCTTCACATCCATATATGACATTTGTATTTGAACCTCATTTAGTATGTGAAAATCATGCATCAATTAGGTCAATTGTAATTGAAGTTCGTTGAACATGTCATTCATAGTTCTAAGTCATTTTGCAATGTTAATGACTTGTGTGATTTCTTTGCATTTCGATTTAAGGTTAAATGTTTTACGCAAATCATTGTCACATTCAACCTTACATCGTGTGCAAGTTTCATGCTTTTCATGCATTGTGTAAGTAGTCTTATAGGTTACCAAACATGCATTATGTTCTATTTTGTAAATGGCCGATTCACATGCCTTCACAAACATTAATTTTTTACCATCAATTTGAATCACGACACCTTCCGTTGTCATGTGGGATACGAGCTTGGGAGAGCTTGCGACCGTGAATGAGGGAAATCTTAAGGGTTCGTCCCAAAAGGTGAGGTGATGACGCCTTTTAGAATGCGAATCGTGAGGAAACTCTCATGGTCAAGTATCTCTAAACCCGACCTTTCCCCTCTCATGGTGCATGAGGTCGAGTCGCAACAAGGCTAAAATCCCTATTTACTTTAGAATCTAAAAAGGTCCTACATACCTTAGACTTAGCTTCCCTTTCTTATTGAAACGCGATGTACATCACATAGATAACACCTTAAGGAAAACATGGTCACCTACCTAGAATTCTAATGGTCTCCGACGCTTGTTGACACAACTTTTCTAGTTGTTTTGGGCTGTCTTTGGCCTGTCCCTGTTAATCTTAACCACATCCACGAATTGTTGAACTAGTTCGAGGTCAATAATCTCCCTTTCTCCAACTTCATCCCAACAGACCAGTGTTCTATAGGCAGGACCGTATAATGCCTTGAATAGTGCCATTCCAATGCTCTGTTGGTAGCTGTTGTCGTACGTGAACTTGATGAGGTGTAGTTGATCTACTCATCTTCCTTTGAAATCCACAAATGCAAGCTTGCAACATATCCTCGAGTGTCTGAATGGTCCTCTCAGATTGATCGTTTATCTGTGGATGATAAGCTATGCTAAACTACAGCTCTGTTCCCATGGCAATATGCAGGCTTTTCCAAAATGCTACCGTAAACTTAGGGTCTCGATCTGAAATGATCGTCACAGGCACTTCATGCAGCCGAATTATTTATCGCACATATAGCTCTACATATCTGTCCATGGCAAAGTCTTTTTGTACTGCAATAGCATATGTTGACTTAGTCAATCTATCAACTACGACCCAAATAGAATTGATACCTCTCTAACTTCTCAATAGTCCCATCACAAAGTCCATCGTGATGAGCTTCCATTTCCACTCTGGGATTTCTAGGGGTTGCAGTAGTCCACCGGGTTTGCAGTGTTGCTCTTTCACTTGTTGGCATGTCAAGAACTTGGCCACATGTTTGGTGACATTTGTCTTCATGTTATTTCACTAATAATATTGTCAAAGATTCATATACATCTTTGTGCTATCTGGATGTATGCTATAGTTCCTTTGATGAGCTTTCGTCAGAATCTCTTCCTTGAGTTCTATATTGTGGAGCACACATAATCGTCCTTGAAATTTCAATATCCCATCCTCTGCTATTTGAAAATCCGGTTTCCTCTTTTCCACACTCGCTTGCAGAATTCTTTGGATTGAAAGATCCGTTGACTATAGTACTTTAATCCTGGTTTGCACTTCAAGTTCTATTTGGAGGGTAACCATAAGGTTAGAGAGATGGCTTACCTCAAATTTGAAATCCGAATCTCATACACTTTCGAGAAGGGTCCCTTCTTGAACCATTATTTGTGCAATTATCGACTTTTGACTAAGCACATATACTATCTTGTTGGCATTTCCAAGATGATACAGGATGTTGCAATCGTAGTCCTTGAGAAGTTTTATCCAGTGTTGCTGTCTCATGTTCAGCTCCTTCTAAGAAAATAGATACTTCAAGCTTTGATAGTTAGTGTAAATCATAAACTTTTTTCCACACAAGTAGTGCCTTCAAATCTTTAAAGAAAAAATGATTGCTACTAATTCCAAGTCGTGTGTCAGATAGTTCTGCTTGTGAGGCCTTAGTTGTCTAGATGCATAGGCTACCACTCGTCTATGTTACATCAGGAAGCAGCCTAATCCTTTATATGAAACATCACTGTAGATCTCATAACCTCCAAGATTAGACGGTATTGTCAATATTGGGGCAATAGTCAACTTGTGCTTAAACTCTTGAAAACTTTTTTTGCACCTATCTGTCCATTCAAACTTCACTCCAATTGCGTCAGGGGCGTAGCTATCCTAGAGAATCTTTCTACAAATCGCTAGTAATAGCCAGCCACTCAAGCCAATTCATAATTATACGAGTACGAAACCATTACGTGATCACACGAGCGCATCAACCACTCAAGCCAATTATTGTCTTTCTCATTAGCCAATGCAAGAGTGTTTTGTGCTCACACGTCATATACAAGCAATCCTTGTGCACAAAAATGCCATGAAATATTCTCACGTGATCACTCAATGATTACTTATCCACCAAAATAATCATGCATCAACCTCTTCACATATTCAACCAAAAAAAAAAAAAAAAAAAAAAACCTCATCACATATAATATCACTCCATAATTGCAATTATCAAACTTAGCACATCACTTTCAAAATAATATGGTTCAATTATCAACTTAACAAATCACCTTTCAAAATAACATTCTCAAAGCACATATCATTTTTTTGAAATGAGGATTTCATAAGCACATATCACCTTTAAATTTAGAATTTAGTAAGCACATACCAATTTAAAAATTACAATATAATGTACATTTATCATAATCAAAATAGCTTATCGCATCCAATTATCACTTATCATGATAGCCTATCGCATCCGATTATTACTTATCATGATAGCCTATCGCATCCAATTATCACTTATCATGATAGCTTATCACCCTAATCCACTCATCACCTAATCTAACCATCATTAACCTTAATCTAATCCTAATCCTAATCCTCAACATAACTACTACCCTAAACAAGGTTTAGCAAGCCACTCACAGCCCAGATCTAGGCTTGACGGCGAGTGGCTATGATGATGGCGTAGCAATGAGGGCATGGCAATGGCGAGGCAAGTGCAGCAGTGTGGGTGCACAATCAAGGGGACAGCTCACAGCGATAACAGTGATGGCGTCACGACGGTGATAACAGTGATGGTGTCACGACGGGGAGGATAGCACAACATGGCAATGACAACACGGCAAGCGACTATGGATGGCGACTCACAGTGGACAACCAACCGAGAGAGAAAGAGAGAAAGAAAGATGGCGTGAGGAGGAGAAATGGGCATGGGAGGGTTTAGTGGTGAGAGAGAGAAATAGAGAGAATGAGAGAAAAAAGGAGAGAAACTTGGGCAAGAAATAGAAAGGAGAGAGAAATGGGTCTTCCAAGCATTAATGGTAAGCTTGTATGATTGTCCTTTCTTCTTGATGACTCCAAACTTGAGTTGCAAGAAAAGATCATAGCCCTTTATTTGCCAAGATCATCCAAGATCAAGGGCCAAGATTGCTTCTTCACTTCTCCCCCTTAATTGGCGCCAATCTCTCCTCTTGCGGGACCAAAGTCTTTGTCTCCTGTAATCATGGCTTCTAGAGGGCATTAATGAGGCAGACTTTGAAGACAAGCCTAAAATTAGACTTCTAGAAGCTAGTTTACTATTCATGTGAGTTACTATTCACGTAGGTTACTATTCACACACATAGGGCTTGGGTTTGGGCTTGATGAACTTGGGCTTAAGCTTAACTCATCCAATTTGGGCCTTAATGGACCTTACTGAGATTAATGGGCTTGGGCTTAACTCATCCAACTTGGGCCTTAACAAGCTTAATGGGCCTTAATGAGCTTAATGGACCTTTACTTGCGCTTGACAAATTTGGGCTTAACTCATCCAATTTGGGCCTTTAATTAAGCGTGAGGCCCATTGGGCTTCCAATGGTTGACCTATTTTTCCAAGACCAAAGATTCGGGGGCCCAAAAATATTCGTGGAGTTAAACGTTGGCTAAACCAATTAAGGATGTTTCTTAATTATCCACAAAGGATACCCATACCTAAACCGAGGTTCCTGCCTAAATTCGATTGGAAATGGCTTTAATGGGGCCTAAGAATTAGAGGGTCACTTGGGGGCTTGCACAACTCATGGTTGAGCCTAATCGATCCTTGGATAATCCTTGATTGTCATGTAACTGAGTGGGAATCGATTTGCTTGCTTTGGTCCACAGTCACTTAGAATCGATTTAGGGTCGCTCGAAATTAGTATAATAACCATGTGGAATCACTTGCAATTTAGCTATATATATATACTTAGGCCGAATCGATCTATAATCATTCATTCATTAATCCGTGTCAGTGTAAGGTCGTCTTACATCAATCCTTATGGTTGAGCTATCGTTCCATGGTTGAGTACTCTAGTTGAGTGCATTTCTCGATCCACAATTGCCTTCCCCAATTAAATAGTTGACTTATGGATGATACTTAAATCAGTCCATAATCTATTCCCGTTAAGGGCACATCGAAGCTTTAGACCATGCCTTAAGTCTAGGATAGGAATGCTATGCATGATGGTCGTAAGAACACATGCTCGATTAATAATGAACAAAAATGCATTACTCTTTTGCCCTTGATTCCTTCCATGCTTTGTAAAAGCAACCCAGGGAGGGAAACACAAGTAAGGAAAATATGTTCTTAAGTGAAACACGGGTTGAGAGAGCCATTAGCAAACAAAATAATGTATTTGCTTTGTTTATGCTAGAGAAAAAGAGTGAGGTAGAGTGACCTATACACCCAAAAATGTATTCCTTGTTAAAAGAATTTGCAAATGTATTTCCGGAGGAGTTGCCATATGGATTATCTCCAATAAGAGGTATTGAACATCACATCGATTTGCTACCTGGTGCTCATCTACCTAACAAACCGGCCCATCGATGCAATTCGGAGGAAACAATGAGCTTATCGATAGAGGGTATGTTCAAGAAATAATGAGCTCATGTTTCGTTCCAACTCTACTTACAACGAAGAAGGATGGTTCATTTAGAATGTGTGTCAATAACTAAGCCATCAATTATTGGTGTTTGTTTTGATAAACAAGCATACGTGCATAAGTAAATTAAGATCAAACGTATGATCACCGCGGAAGTAAAAACACTTATACACATGTTTCCATAGCATTTACATGCATTTTAACAAAAACGCATTGAAGAGCTAATGGGGCCAATCATATTAACCTTGTGCCATTTTACAAAATTTGGTTCAGAATTTTCTCCGGGTTCTGAGCACAAACATCTGATGTCTTCAAAGCAGTAGTTCTGACGTTCTTCAGACTCTGATCACGAACGTTTGACGCCTTCTAGTAACACCGATTCTAACGTTCTTGGATTCTTGACCATGAACGTCTAACGTCTTTCGATGATACTGGTTCTAACGTTCTTCAGATGCAGAACGTCTGATCTCTTCACAGGCTCTGACGTTCTTCAGATCCAGCCCCATAAGTGTCGGGCCTCTAGTTCAGATGTGACGTCCCAGTATCGTCACATACTAAGCATAAGCAGAAATTACATGAATTATCATTTTACAGGACTTATTTATTTCAAATGTCGAACCACAGTGTCCACCTATAAAGGTTAGTATGTATAACATGGATATTTTAATACCTAAAGCTTTATATCACAAGGTTACTTTGCAATAGTCCTGTCATTTAATATTAGACAATTCAACTAATATCATATGTAAAGATCATGAGAAGCTTCATTTACCTTCCTTTCAAAAAGCGTTCGGGCTTACAAAAATCAACTTGGATTACTTACAAGTTCTTCACCTATATACAACATATTTACATATTCAAAACAAAAGGTGTAAGCAAACAGCCAGGGAAAAGGGTGAGGGGGTTCCTAACTCCACTAGCCCACACTAGCCCACATCTATCAAAAAGGACAAAAGACGTCTTCTCCAGCTTCTACACGATCTGGGCGCCTAAGCATCGCCCATCCCAACTTCAGGTCCTCCAGCACCAAAATGAAGGGGGCCAAACAACTCTCCTTCATGGTTTATGAACCACGCTACAAACCTCATCGGAATCATATCTACTTTACCGTCGTCCATCCACAGCGTAGCCTCATACTTCGTAAAAGTCAGCTCGATATCAGGATCATACACATCATGGAAAGAAACATCAATACGCGCTATCACCCCGTAACGAGTAATCGGTGGCACGTCTATACTAACGATCTGAAAGAAAAAAAAATAAGGAATGAGCAATGCCCAGTAAAGAAATAATAAGACCCTAACCTAGACAATCCAAAGCTTCCAAAGAAGACAAGTGAACATAACCAAATAGCTTAAGATAGAGACGCGGACCCTTGGAGTGCCATAACTTGGCACAAATGGACACTTAAGTGCCATAACTTACGAAAATCACACTTAAGTGCTAAAATCGGAGTAAAATGGATCACTTGAGTGCCAATCCGGCCAAAACGCTGACGTGTCAATTTTCCGGCGAAGCAAGTGCAAAACGACGTCATTTTGATGCGACGTGGTAAAAAATTAATATAAATATTAATTAAATTTAGTTTAAATTAAATTTATTTAAAACATTTATAAAAAAATTAAAATTAAAAAAAAATTAAAAAAAAGGGAGGCGCTTGAGGGCGAGCCCTCGCCCACCGTTACTTCCTCGCCGCCGCCAGAAGGGCCGATGATGGAGGGGGAGGGTCGCCCGAGGTCGCCGGGCCTTGGTTAGGGGGCCGGCGACCCGGCCGATCGGCGGCGAGGGCCCGTGAGCCCTCGCCCGGATCCGATGAGGGGGAAAGAGGAGGAGGGGGAGGCAGCCGACGGCTAAGGAGGAGGAAAAAAAAAAAGGGAGGGGGATGAAGGAGGAGAGGAGGCAGCCAGCAACTAAGGAGGAGGAAAAAAACGGGGGAGGGGGAAGGAGGAGGAGGGAAGCAGCCGACGACGAGGGCCGGGGTCGCGAGCCCCGGCCGAGGGCCGCCGGCCCTGCCGACCGACGGCGAGGGCCTACGTGCCCTCGCCCCAAATCTGGGCAAGGGTCTCGCCGCCGGTTGGCTGGGCCGCCGGTCGGCTAGGGCCGCCGGCCCTCGGCCAAGGCTCGGCGGCCCTAACCGACCCTCCCCACCTTTCGGTTACGGCGGGGAGGCGGCGGCGACGAGGGCTCAACCTTCAGCCACCGATTGCCTTGCTCCTCCTCCTCCTCCATTTTTTTTTAAAATTTAATAAATATAAATTATATTATTATTTTATTTTATTTTAAATTTAATTTAATTAATTTTTATATTATATTAAAATTCAAATTATGCCAAAACTATGTCGTTTTGGCCGATTTAAGAGCTCTATTTTGACCAACAATAGAAACGACGTCGTTTTGGGTGAATTAGAGCTGAGTCAGCTCTCCGGCGAGCCACCTCGGCGAGAAATATTAATATTTAATTGCCACGTATGATTTTTAGCCGGCTTTGTCGAAGGTGGCATTCAGGTGTCCCACTTTTCTTAAAATGTGACACAAAATGTGACACTTAAGTGTCACTTTCGTAAGTTATGGCACTTAAATGTCCCTTTGTGCCAAGTTATGGCACTTGAAGCCTTTTTTTACCGCTTAAGATACTAAGATAAGATTGTCACGAATATAACTAAATGAATACTGAAACATCACATGAATGATCATTTCATGCCAAATATGCTAAATGCACATGTATACCTCATGCTCTAAATCTGTACCAAGATGAAATGTAACAGCAGCAGGCGAAACTCACACGCCAAGTGGAATTTATATTTTAATGTGTATATCAAGTCCACCCTCGATCAGTTTACCCACCGGAACACCGCCGGCCCGATCAAGTCACTTCCGGAATCCCACATCCAGACTTCCACAATATTGCTATCATGGGCATCTCACTCCGAGGCATCCTAGTATCACACAACCGACGCATCCCAAGAACACACAGCATGGGGCATCTCACTCTGAGGCATCCCAGTATCCCACAACCGAGGCATCCTTGATCACCTACGAGGGCATCTCACTCCGAGGCATCCAAGAACACACAGCATGGGCATCCCACTCCTCGAGGCATCACTAGCATCTCAGTACCGATGGAAATCTCTTACTCAATTAATGCACACATTCCACACATCACCCCTTTGATTAATATCACATCACAGCATGCACAAGACCTCAAGAGTATACAATTTCATCAAACAGGACTCATGCTCACACAATACTTCGCTCATGTCACACTCATTGCACACACATGCCACAATTGGTGACTATACAATGACCACGCTTCAAATGATGGAAAAGGCATGCTCATGTACAAACTAACCACTATCATGAGACCATTAGACTCCATATATGTCATGAAAGTCAAGTACAAGAGACACAACAACCATTGCACATTCTCGGATCAAAACAGGATATAAGCTAATATGGGCAGTTCCAAACACAGAAGCAGAAAGTGCATCAAATCTTATTGGAATGTTACGAAATTTTAGTATGTTATAGAAGAGACATAAATTAACATTTTCTGTGAAGAAACCTAAGCCTGTATCTCAATTTATAAAGAGCAGTAATTTGCTGTCTTCTGTCCTAAAATTCTGCAGCAACTTTCCAGATTGAGTACCTACAGAAGATGGATCATTTCACTACCCGAACCTTGACTGTTTGTTCTCAAATTTTGATATGTTGTTCCTAAAGATGTTTCCTACAACTTTAATCAAGGGTTTAAGGTCCAATTCTATCTAGAAAATTACAGAAAATTCGTAGAACTACCTACGGTTTTGCTGTCTTCTGCAGAACAGCTTACTGTTTCAAAGAAAATGCTCTTGCCAATACATTTTCGCATGCATCTCACTTTAACTAGAGGTAGAAATCTAAAATGGTTAGTGTACTCTTAAGTAAACTTGTTCTTTCCTTTATCTACATCTTTAAAATCCAAAGCGACGCATAACTAAAGGGTTTTCCATCTCTATTTTTCCAAAACAGAATGTTTTAAACCATTTTATTCATCTACAGCCCAACTAAACCATTTAGCTCCTCTACAATGTCTCTTTTAGTATCCTAACACTTCTCCGACATCATCTAAGAGTAACCACAGTAGCTCTTTGCTTACATACAGCCATCCACAGCTCGATTCAAGACAAGTACTCGCACCTTGACTCATCTACAGCAACATGCAATACCTTTCTTCACTCGACAGCCACCTTTCCAACTTACTCGACCAACTCAACTTGCTCACACACAATTTTTAAACCATCCAAAGCATTAACATGACATGCAAGGACTCACAGCTTCAATCTAGAGCTCATCTAGCCTATTTCAACACAAAACAACATCATCACACTTAATCCTCCATCATTCAGCTAGTTCCGCGAGTTCCCTCGACAAAACAGCGAATAACTTCTAGCTTAGGAACTTATCATTTCCTTACCGTTGCTTGGCTTCGTTGGTGACTCAAAGCTCTCCAAGAATCTGCTCCTAAACTCACACAAGAAGAAGCAAGAATCGTTGGAACCACTGCTGCTTTGTTTCTGTTCGAACCGCAAGAGAAAGGAGAAAAAGTGAGGGTTTCGATCTATTTTGAGAGAGAGAGGAAATGACATGAACTTTGAGGGAAATGAGGCTAAATGTGTAATCCCAAGGAAAATAATCATTAGCAAGCTTAATGATTATGTTTCTTCTACAGCTTCAGTTTTTGGGGAAGAAGAAAACCAAGGGAGAAGAGAGAAATGTCGTGGCCTTCATGCACGCTTCACTCTTCCATGGTCGATGCCTGGCATTCGATAACGATTAATTTCTAATCCGTGTCATTAGTCGGTTTATTAGTTTCTAATGTCTTTCACTTAGTTTCATTCCGAATCCACCAAATTTCGATTCCCTCATGACTATACGAATGAAATGTCGCATTAATATCTAGGCACTAATCTACGAAGAATTTATCGTAAGAAATACTAAAGTTAGTAGTCGACACTAGCATTACAATCACTTATAAGTTTTTAATAAAATTTCTAATTAAATCCTCATAACGGCAATCTATAAACTTAATCGAAAATGAAAACACTTGGGCCTAAATTCCCGTCTCTGGCCCACCGGGCTCATCCTACAACATTCACGGCCCACTAGACTTAATTTACTATTCTAATGAACCTGACTCTTGGTCCGCTCTAAGCCAAGCCCAAGTCCATAACCTATCCTTCGGTTGACCGAGCCCATCTCGATAACTCGTGTGGCCCGCTAACTACTTAAGCCCAAACTTTTCTCACGGCCCATCGGGCTTGTCTTCTGGCCTGTTTTAAAATAATCTAAGCCCTTAACAATCTGATTACACTAATAGGGTCGGTAAATTTTAGGATGTCACATCAGACACACCACCAATTCTCACGTTGAATAGAAGAGAGAAATTGAGAGATCTCACAACCACAATTATGCTAGCAATTGCTCTGTGTGAGTGTTTTGTTGATCAATATCAGCGCTCTCAATTATTGATTGTCGATTGTTGATCATCCATCATCCGGTGATCTGCTCTTTGTATTATCTTTTATAGACAGTGCAGATCATATTTAAATCAGCGCATTAACTCTAAACCGTTTTAGAATTAATTTGGCCGTAACTCCTAACGGACGTAAGTTCTGATACCATTACAGACACTAATTCAGGCATTAACTCTATAACTGTTACAGAGCATTATTCCAGACATTTATTTTTAATCGTTACAAGTCTTTATTCTAGGTATTAACTTTGTAATTGTCACAAATATTTAATTTGGCCGTTACTTCTGAAATTTTTAGAGAATTAATTGGTCATTAATTTGAAACCGTTTCAGATCATTAAACTGCCCATTTATTATGAAATCATTTCAGATCATTAATGTGAATGTTAAGTTCTAAAACCGTTTCAGAACTTAATGTGACCATTACATCTAAAAAACATTTCAAATCTTTAATTTAGCCATTAAGTCTGAAACTGTTTCAAATCATTGGTTTGGCTATTAATTCTGAACTCACTTCAAATCATTAATGATGCGATTAACTCTGAACTTACTTCAGATCATTAACGCAGCTATTAATTTTGAACTCACTTCAGATTATTAATTCAGACACTGAATCTAAACACTCTTCAAAGCTTTGACTCGGCCGTAAAGTCTGAAACCCGCTTTACACTTTGTAAACTTTGATGCCCCTTCATTAGAACTTTTATTTCTAACCCGACTCAATTTGATTGGCTCAATTACAAACACATTTGCAATATTCCCTTTCTCGTTCAAACGTCATTCTAATTGGTTATGGTTTGTGACATCCCTAGGTTCATCACTAAGCTGGTAGCAAGATTTGTACTAACACATTAGCACAACCAAGAGAACTTATTGTCCAGATTAATCTCCTATTCCTACAAACCATGAGTAACATCTAGCAATATATCATGGCTACCCAGACAGTGTGAAATGTTTTCAGAACATAAAGAACCCGTCAGCTTTGGCGACCGTATAATTTGATCCTTCTATCTCACCATATCCCGATCGAACAAAGGCCATAGAACTATTGGTCAAGCCACCAATTCTATCATATGCACAAATCTAATTAACATGTATTTCTTTGAGACATGAACCATTCATTCTCGATTACAACCCTGGCCGAGGATTTAAATACAATGTCACGATTAGATCGCATAGGACATCAATCTTGTATAACAAGAAGACAAATTCCATATTGCGCACGCATATGCCTTCGTATGTGAACAAACTATGACCATCAAGTACAAAGATGGTTCGACGAAGCATCAATATGTGCACTTGTGAACCATAGCCATCCAACATACAAGTCAACATCGTGCCTCAAGTCTAAGGATCTTACACCTAACCAAAGCATGAATGATCAGACATTGACCTCACTAAAAAGCTTCCATGTCACCAATCGTTCTATGTATGTCACGTTTAGTGAACTTGTCCAAGATAAGCACCTGTGTTCTAGCTCGGATATCACAATACCCAATGACTTGTGACTCATCATCCCCTAAAGTATCCAATACTGAAGTGAAGCTTGAGAACACACTGGTCTCAACAGGATCATCAATATCCTCTCAATGATCCATCAACTAGGAACTGTTTAAAGATTCAGCATAACTGTAACCTGTCACACATATTCTTAACACCTTAAGAATAAGTTCAGTCGTAGTTGATCTTATAGACTTCATTCATATAAATTGGATGATGAATGAAAAAAAAAAACTTATTTGCCATTAAATAATCCCTAACATGTAACTATTACATGGTTGCTTTAGGGCAAACAGCTAACATCAATAACATCACCGTTAAGTATAGGTACCCCATACCTAGACTTGATGATATGCTTCATGAGTTACATGGTTATAGTGTCCTCAAAAATAGACTTGTGAAGTGGCTATCACCATATTAGAGTGCGAGAAGGTGATGAATGGAAAAGGAGGCCTTTATGAGTGATTGGTTATACCATTCAAGTTAACGAATCTCTGAGTACCTTTATGAGACTTATGAACAAGGTTCTTTATTTCTTTATTGGTCGATTTGATGTTGTATATTTCGACGATATTCTTGTCCATAGCAGGAATGAGGAGGAGCATCTATCTCATTTGATGCGAGTTTTCAAAGTGTTGAGAGAACAAAAACTCTATGGTAAAATGGAGAAATGTGAGTTTCTTCTCTCCAAGCACCGTATTCCTCGGTTATTTGGTGTCAAAAGATGGGATTTCCGTCGATCAATCTAAGGTAGAAGTTATGAAGACTTGTCTGGTTCCGAAGTCCATTTCTGATGTAAGGAGTTTTTATGCACTTGTTTCTTTCTATCAATGATTCGTTAAGGATTTTGGTATCATCGTGGCTCCAATTACCGAGTGCATGAAGAAGGGTTCTTTTGAATGGACAAAGGCTACCCAAAATGCCTTTGAGGTGATCAAGCAAAAACCTTGCAGTCCCATATTCTTGCCCTTCCTAATTTTAATAAAGTATTTGAAGTTGAGTGTGATGCAAGCAAAGTTAGCATTGGAGCTGTTCTTAATCAAGCCCAAAAACCTTTGGCATATTTTAGTAAAAAGTTGACTGATTCGAAGAAGAATTATTCAACTTATGATAAGGAATTCTATGCAATTGTTAGAACTCTTGATCATTGGAGTCACTATTAGAGGCCAAAACAATTTGTTCTTTATTCCAAACATGAAGCTCTCAAGTTCATTAGCAGCTAATGTGAGCTCAATTTGAGACATACTAAATGGGTTGAGTTTCTTCAATCCTTTTCTTTTGTCTCAAAGTATAAACCTGCCCACTCTAATGTTGTAGCGGATGCTTTATCAAGGAGACATTCTATGCTTGTTGTTCTGGACTCTAGGATTCTTGGTTTTCAATTGATGAAAGAGCTTTATTTTGAAGATTCTGAGTTCTCATCCATCATCAATAATTGTAAGCAAGGAATTGAAGGTACTTATTCTTTGCAAGATGGATTTCTTTTTAGAGGAAATTGTTTATGTGTCCAAGAGTTCTTTTCGAGAGTTGTTGATTCAAGAAGCACATGGTGGAGGATTGGCTGGTCACTTAGGCGTGAACAAAATTCTTGAGGTTCTTCAAGAGCACTTCTATTGGCCAAAGATGAATGGAGATGTGCATTCTATCATCACGAGGTGTACATCTTGCCATACTTCACTTCCTGTTCCACTACAACCTTGGGAAGATGTTAGTATGGATTTTGTTATGGTTCTTCCAAGAACTCAAAGGGGAAAAGATGCCATCATGGCGGTCATCAATCGGTTCTCTAAAATGGCTCATTTACTGCCATGTCATAAGACTAATGATGCATCTCATGTTGCTCAATTATATTTTAAGGATATTATATGCCTTCATAGAGTACCAAAGACCATTGTGTCAGATCGTGAGTCCAAGTTCTTGAGCTACTTCTGGAAGACGCTATGGAGGATGCTCAGTACGCTACTCTTATTCAACACCACTTGTCATCCCTAAACCGATGGCCAAACAAAGGTAACGTATCGAATCCTTACCTTTCTTCTTCGAAGTATGGTGAGTAAATTTTTGAAAGATTAGGATTTGAAGCTTACGCATGCTGAATATGCTTATAATCAATCACCAAGTTATACTATGGGTCGATCTCCTTTTGAAGTTGTGTATGGAATTAACCCTCTCACACCGATTGATTTGATCCCAATTCCATCCAACTCGCAATTAAACTCCAACAACAAAGAAAGAGTTGAATCAATGAAGAAGCTGAGCATCCGATTTAGCTCCATCAACCCACTTAGCATTATCATTGCTCATTCAAGGCAAGATAGAATTTGGGCATAAAATGCTTCAATGGGTCGAGACTGACATTTCCAACTAATGTAGTACGAAACTATTCTTACCAAATTATCAATACCAATGATGAAGGAGTTATTGAAGTTATCAATATGGTATATTAGTCGTTGCTTTCTCAGTTTGCTTTATTAGTTGTTGATCTCGAAGATTATCAACAACATATCAACGGGAGGCCATTTTGAACAGATTTCTTGGATATTGAAGTCTTAGGGTATTTATCTTCTAGTCAAGGAGGGATCACGAATTTTGCAAGGCTGAAGATGAAGAATGCAAGTTTCCAAGTCATTTAATGCATTTCTATTTTTCTAGGAGTCTTTAATGTTATGTAATTTTCAAGAGTCAATCTTAGGTCTTTAATATTAGGCTAGTTCCCAAATCTATTTATTACTTTTCTATTTCCAAAGTTGTATTCCTCCCATAAATAGAAGAAGCCTCTCCATTGTAATGCAGACAATTTGATGAATGAAAATACCTGAGATTTCCTTTGTGTGAGCAAATATTTTTGGAGAGTGGATAACTCCCATTTCGTGTGGTACCCCCTCGACACGGCCCCTGATCCGTTAGGGTCGCCACAGTGCGCTAACCCTTCACTTGTCCTAACAACATGTCACTCTGATACCATTGAATTATAGAGGAACCATAAGTCCTGGGGGTTTGCATTATTTAAATCGGTCCCAGTGCAGATCATATGGCGGAAGCATATTCAGTATCTCCCTAACCCATACTTAATAAAATAACGCAATGCACACCAACTAGAAATTTTCATAAGATAAACCGAGCACTTTTATTTACATAACTTGATGGACAACATGAGTTGGTACAACAAAAGGCCAAGGCTTTTCTAAAACTCGGCTATAACCAAAAGTGTCCAACTCCACAACAGCCATAAACTTCAGTCCATCAGATAGTGCCGACAGTCCAAAAAAAAGCTCCCTCAGCTACCCATCACACACAATCCATCACACCCAGCTCGGTCCATCGGCTGGCGGCGGCGGCGGCATCCTCATCATAATCCCGTCACGGCGAACATGCACGGACAAGAACTCAATACCACGGGGCCTCCAGGTAGACCCACATCATACATGACTAAGACTCGAACGCGGACGAATACCAGACCCCCGACGCTAACACAGATGTGCTCCGAACACGAGCACTCAACATCTACTGGGACGCCGTAAAAAGTGCCACGTATAACGGGTAGCAGAGGCATCTCTCAATCTGAAATGTTAGTCCCCAAAAAGGGGTGAGTACAACCACTTAGCAGTAAAGATCCATCAAACTACATAATGCAACAAGCAAGACAACCAAGGTATCACAAGTAAAGGACATATCATTCATGCACTCAAGCATACATCACCATGTAGTCATGCATATATCTTCATGCAGTCGTGCATATGTCTCCATGTAGTCATGCATATATCTCCATGAGATCCATTCAATGCCTTGATGATCACACTTTCAAAAAATCATACAATACCAATTCAAATTCAAAGACAATTTATACACCAGGCCATATGCACATACATGCGCATGATTCAATGGCCATATTGATTTTTCAAAAGGATCTCATTTTTCTTCTAGGGACCAGTGTTTGCATCCCTCATATCTCTCGCACCCAACCTGGCATCGCGAGGAACCTCCGGCACACACCTCCGAGCATCTCGAAACTCCCGAGGACATCCGGCACACACCTCCGGGCATCCCGACACTCCCGGAGCATCGTCGACTTAGCCGTCCGATGGTATCATCATTATCATTACACATGGATATATCTCACTTTGGAAAAAATGCCATTTGATGTAATAATGCCAAAAACTTCATTTAATTTAATAAAATTTCATCAATTTTGATGTCATATGAAATGCATAATTGTCACCACGCATGCTAAATAGATAGCAACTCAGAATACCACATCCCATAGAGTAATTTATTTGTTCTCAAAAATAAGACAATTTTCGAATAAAACATAATGCATTCCTTTAATTAAAATTCTGGAAAAATTAGTAAACGATATTAATAAATTCTAAAAATTTAACATGATGTAAACATGACCTAGAGAAAGAGGTTTCATGGAGAACACCATGTCAAGAAAGTTTCATATCAATGGCATAGGTCCATACATCACAGCAAAAGAAATTCTAACACCACTTTTGTACAGTTTCGGAAATAATTTCAATTAAGTCCTTAAAAGATATAATTATTATAACTCACCCTAACCTCGGTTTAATCTCCAGATTTAACCCTTTCAAAGAAAAATCATTTCCCTGATCAATACTTGTCCGTTTATTCTCAAATTTTATTATGTTGCTCCTCAAGATGTCATCTACAACTCTTATCAAGGACACGAGATCAAATTCGGACTAGATAATTGCACAAAATATCACAGAATCGCAAGGGATCAACATAACAGTTTCCAGATCTAGTTTCTTCAAAGAAAAATCATTTCACCGACCAATACTTGTCCATTTCTTCTCTAATTTTAGTATGTTACTCCTCAAGATGTCATCTACAACTTTCATCAAAAACATGTAGTAAGATTCCAACTAGAAAATTGCATGCAGCTCACAGAATCACCAAAGGTCTAATTGTTTTCTAGAAAATAGTTTACTAGGCTAAGGCACTACTCTCATAATTTCGAGAATTCTAACACCCAATACATCCGAAAATCCACAATACTTCACACACAACCACAGCAAGCATAGTGTAGATCAACGGACTCCACTTGCCTTAAGTTCACAGCAAGCTAACGGCAACTTGAGGCTTTCGGTGAGCTTGATCGATGGCGGAACTAGGCGCATGCACGACGAGCCGGTCTTCTTTCTCCTCTCGCCGATGAACCCTCACAAAACTCTCTCGGTTTCACTCTCTCCCTCTCTCTCGACTTCACTCTCTCCCTCTCTCGATCAATCCGCCTCTCTCTCTCCCTCTTCCTTCGGTTGCTTCAAGGCTAGCAATCATTAGATTGTGCATGCAAGGATAGTTGGCTCTAAGGAATAGACATGTGGCTTCATCAAGAGGACAAATGGAGAGGGGGCATGGGGCTGCTCCATCCGGTTCCTCTCCCTCCTTCGGTCGACGGCCTTGTGGGCTTCTTGGGCCGGGCTTGGTCGGCCGAACGGTGGGGGTTGTGGGCTTCTTTGGGCCGCTCTGGGCCTTAATTGATCAGCCCATATTTGCTCCTAATAATCCACCTTAATCCCCACTTATATAAATACATAGTTACAAATATTCACATGGCCATACAATATTGCAACATAAATCGATGAAAGTCCGACTTATAGAGTACACGGCCAAGAATAGAAAATTCCTTATCGATTTATCCTTTAGTAAAATCCTCGATCACACTTAGATATAGGGTACATTTCCAATCAAAGCAATAGTCCATTCAATGTTCGGCCTTATTTAATTGAAATCCGTCGATCTAATGACTATAATATAGTCCAATTGATGCTTCTGATACCTTTTCATGGGTCGCAGCGTATCTAGGGATTATTATAAAATTTTAGGATGCCACAATTCTCCCCTCCTTAGAGAATTTCGTCCTTGAAATTAGACATTACTCGTGTCTCTTTAAACAAGTGAGGGTACCTTTCCCTCATTTCATTTTCGCTTTCCCATGTGGCTTCCTCTACATCATAATGTCGCCATAATATCTTAACCAATGGTATTTTCTTCATCCGTAGGACTTGTCCTTTTCGATCTAGCACTTGCACTCGCTCTTCTATGTACCTCACTTTCTCATCCACTTTGATGGCTTCATGATCAAGTATGTGTCCAGGATCCGATTGGTACTTCCTCGGCATCGATACATGGAACACATCATGCAAGTTTTTTAGCTTAGGAGGTAAAGCTAGTCGATAGGCTACATCCCCTATCCTTTCAAGTATCTCAAAAGGTCCAACAAATCTAGGGCTCAACTTACCTTTTATTCCAAATCAAGATATGCCTCTCATAGGGGATACCTTAAGGAATACATGATCTCCTATATTAAATTCCAAAGGCCTTCTACGCTTATCTGCGTAGTCTTTCTGCCTACTCTAGGCTGTTTTAAGTCTTTTCCTAATAATTTCAACAGCTTCAGTAGTAACTTGTACCAGTTCAGGTCCTGTCAATCTCCTTTCACCTACTTCATTCCAACAGACAGGGGTCCTGCACCTTCTTCCATATAATGCTTCATATGGAGCCATGCCTATACTTTTTTGAAAACTATTGTTATAGGCAAACTCTACTAAGTGCAACTTTTCATCCCAACTTCCCTTGAAATCAATAATACAGGCTCTCAACATATCTTCCAGAGTCTGGATCACTCTTTCCGTTTGCCCATCTGTTTGAGGATGCAAAGCAGTACTAAATTGAAGCTTTGTCCCTAAGGCATTTTGGAGACTTCGCCAAAAATTTGAAGTAAACCTAGAGTCTCGATCAGATGTGATCGTTACAGGAATACCATGTAAGCGTATGACCTAGCTTACATAAATTTCAGCAAGTTTATCCATCGGGTAGTCTACGCGAACTGCTAGGAAATGGGTAGACTTAGTCAAGCGATCTACTATTACCCAGATCGAATCACGACCACTTGATGTCCTTGGCAGTCCTTGCACGAAGTCCATCGTCACGTGCTCCCATTTCCATTATGGTATATTCAATGGTTTTAATAGTCCTGCGGGTTTACGGTGTTCCGCTTTCACTTGCTGGCATGTTAAACATTATGAAACATGTTTAGCTGTATCTGCCTTCATGCCATTCCACCAAAATTGATGGCGTAAATTTCTGTACATCTTTGTACTACCTGGATGAATACTATAATTACTCCTATGTGCTTCCGACAAAATTTCCCTCTTCACCTCTTCATTGTCGGGAACACAGAGTCGTCCCTAGCATCTTACCACTCCATCCTCAGAGATTTGGAATTCTGGTCTTTTTCCTAAAGACACGGCATTTCTTACTTTCACAATTTCCGGGTCAAACTCTCGCAAAATCTTAACTTTTTGAATAATTTTGGGTTCAATCCTTAATGCAATAAGCATACCGGTAAGGCGATCCACTTTCAATTCAAACTCTGAGTCCGCTACAGATTTTAATAGGTTCCATCCATTCTGTCATTCTTAGACTAGCCATATCCAAGGCTAACTTACGACTAAGGGCATCCGCCACCTTATTCGCCTTCCCTGGATGATACTGTATTTTACAATTATAATCCTTTAACAATTCCATCCACCTCCTTTGTCTCATGTTCAATTCCTTTTGTGAAAATAAATATTTTAGGCTCTTATGATCTGTATAGATCTCAAACTTCTCTCCATACAAATAGTGCCTCCATATTTTCAAAGCAAACACTATAGCTGCCAATTCTAAATCATAAGTTGGGTAGTTCAGTTCATGAGGTTTCAATTGTCTGGATGCATAGGCTATGATCTTGCCATGTTGCATCAAAACACATCCCAGTCCTTTGTGAGACGCATCACTATACACTGTAAATCCATCAGACCCAGATGGTATAGTCAAGATTGGAGCCGTGGTTAATTTTCTTTTAAGTTCCTGAAAGTTCCTTTCACATTCTCCACTCCATTCAAACTTTACATTCTTCTGAGTCAATTTCGTTAAGGGGCCTGCCAGTCGTGAGAACCCTTCAATAAATCTTCTATAATAACCAGCCAGTCCTAAGAAACTCCGTATTTCAGTGGGTGTTGTCAGTCTCGGCCAATTTATTACCATCTCAACTTTCGCTGGGTCCACTGCAATTCCTCCCCTTGACACCACGTGTCCCAAAAATATTATCCGGTCCAGCCAAAATTCACACTTGCTAAATTTGGCATACAACTTATGATCTCTCAGAGTTTGCAAAACTATCCTCAAGTGTTGCTCGTGCTCTTCGGGCCCTCTAGAATATATCAGGATATCATCAATGAAGACAATCACAAACTGATCCAAATAAGGCTTAAATACCCTATTCATTAGATCCATGAATGCAGCCAGTGCATTCGTCAATCCAAAAGGCATGACTAGGAACTTGTAGTGTTCATAGCGAGTCCTAAATGCAGTCTTAGGAACGTCTTCTTTCTTAATCCTTAGCTGATGGTATCCCGATCTCAAGTCAATCTTAGAAAAGACTGAACTTCCTTGTAGTTGGTCGAATAGATCATCAATTCTAGGCAAGGGATATTTATTTTTAATGGTCACTTAATTCAATTGACTATAGTCAATACATAATCGCATTGACCCATCCTTCTTTTTCATAAACAAAACTGGTGCACCCCAAGGAGAAGCACTTGGCCTAATGAATCCTTTATCAAGTAACTCTTGTAGTTGCACTTCAATTCCTTCAGTTCCATTAAGGCCATCCTATACGGGGTTTTCGATATTGGTCCTGTTCCAGGCATTAGTTCAATCTCAAACTCAATTTCTCGTTCCGGTGGTAATCCAGGCAACTCCTTAGGAAATACATCTTGAAATTCACTGACTACTCGAATTTCATCGAGCTTAGACTCTTCCTTAGTGTAATCCTTAACCACTGCCAAGTACCCTTGACATCCTTCGTCAAGTAATGCATGGGCTTCTATTGCTGAAATAAGTGCTATAGATAGGTTGGTCTGACCTCCGAAAAATTCACAACTAGACTGATCAAGTAAAACAAATTGGATCACTTTCCTATAACAATCCATTTTGGCCCGATACTTATGGAGCCAGTCCATTCCTATGATAACATCAAAGTCATACATAGCCATTACGACTAGGTCTATTTCCATATCCCTTCCTCATATTGTTATCTTACATTTTCCACACACCAGCGTAGACAATACCATACTCTTTAAAGGCGTAGAAACACAAAGAGACGTCTCAAGAGACGTAGTTTCTATTTTATTCAACTGTCTATCTCTTTCAAACACAAATGAATGCGTAGCACCCGTATCAAACAATGCATATGCCTTCTTGCCATTTATGAAAATTGTACCTGAGATAACATTTTTGGAAGCTTTCGCTTCCTCTTAGGTGACCGCATACACTCTCCCTTGTGCTGGTGGTCTCTGTGGATTCCTTTGTGGATATGGTCCAGCAGTACGTTGTTGTACTCGTCGCATTAGGTTGATACTTGGTTGCATCCTCTCTTGTGGACAATCCTTCTTAAGGTCTCCTACCTGTCCACAACCATAGCATTTCAGTCGTCCATTACAAGGTCCTGGGCCATGTCGCTCATCACACCTTCGACAATCATCATTCTGATAAGGTGCTTTCCTAGATTCAGGCCATCCCTGGCTTTCCCAAAATTCCCAAAATTGCTCTTTTTCTTAGATTCCTAGGTCTGACCTTGACCTGTATAGGGTCTCTTACCCCGTCTGATATCACCAAAAGTCAACTGCCTCTTATACTCGATTGCTCTCTTACCAATTCTCGTTCCACCAACTATGCCCTTTCGTAAATTTCAATATAATCTCTTATATTCAAAGGCACCAGTTGTTTCCTGATATCAGTTCTCAACCCTTTCAGAAATCTCTTAGCTTTTTCTTCTTGATCTTCAATCAGCCTTGGAGCATATCTAGACAGTTCAGAAAATTTCACCTCATACTGATCCACTGTCAACTCCCTTTGTTCCAACTGAACAAATTCTGTGATTTTCTCATCCCTAGCACAATCAGAGAAATGCTTTCTATTGAAGGCTCTCACAAACTCATCCTAATTTATATCAATACCTGGTGGAAAGATCATGTCCCTCGAAGCTCTCCACCAAAACTTTGCATTTCCCTCCAACTGGTACTCTGCCAAAGTTATCTTCTCAGCATCATTGCAGTTCAACACTCGGAAAATTTGTTCCATCCCATCAATACAATGCTTCGCCTCCTCAGGACTTCCCATTCCACTAAACTTAGGTGGTTTCAACTTTAGGAATTGCTCCACCAGTCCCTGAGGACGACGTTCCACTCCGGGTTAGTGCTGCGCTTGTCTTTCCATCAAATTTCCTATATTGGCCAATGCCTGCAAGATGTCTTCCATTTGGGGTTCAGCCCTTGCTGCAGAGGCTTCAACCCTCGATGGATGATGACCTCCAGTTCGTACCATGATTTTCCTACAATTTCCAAGCATTTGCCTCAGGAATAATTTGTAACTCAATGTCTCCATTTAAAGCAACTGCAACTATAAAAATAAGTAACATAAACATGTTACTGGCACCTAAAAGCAACTCATAAAAAGGACTAGGGATCTACAAGTGAATACCCATCACCCGTTGTTCAAAGTTAGTCAACCATTCTTAGTCAGCATCCTAAGGTGTGCATTGTCATTATATTCCTCAATTTCCAAATGAGGCTCCTCATCACTCCACATATAACCTTTCGCTCTGATACCAACCGCTGTGGCACCCCCTCGGCACGGCCCCCGATCCGTTAGGGTCGCCATAGTGCGCTAACCCTTCACTTGTCCTAACAACATGTCACTCTGATACCATTGAATTATAGAGGATCCATAAGTCCTGGGGGTTTGCATTATTTAAATCGGTCCCAGCGCAGTTCATATGGCGGAAGCATATTCGGTATCTCCCTAACCCATACTTAATAAAATAACGCAATGCACACCAACTAGAAATTTTCATAAGATAAACCGAGCACTTTTATTTACATAACTTGATGGACAACATGAGTTGGTACAACAAAAGGCCAAGGCTTTTCTAAAACTCGGCTATAACCAAAAGTGTCCAACTCCACAACAGCCATAAACTTCAGTCCATCAGATTGTGCCGGCAGTCCAAAAAAAAGCTCCCTCAGCTACCCATCACACACGATCCATCACACCCAGCCCGGTCCATCGGTTGGCGGCGGCGGCAACATCCCCATCATAATCCCGTCATGGTGAACATGCACGGACAAGAACTCCTGTACCACGAGGCCTCCAGGTAGACCCACATCATACATGACTAAGACTCGAACGTGGACGAATACCAGACCCCGGATGCTAACACAGATGTGCTCCAAACACGAGCACTCAACATCTACCGGGATGCCGTAAAAAGTGCCACATGTAACGGGTAGCAGAGGCATCTCTCAATCTTAAATGTTAGTCCCCAAAAAGGGGTGAGTACAACCACTCAGCAGTAAAGATCCATCAAACTACATAATGCAACAAGCAAGACAACCAAGGTATCACAAGTAAAGCACATATCATTCATGCACTCAAGCATACATCACCATGCAGTCATGCATATATCTCCATGCAGTCGTGCATATATCTCCATGAGATCCATTCAATGCCTTGATGATCACACTTTCAAAAAATCATACAATACCAATTCAAATTCAAAGACAATTTATACACCAGGCCATATGCACATACATGCGCATGATTCAATTGCCATATTGATTTTTCAAAAGGATCTCATTTTTCTTCTAGGGACCAGTGTTTGCATCCCTCATATCTCTCGCACCCAACCTGGCATCGCGAGGAACCTCCGGCACACACCTCTGGGCATCTCGAAACTCCCGAGGACATCCGGCACACACCTCCGGGCATCCCGACACTCCCAGAGCATCGTCGACTTAGCCATCCAACGGTATCATCATTAGCATTACACATGGATATATCTCACTTTGGAAAAAATGCCATTTGATGCAATAATGCCAAAACTTTCATTTAATTTAATAAAATTTCATCAATTTTGATGTCATATGAAATGCATAATTGTCACCACGCATGCTAAATAGATAGCAACTCAGAATACCACATCCCTTAGAGTAATTTATTTGTTCTTAAAAATAAGACAATTTTCGAATAAAACAGAATGCATTCCTTTAATTAAAATTCTGGAAAAATTAGTAAACGATATTAATAAATTCTAAAAATTTAACATGATGTAAACAAGACCTAGAGAAAGAGGTTTCATGAAGAACACCATGTCAAGAAAGTTTCATATCAATCGCATAGGTCCATACATCACAGCAAAAGAAATTCCAACACCACTTTTGTACAGTTTCGGAAATAATTTCGATTAAGTCCTTAAATGAACTCCGAAAATTCTAAGATTTTAATATGTTATAGTTGAGACCTAGAGGTAAAATTCCCATGAAGAAATAGAAGTCTAATTAATTCTGGATAAAATATATAATTATTATAACTCACCCTAACCTTCGGTTCAATCTCCAGATTTAACCCTTTCAAAGAAAAATCATTTCCCCGATCAATACTTGTCCGTTTATTCTCAAATTTTAGTATGTTGCTCCTCAAGATGTCATCTACAACTCTTATCAAGGACACGAGATCAAATTCGGACTAGATAATTGCACAAAATATCACATAATCGCAAGGGATCAACATAACAGTTTCCAAATCTAGTTTCTTCAAAGAAAAATCATTTCACCGACCAATACTTGTCCATTTCTTCTCTAATTTTAGTATGTTACTCCTCAATATTTCATCTACAACTTTCATCAAAAACATGTAGTAAGATTCCAACTAGAAAATTGCAGGCAGCTCACGGAATCACCAAAGGTCTAATTGTTTTCTAGAAAACAGTTTACTAGGCTAAGGCACTACGCTCATAATTTCGAGAATTCTAACACCCAATACATCCGAAAATCCACTATACTTCACACACAACCACAGAAAGCATAGTGTAGATCAACGGACTCCACTTGCCTTAAGTTCACAGCAAGCTAACGGCAACTTGAGGCTTTCGGCGAGCTTGATCGATGGTGGAACTAGGCGCATGCACGGCGAGCCAGTCTTCTTTCTCCTCTCGCCGATGAACCCTCACAAAACTCTCTCGGTTTCACTCTCTCCCTCTCTCTCGACTTCACTCTCTCCCTCTCTCGATCAATCCGCCTCTCTCTCTCCCTCTTCCTTCGGTTGCTTCAAGGCTAGCAATCATTAGATTGTGCATGCAAGGATAGTTGGCTCTAAGGAATAGACATGTGGCTTCATCAAGAGGACAAATGGAGAGGGGGAGTGGGGCTGCTCCATCCGGTTCCTCTCCCTCCTTCGGTCGACGGCCTTGTGGGCTTCTTGGGCCGGGCCTTGGTCGGCCGAATGGTGGGGGTTGTGGGCTTCTTTGGGCCACTCTAGGCCTTAATTGATCAGCCCATATTTGCTCCTAATAATCCACCTTAATCCCCACTTATAAAAATACATAGTTACAAATATTCACATGGCCATACAATATTGCAACATAAATCGATGAGAATCTGACTTATAGAGTACACGGCCAAGAACAGAAAATTCCTTGTCAATTTATCCTTTAGTAAGATCCTTGATCACACTTAGATATAGGGTACATTTCCAATCAAAGCAATAGTCCATTCAATGTTCGGCCTTATTTAATTGAAATCTGTTGGTTTAATAACTATAATATAGTCCAATTGGTGCTTCCAATACCTTTTCATGGGTCGCAGTGTATCTAGGGATTTTTATAAAATTTTAGGATGCCACATTTCGATCTCTTTATCATTGGAGAGTGGATTACTCCTTGGTGATGAGCTAAGACGCCTTCATCCTCGGCTGGTGGATTTTCCTTTAGGCCCTGGTGATAAGCTTCTCCTATCCCAAAGTCCCTTATCCTTGAAGGGTGGTTCATCTTTTAAGCCTTAGTGGTGAATTTCATCGATCCTGATCCTCATCCTTGGTTGGTGGCTCATCCTTTATACCTCGATGTCGATCATTTTCTATCCCTACATTTGCATTTCATCCTTCCACATCCATACCCACGCACACCATTCCGATACACTTAACCACAAAAATCTCTACATCCCATAATCACTTGCCCACCCACACATCAAGTTGGCATCAGAGCTCGAGGTTTAACTTGTTTTGAGTGATTCCTTTTGTTATCTATGTCATGTCTCATTTCTTATTTTAGTTTAAAAAAATGAAAGATCCAGTTCCAAGAGGCTTGACTTTGGAGCAAGCACACAACAAAAGGCAAGATCGTGCTATCTAGAATCTACAGTAGTAAATGGAACAAGTCATCAATCTTCTCGAGGATCCAGTGAGACAAGGACAACCGGCAAGGCGTCTTGAAGGTTGACATTGACATGACAATTCGGATTCTCATGAAAGTTCTAGCACTGATTCCGATTCCACTGGAGGTAGCTCTAGTGATTCTAAATATCACATTGGGAGAAGAAGAGGGAGGCATAAGGAGAATGATCGTGAAATCAAAATGAAGGTTCCCAAATTCGAAGTCTCAATCCCAACGACTTTGTTGATTAACTGCACACAACTGAACGTGTCTTTGATTTCAAGTCCTACTCAAATGAGAAGAGATGTAAGGTTTCTTTCCTCAAGTTGACAAAGTATGCTTCTCTGTGGTGGGAGAATCTAAAGAATCAACAAGCCATAAAAGGGAAAGGTCGAATCAAGTCTTGGGAAAAACTTAAGAAGTTGATGAAGAAGAGGTTCTTGCCTGACAATTATAAGCAAGACTTGTCCCTAAATCTTAATTCCCTACAACAATAAAGGATGAGTATTGAAGAATACATCAGGAAGTTTGAACAACTCAAGATGAGGTGTGAAGTCCTAGAAGTTCAGGAACAAACCATTACTCGATTTCTTGGCGACATGAATCAGGAAGTTGCCGATTTGGTTGAACTTCAACCATATTGATCCTTTGAAGACGTATGTAAGTTGGCAATGAAGGTGGAAAAGCAGTTGAAGAATAGCAAGAGTTTTTCCTTCCAAAACCTCATCAAAAAGGACATTCTAAGGGCGCTTCCTCAAGTAAAGTTGAGAGTGCATTGACAAAAGACAAGGCAAGGAGAAGTTTGCCAAGCCGAAGTCCAAAAGAAACCTAAAGGCGACACAAGGAAATGCTTTAAGTAGCATGGCTATGGGCATTTTCAAGCTAATTGTCCTAATTAGAGAGTTATGAATCTTCAAGAAATTGAGGAAATCGATTTGGCACTTCAAGAGGCTAAGAACAATTTGGACCAACACAGTTTCGAATCTGAAAAGGAAGAGGAGATTGTTGAGAAAGCTTATGATGGCGAGTTGTCGATCATTCGAAGGGCACTACATACCGAAGTTTCTCCTAATGAGATTGAGCAAAGGGAGAACATCTTTCACACCCATTGCACTATTAACGGGAAAGTATGTTTGGTAATCATCAACAGTGTGAGCTACACCAACGTTGCTTCAACAACCTTGGCCGACAAGATAAAGCTTTTGACAAATAAACATCCTCAACTGTACGAGCTCTAATGGCTCAGTCAAGAGAATGATCTCAAGGTAACCAAATGAGCTTTCATATAATCTTTTATTAGGAAGAATTATTGAGATCAAGTTCTATGTGATGTGATTCCCATGGATGCATACCACTTATTATTGGGAAGACCATGGCAATATAATAGAAATGTTGTGCATCATGGGCATAAAAATACATACTCTTTTCACAAGGAACAAAAATGCATTACTCTTGTTATAACATCATCGATTTCGATCCTTATTTTGGCCCCAACTAGTAGGCCAAGGATCAGTACACCAATGATGGGATTAGGCCATGAGCTGGCCCGAGGGTCGATCATGAGCAGGGTAGCTCGTTCGAGAATCGGCAAGCCAAGAATTGGTTATAGAGTGTTCGATCATAGAAAGGCTATTCGACCATAAGGATCAGTTGTGGAACGATCCCGCACCACCACGGATCGGCGGACGATCGTGGCTCGATTTTGCCTGGTCATTGTACCGGTCACGGGTGATTTTGTCTGGTTGTTATACCAATCATGAATGACCATGAATCAAGCCAATTCGACCGTGACTTGAGGCGGATCAATTGATCCCACACGATTACATGACAATCAAGAACCGACGATGGATCAAATAAACTCAACGCGATTTAGTATCAAACTGGCCATAAGTTGTGGCATAGGACCCTAGACTGGCCCACAGACCGAAGTTTGAACTCAACTTCACCAATTAAGCTCGGTTGCATCTGGCTTTATTTGATCATGGCTTAAGCACGAACCTCGAGCCAAATAAGGTAGTTGGTCGTGGTCAGACTCGATTAACTCCCACCCAATGAGATGGCCTTCTAACTTGATATTTTCTCATGGTGCATTTAATGTTCTTGGAAGATAGTCTATTAATGCATGATGATTAAGTCGGACACTTGGCACAATTAGTCTTGCTCTTGAAAGTTAAACATGAAATTTTGGATGTTTGCATATTAAGAGAGGGTGAATCATAAGCTTATTAATGGTAGGGGATGATTCATGGCCTAGAAGAATGATGACAATAGATCTTGGAAGCCAAGTAGGGCACCACCCCTCCTCCTTAGACTTGCCACTTAAGATTTCATAGGTCTTGACTTTCCAGTTTTTCGAAATTCCTAAACCTTTGCTGCTTTCCAATTTTATAGAGCTTTTTGTGGTTCAAATTTGGAAACATTTCCTTCATGAAAGTTGTTCAAAACATCTTGATCTACAACATGCTTAAATTTAGGATTTTTCTAAGGGGAAATGGTTGGAAATAAGGCCTGATCATTTACTGGCTGGAACCTGCCCAATGTAGTAAAAATAGTGACCAGATTGCCTTCTCGATTTTTTATGAAATTTTTCCTTTCGAATTTGAATATTCTTTCTTCACAAAAGTTTTAAAGGACATCCATTTCCACAACATATAAAAATTTCAAAGATTTTTGTGAAGATTTAGAGTTTGAGATGAGTCTCTCTCTCTCTCTGACCGTTGAATCTGCTCAAATGACGAAGTTTTGGGTATGTTCAATGATTTGTTGCTCTTTCCATAGAACAAATTGGGCTTGGAATCCTTCTTTAAGGTCTTCTCTACAACATATTATAATTTTATAATTTTTCATGCTCATTTGATAAGGTATTGACACTGATTTCCGAAATTACTCGAAACTGTTTTTCACCCCAGGATAAGAGGATCACACGCCCAACTTGGAAGGGAAGCGGGTTGCACGCCCAACTTGAGGGGCAAGGCTAATCTAGATTCTTCTTGATTTAGGATGAGGATGCATTAAATACCTTTGGACTCTAGTTCTTCAATGGCAAGTTTGAAGTGTCCCTAATAGCATAGAACTAATCATTCCCTAGGATGAGACTAGAAGACCAAATTGCCTTATATTAAATTCCCTCCTTAAATGATTCTTGGAGGCCAATAATGGAGCCCTTCAAGAAGATCTTGGATGGCAATTATTGGGGAGACAAGGAGGATCACTTCATTTATCAAGAGCCATCATTACAAACCTAGATGAACCAATTAAGAGCTTGCCACTTGGAACCTAGAAGCCTTTGGAAGATCTTATAGGCTTGCCACCTTACTTTTAGACTTTTCACCTAAGCTATTGGCATTAAATTCCTTATCAAGATAATTATTGGAGGGTGTTCTATAAGTAGGGGGAAGGCTTATTCTCTCCCAAGTTTTCACTCACACAAAACTTTTAGACTCTTCCTCTCTTCTTCTTCTTCCTTGGCCGCCCACACCAACCCCTCCATCTCTCTCTCTCTCTCTCTCTCTCTCTCTCTCTCTCTCTCTCTCTCTCTCTCTCTCTCTCTCTCTCTCTCTCTCTCTCTCTCTCTCTCTCCCTTTACATGTCCTTGCTGCCATTCGCCACCACTTAAGGCTGCCAATTTAGAAAGTTATAAGTAGACTTATTAATGTTTGGTTAGGATGTTGTGTTACGTCAGTCCAAGCTAGTAACAAGTCCATGTTTGATTTGTTGCTTAGATTGAGGTTTCATTTATGCTTACTTGAGTTTGTTTTGGAATGGTGTTGGACCTTGGTTTAGCCTTTGGCTTTTGAATTTGAAGTGAACTAGTTCTTATACTTGATTTTCGTAACTTGGCTTGGATTGTTAAGGTGACCCGGTTCTTGTGCTTGATCTACTATGCCTTCGTTTTACTTTGATCCCAACAAGTTTTGAAAGGAGTTTTAAAGAACGCTTGATGTTGTTATATAAACTATTTTTGTAAGTATATGTGCACGTCCCAAGTTTTGAATAAGGGTTTGGTCGGCCTTTGACAAACATGAGACCACGACAGATTGGTCCCTCTCATGGTCTCTGTGTGATATTGAGGTGTATTGTTTCTGAGCCAAATTTGGTACTAAATTAGTGTATCGAGCAGATCGGACCATGCCGCAAAGCTTAACTCGTGCTCGGCATGTTCAACGACTTGGAGTCGGTAAGGCATTCCACACACTTATGCATGCCATGCCCTTGGGCCTTAAACTAAAGATGAAGATAAGAACCAGATTATGATGCTTAATGCATAGACACACAAGGGACAAAATTCTAGCTGTCTCCCGATGGATTTCAGCAACATTGCCTGATTAAGTTCGGATACCTGACGGACTCATTGTCGGAGGATAGCTGTCAACCTTGGATTAGGGGATGTTGCCCGATTAAGTTTGGATGCCCGATGGATTCCGAAAGAGTCAATGGATTTTGGCTATTAATAAATGAATCCCGTGCACATGTGTTCCTCGCATTATGGAATGGATCCTTGGTGTATGCTTGCATTTAACTATTTGAGGATCTTTCATGTTTTTACTAAAGGCACAATTTTCATCTTGCTATTGATCTGCCATCGACAAGTGTTTGGGATAAGTTATGTGCTTGTTGAAAGGCGAGGCATCATCCTACCCGGATTTTAGTAGATTTTAAATACTTAGTTATACTCACTAGTTGTCTCTTTTCAAACTTGTAGGATGGCTGCGCCACCGCCTTTGAGGTTCGGCGTCCCCACGTAGATGATTGTGTCGAAGACATTGCTCTACTTTGCTAGTATAAATAAATGCTATCGGATGGTCACTACGACCGTTTGCGTGGATGAAGGACTGGATGAACTCATTCCCCACAAGTACTGAGCCTGGTATGAGTGTTTCGATGGGGATTTTATTGGTCCACTCAGCGGCTTCGATGGACCACTAGGGCCAAACGATGACACTCCACCCAACAATGCCATAGAGGACTACTAGATAACCGGTCCTTGTAGAGGCACCATTTTGTTTAGGATCTTGTTAGAGGAGATAAGGTTACTTGAAGTTGATGTACTTTTTGGAATGGACTATTTGTCCTTATAGTGTAAAACTTAGCCCGAGTAGATGGGCTTGTAAATATCAAAAGAAAAGACATGTATTCATGTGTAGTATGCCATGTATATGTAAATATATGGTTGCATGTGTGCTTTCCTACTACTTGTTGATGTTGATGATACTATGGTGATTGGGTGGTGATTTATCGCTTCCACATGTGCATAATTCAAAGATTAAAATAAACAAAGAAGTACGGGTCGGCAACCATAACCTTTACCGCTTATGACCTTGGAGATGGAGTTGAGATTGTTACACTTGTGTCATTGAATCCATTCATGATACATAAAAATCAACCTAGGGAAGGAAACACAAGTAAGGAAAATCTTTTCTTTAGTGAAACATGGATTACCTCCAATAAGATGTATTGAGCATTCGAAAAATCTTTTCTTTAGTGAAACATGGATTACCTCCAATAAGATGTATTGAGCATTCATTGTTGAAAGAATTTGCTGATGTATTTCCGAATGAGTTGCTACATGGATTACCTCCATTAAGATGTACTAAGCATCACATTAATTTGCTACCTGGTGCTCCTTTACCCAACAAACCAGCCTATCAATGCAATCTAGAGGAGACAAAGGAGTTGCAACAACAAGTTGATGAGCTTATTGACAAAGGGTATGTTTGAGAAAGCATGAGCCCATATTCCATTCCAACTCTTCCATTGTGGCACCCCCTCGACACGGCCCCCAATCCGTTAGGGTCGCCACAGGTACTATTCACTTATCCTATTTATATAACACTCTGATACTTTTCACTTGTAGCAAGTCCATAATTCATGGGGTTTAATTTAAAATTTCTCTTCTTTTTTTTTTTTTTTTGAAATGGTCCCAACGCAGTTCATATAACAGAAGCAAAAACAAATCTCCCTATCCCTTACTCCAACAACAATAATGCAATGCACACCAGCTACACATCAGATAAAAGATAAAGCCGAGTCACTTTTATTTACATATTTAAGATGGACATCTCGGGTCGGTACAGCAAAAAGCCAAGACTTTTGACTATGCTTGGCTACAACTCAAAAGAAACTCAACCCTACAACAGACATGTACACCTATCCATCATCAAGTGTCGGCTAACCAAAAAGTGTCATCTTCTACCAGTCGTACGTGCCATCACACCCAACCCGGTGCATCGGACGGTGGCGGCAACAGCATCCCTAGCATCACCCCGTCGCGTCGAACATGAACGGATAGGAACTCTTGGACTACAGGGCCCCCAGCCAGACCCACATCGTACATAACCAACACACGAACTCAAACAAACACCAGACCAGGAACACTAATATAGATATGCTCCGCGCACTCAACCTCAACATCAGATGGTAAGCCATAGAAAGTACCACGCGCGACCGATGGCAGAGGCATCTTTTAATCTGAAATGATAATCCCCAGAGGGGTGAGTACAACCACTGAGCAGTAAAGATCCACCAAATTACATAGTGCAGCAAGCAAAACAATCAAGATATCACGAGTAAAGTACATATCATCCATGCTATCGAGCATACAACCCCATGCCATCATGCATATACCACCATGCAGCCATGCTTGTGTTTCCATGAGGTTCATTCCATGCCATATGCACATACATGATCATGTGTATATCCTCATGAGATCCATTCAAGCCTTCATGATCGCATTCTCAATATCATTTAGTATCAATTTACTTTCACAAGCAGATCATGCATCATGCCATATGCACACACCTATGCACATGATTTCAATTTTCAGTTTGAAATTTTCAAGGAGGATCTCATTTTATCTTTCTTCCTAGGGATCAGTGTTTGCATCCCTCAATTATCGCTCGCACCCAACCTGGCATCACGAGGAGCCTCCAGCACACACCTCCGGGCATCTCGAAACTCCCGAGAACATCCGGCACACACCTCCAGGCATCCGGCACACACCTCCGGGCATCTCGACACTCCCGAGGACATCATCGACTCAAGGGTCCGACGGTATCATCATTATCACAATTTATATTCACATGTATGTTTCACTTTCCACATGGCATTTGATGCAGTAATGTCAAGGGTCTAAACCATCTTTTTGGTATTATATGACATGCTAAATTTCACCACATGTGCAGAAAAAGCAACCACTCAAGACATTACATCACATAGAGCAATTCATTTGTTTTTGAAAATACAGTAATTTTCGGATAAAACAGAATGCATTCCTTTAGTTAAAACTCTAGGAAAATTAGTAAACGGTCTTAATAAATTATGAAAATTTAACACGTTAAAGAAAAGACCTAGAGGAAAATATTTCATGAAGAACACCATATCAAAAGAACTTCATACAAATCGGTACAGACCATGCATCACAGCCTTTAAAATTTCAGAACATCGCCCTTGCACAGTTTCATTCACAAATTTGGTATAAACCCTAAACCAGCTCCGAAAATTCTGAAATTTTGATATGTTATAGACAACACCTAGAGGTAAAATTTAATGAAGAAATCGAAATCGAAATCGTTCTATATTAATATCTATAGTCCATTTAATTCTCCCTATTCTCGGTACAGTTTTTCCAAATTAACTCATTTCAAAGAAAATTCGCTTCACCGACCTACACATGTCCGTTTCTTCTCAATTTTCAGTATGTTATTCCTCAGAATGTCATCTACAACTTTCATCAAGGATACAAGATCAAATTTCAACCGGATAATTTTATAAAACTCACAGAATCACACTAGGTCAACATAACGTTTTCCAGATCCAATTTCTTCAAAGAAAACTCATTTTACTAACCAATACTTGTCCGTTTTATCTTAAATTTTATTATGTTACTCCTCAAGATGTCCTCTACAACTTTCATCAAGAGGTCGAAGTAAGATTCCAACTAGAAAGTTGCATGCAGCTCACGAAATCACCAAAGGTCGGACTGATTTTCCAGAAAACAGACTACTAGACTAGGGCATTTGCGAAAATCCTCACCTCCATCACCTCCGAAATTCATCACACAATACATAATCACACAATACATACAATCACAGCAAACAAAGTGTAGATCGAAGGACTCTACTTGCCTCAAATCCAAAGAAAACACAGCAAGACAACGGCGGGCCAAGGCGGCTCGACGGCAGTCTCCTCCTCCCCCTCACGGCTCACAGTGGCTTCCCCTCTCTCTCGGTTCACTCTCCTCCTCCCTTTCTCTCTTTCTCTCCTTCTCTCGTGCGACACCCCCTCCCTCTCTCGGTTGCTCCTCGCCTAATCTGCCCCTCCCCTCACTAATTTCTTCCCTTCAATGATTAGCTAGTAATCATGACTTGCATGCAAGAGCCACTTGGAGGGACCCTTCACGCCACTTGCCCTTCCACATGCAAGATGGTGGGCCTCAATGGGCCGGGCCTCTCCCTCCTTCAGTCGACAGCTCATGGGGCTCCTTGGGTCGGCTTTGGGCCATCCTTGGTCGACCCAACAATGGGGAGTGGTGGGCTGGTTTGGGGCGGTCTTGGGCCGGTCGAAAGGTGAGGCTGCTGGTTTTGGGCCTTAAGAAATCAGCCCACTCCTTCCTTTAATAATCTACCCTAAATCCCCACTTATAACAAAATACCTAATTGTAAAATTATAGGGCCAAAAAAACTTTGTAACATTAATCCATAAAAATCAAATCCATAAAAGCATGGTCAAGAACAAAATTTTCCCATGGCACAATCTTGATCACCCATGAACATAAGATATATTTCCATTAAAGTACTCAGCCTTAATCTATTACAATTCTTTGGTCTAAAGGCCATAACATAAATCAATAACACTTCCATCACCTTTTCATAGGTCGGATAGCATCTAGAGGTTGCCATGAAATTTTAGGATGCCACATCCATGCCCAAAAAGGATGGTTCGTTTAGAATGTGTATCAATAGCTGAGCCGTCAATAACATCACAATTAAGTATAAGTACCCCATACCTAGACTCGATTATATGCTTGATGAATTGTATGGTTCTACTATGTTCTCAAAAATAGATTTGCGGAGTGACTATGCCATATTAGAATGTGAGAGGGTGATGAATGGAAGACGGCTTTCAAAACCAAAGGAGGCCTTTATGAGTGGTTGGTTATGCCATTCGGATTATCAAATACTCCAAGTACCTTCATGAGACATATGAACAAATTTCTTCACTCCTTTATTGGTCGATTTGTTATTGTATATTTCGACGATATTCTTGTCTATAGCAGGAACAAGGAGGAGCATGTATCTCATTTGAAACAAGTTTTCAATGTCCTAAGAGGCCAAAAACTCTATGCTAAAATGGAGAAATGTGAGTTCTTCTCTCCAAGCATCGTAATCCTTGGCTATGTGGTTTCCAAAGATGGGATCTCCGTCGATCAATCTAAGGTATAAGCTTTGAAGACTTGATCGGTTCTGAGGTCCATTTCCGATGTAAGGAGTTTTCATGAACTTGTTTCTTTCTATTGGCAATTCGTTAAGGATTTCAGTACCATCATGGCTCCTATCACCAAATGCATAAAGAAAAATCGAATAGACAATGGCAACCCAAAATGCCTTTGAGGTGAAAGAAACTTTGTGAGTTGCCTATTCTTGCCCTTCCTAACTTCAATGAAGTCTTTGAAGTTGAATGTGATGCAAGCAGAGTTGACGTTGGCGCTGTTCTTGTACAAGCCCAAAAACCTTTGGTGTACTTCAATGAAAAGTTAATGAATTCAAAGCAGAATTATTCAACTTACGATAAGGAGTTCTATGCCATTGTTAGAGCACTAGATCATTGGAGTCATTATTGGAGGCTAAAACAGCTTGTTCTTCATTCTGATCACTAGTCTCTCAAGTTCATTAGCAACCAACACAAGTTCTATTCGAGACATGCCAAATGGGTAAAGTTTCTTCAATGCTTTTCTTTTCTCTCAAAGTATAAACCTAGCCACACTAATGTTGTAGTGGATGCTTTATCAAGGAGATATTCTATGCTTGCTGCTTTGAACTCTAGGATTCTTGGTTTTCAATTGATGAAAGAACTTTACTTTAAAGATCTTGAGTTCTCATCGATTATCGACGACTGTAAGCAAGGAGCTCAAAGTACTTATTCTTTACAAGATGGGTTTCTTTTTAAAGGAAATTGTTTATGTATGCACAAGAGTTCTTTTCTAGAGTTGTTGATTCAAGAAGCACATGGTGGAGGATTAGCCGATCATTTTGATGTGAACAAAACTCTTGAGATTCTTTAAGAGCACTTACATTGGCCAAAGATGAATGGAGATGTGTATGCTATCATCTCGAGGTGTGTAACTTGCCAAAGAGCCAAAAGTCATTTCCATCAGGGGTTATATACTCCACTTCCAGTTCCATTGTAGCCTTGGGAAAATGTGAGTATGGATTTTGTTGTGGCTCTTCCGAGAACTCAAAAGGGAAAAGATGCCATTATGGTGGTCGTTGATCGATTCTCTAAAATGGCCCATTTCATGCTATGTCACAAGACCAATGATGCATCTCATGTTGCTAAGTTATGTTTCAACAACAGTATTCATCTTCATGGAGTATCGAAGACCATTGTGTCGGATCGTGATTCAAAGTTCTCAAGCTACTTCTGGAAGACACTATGGAGGATACTCGATACACTACTCTTATTCAACACCACTTGTCATCTCCAAGGGCCAAACAGAGATAACCAACCGTACTCTTACCACTCTTCTTCAAACTGTAGTGAATAAAACTTTGAAAGATTGGGATTTAAAGCTTGCACATGTTGAATTTGCTTATACTACTAGTTGATCACCTTTTGAAGTTGTGTATGGAATTAACCCTTTCACACCGATCAATTTGATTCCAATTCCATCCAACTCACAAGTGAACTTTGATGGTAAAGAAAGAGTCGAATCAATGAAGAAGCTTCATGAGCAGATTCGATCTAAGAATGAATAGGCCAACGAATCTTACAAGAACACTAATCAGCATTGGAAGAAGGCTCAATTTCAACCAAGGGATCTATTATGCATTCACTTGAGGAAGGAGAGATTTCCATATCATCGCAAGAACAAGCTTATGCTTAGAGCTGATGGTCCATTTAAAATTATCAAGCAAATCAGTGACAACGCATACAAGATTGATCTTCCTGGAGAGTTTGGAGTTTTGGTGACTTTTAATGTGGGAGACCTTTTTCCTTACTTGGAAGATGAAGATTTCTCATATTTGAGGAAAAATCTCAAACAACCCGAGGAGGATGATGCGAGAGCATCTAATTTAGCTCCATTAGCCCACTCAATACCATCATTGTTCATTCAAGGTAAGATAGAATTTGGGCATAATATGCTTCAATGGGTTGAGACTGAAATTTCCAACTAATACGGTAGCAAACCGTCCTTACCGAGTTATTAATACCGACAATTAAGGAGTTACCGAAGTTATCGATATGGTATATTAGTCACTACTTTCTCGGTATGCTTTATTAGTTGTTAATCTCGAAGTTTATTAGCAACATATCAATGAGAGGCCATTCTGAACAACTTTCTTGGATATTTGTTGAAGTCTTGGGGTGTTTATCTTCTAGTCAAGGAGGGAACACGGACTTTGCAAGGCTAAAGAATGAAGAATGCAAGTTCCCAAGTCATTTAATGCATTTCTATTTTCCTAGGAGTCTTTAATGTTATGTAATTTTCAAGAGTCAAAATTCTGAGTTCCTAGGTCTTTAATGTTAGACTAGTTCCCAAGTCTATTTATTATTTTTCTATTTCCTAGGTGGTCTTTGTCCTATAAATAGAGAAAGCCTCTCCATCGTAATGCAAATGATTTGATGAATGAAAATACTTGAGATTTCCTCTATGTGAGCAAATATTTTTGGAGAGTGGATAACTCCTATTTCAGTCTCTTTATCCTTGGAGAGTGGATTACTCCTCGATGGTGAGCCATGAAGCCCTTTAACCTCAGCTGGTGGATTTTCCTTTTGGACCCCGGTGGCGAGCTTCTCCTACCTTGAAGTCCTTTATCCTTGGCAAGCGGTTCATCCTTTAAGCCTTGGTAGTGAACTTCTTCAATCCCAATCCTCATCTTTGGTTGGTGGCGCATCCTTTATACCTCGGTGTCAACTGTTTGCTATCCCTGCATTTGCATTTCATCCTTCTACATCCATACCCACACACACCATTCCCATACACTTAACCACGAAGATCTCTTCATCCCGAAATCACTCGCCCACCCATGCATCACTTCATGAGCAAATTCAATCCAAGATGGGAAAGGCCAACAAGTCTTACAAGAAGAAAGCTAATCAACATTGGAAGAAGGCTCGATTTCAACCAGGTCATCTTGTATGGGTTTACTTGAGGAAGTAGAGATTTCCATCTCGTTGCAAGAACAATCCCATGCCTAGAGCTAATGGTCCATTTAAAGTTATCAAGCAAATTGGTGACAATGCGTATAAGATTGATCTTCTTGAAGAGTTTGGAGTTTCGACGACTTTTAACGTGGGAAACATTTCTCCTTACTTGGAAGGTGAAGATTTCTCGGATTTGAGGACAAATCTCAAAAAGCTCGGAAGGATGATGCGGGAGCAATTGACTCGACTCCATCAGCCCACTTAACATCATCACTACTCATTCAAGCTAAGATAGAATATAGGCATAACATGCTTCATTGGGTCGAGGCTGAAATTTCCAACTAAAACAATATTGAACAATTCTTACCAAAGTTATCAGTATGATATATTGTCGTAATTTCTTGGTATTATTTTAGTAGTTGCTGATCTCGAAGTTTCTCAACAACATATCAATGGGAGATCATTCTAAACAACTTCCTTTGTTTTTTTGTGACATCCCAAATTTCTGATTCTGTTTTCAATTAAATGAGACGGACTTTTCATCGACGCGCTTATAGTTCAATTCTCCGAGCTGATCACTCACGAGATAACTAGTCTATCAGGTGAAGCCGTTAAGGAATTTAAATGCAATAAATAGGCTTGAGAATCTGACCATGAATCGGCTGCTCGACCGTATTAATCTGCAAGGATCATTACGACACTGTCAAAATCGAACAGAGATCAGTAATAGGTCGATTCGACCGAGATATGTGATTAGAGTGTGGGTGATTCCACCTGATTGCAATATTCTCGTCGACCGGCACTGAACTGATTATTCTGTCATTTTGGGTACCCTGTGTCCGTATTTGAAACCTTGAGATTTTCACAACAACCGAGAGTCGCCAATGTGTCGAAGATTATGTCGTGGCTTGAAAATAATCAACCACGGGTCAATTGCATTGAAAATTTCTAAAAGCTACCCGGTAGATTAGGACGCGCTCAAATCGCGCCGATTGAAATTAACCGTGATTTTAAACCTGAATTCAGAAATTGAAAGTTCTGCCATGTCACAATTCATTTTAGGAACGTCGACTCATCCTCAGAAGATTTTTCTGCAAACCGAGATTTTTGGCGGAAAAGCAAAGTAAGGCCGTTTTTGTTCGGGATTGTTAGAGGGCCGTTTTTAATCGAATCTTCGGAATGCAAGTTGGATCATTTGATGGGAAAAAGTCGTAAGAGAGAGAAGGACACATGGGCGGATTTAATTGAGCTTCAATTGATTTGAATTGATTGAGAATTGATTGGAATTGAAGAGGATTTGAGGGAGAAATGTCCAAAATTCGTAGCCCCCATGGTACACAACTTGTTGGACCATTTGGCAAGCTTCTTGAGGAAGCTAAGGTGAGGAAAATGGCTGAGGGTGAGGGCCAAGAGTGGTGGGGGCATGAGTGAGGAGAGTTGGACAAGTGTTGAAGGCTTGTGAGCCCAAGGGGAGCCCCCTCTTCAGCAGACCTTCTTCTCCCTTATTTCATGGCTTTCTCCATGGTTGAGAGAGTTTAGAAGCTCAAGAGAACCAGAGGAAACCAGCTGAGCCAGCCCCACCGTCGCACACCCACCGGACCAGCCAAGCCCGTCGTTTTTCTCCTCTCGTTTTCCCCTCGTTCCGGTTTCGCTCCAGCCGACCTTTCGCCAAAGATTCGAGTTAAAAGTTATCTTTCCGTGAGAATGAGCCAACGCTCCACCCACCACCGTGACTAGCACTCTAAACCCGTACCGGAGAACTTCTCCGTTCGCCGGAACGATTCTCCGGTAGTCCCGAAATCCGGTGAGAAGCTGCCGCTCGCCGGACCGCCTGGTTCCGCCCTGCTCCGCCTGTTTTGCGTTTTCTTGCTGTTTCGCCCCTTTCCGACCCTTTCTTTGCCCATCCCAACCTCCAATAAGATTTCCTTGACCCCCGGGAGCCGCCGGTTGCTAACCACCCGCTCGCCGGAGCTCCGAGCGGCCTGTTTTCGCCGTTGAAGTTCTTTGGTCTCTTCTCTCAGTTCAGCCTGGATCGAAGCGAAAGACAGCAAGGTTTTGGAGACTTCGTGGCCCGTTTTCAAGCCCTTCCTGGCCTCCGTTGGTGTCGCCGCTTTGGGGTTTATCGATCCCCTTGGCGTCGTGGTCGCCGTGAACTCACCGGCGCGCAAAACCGGTGAGTTTATCCTCTAAACCTCGCTTAGCAAGTTAATCATGCTTAAGGGGTGTTTAGATTAGTCTAATTAGGTTTAGGTGGTTAGATTAGATTATTTTAATGTAAATTAGATTAGTTGTATGATTAGTTTAATGGATGTTTAATTAGGGCTAATTGTATGTTTAAATTAGTGTAATCTAGTTTAAGCCCTAATTAATTATTTTTAATTAATTAATTATTTCGAATTTTTAAATATTATTTTATTATTTTATATTATTATAATATAATAATTAATTATTTAATTTTCGGAATTTAATTTAATTATTTAATAATTTTGAAAATTTTGCTTGGGATGGCCTGGCCGTTAGAATTTCGCACCGATCGCAGTAGTGCGGTCAGTTTGTGCCAATTGCTTGTTTAATTGAGAATTGAGTGGAAAGGATGATTATGGGTAATTATTCCAAAAGTGAGGAATTGAATGAAATTGGAGAAGTTTTGGTATTTAACTTGAAAATACCCGGTGTTAGCTTCTAACACCGTGATTGGTTTGTATGGCCAGTTTGAATCGATTGGATTGATTGATTGATTTAATTGAAGTATGGAGTAGTTTATTATTGAATTATCAGCTTTGGTGAGCTATTATATCAGTTACAGCTTTGGTGAGCTACTATATCAGTTACAGCTTTGGTGAGCTATCTATCTATACAGCTTGAACAAGCTACCATCTATATATTACAGCTTTGGAGAGCATATGTCGTATTAACAACTGGTTTGATAGACGGTATTAAATGATAGATAGTATGGAGTGGAATGGAAAGATTGATGGTATGATTGAATTGAATCGTTGGATCAATTGTTTGATTTGAGAAATGTTCGAATTGTACTAACGTGCGGGAATGGACTGAGGCAAGGTAAGTCCTCCATCCACTTTGTGTGGCTAGAGCACCCTGGGGCTTATTTTCTTCCTAATCGAGTTTTAGGGGGTAGGACTCGCTGAGACATTGTCTCATCCCGGTTTGGGGAAAATATTTCAGGTCCCTAGATGGCGGATCCTCCAGAGCTTTTTGGTAGACCAGTGAGGGTCGCTGAGAGGATTTTTGACTTCGCCGATCCCGACTGAAGAGCTGGCAAATGGACCTATCTAGCTGGTCTTAGGACAGTTTAAATTTTGAGGACTGATCTTCTATAGATCTTTTGTTAATAGACTAGTCCCGTAATCGAACCGGTTTGATATGTATAAAAGTATGTGGTTGGTTTTGAAAATGTGATCCTGCTTTTCTATCCCAATTGTGTTTTGTCTGGGGATTATTTATCCGCTTCTGCATGTGTAATTAAAATGAATGGGTCGGCGACGTGTCCTGGGAAGTCGCTTTTCTATTGACCATAGTGGGATGTGCGCGTGCTCGAGGTTCGGGGCGTGACATTTTTGATGAAGTCTTGGGGTACTTATCTTTTAGTCAAGATGGGAGCACGAATTTTACAAGGCTGAAGAATTAAGAATGCAAGTTCCCAAGTCATTAAATGCATCTCTATTTTCATAGGAGTCTTTATTGTTATGTAAAGTTTCAAGAGTCAAAGTCCTGAGTTCCTAGGTCTTCAATGTTAGGCTAGTTCCCATATCTATTTATTACTTTTCTATTTTCTAAGTTGAATTCCTCCTATATATAAAGGAAGCCTCTCCATTGTAATACAAACTAGATTTGATGAATGAAAATACTTGAGATTTTGCATGAGTGAATATCTTCAGAGAGTGAATAACTCCTATTTCAATCTCTTTATCCATAGAGAGTGGTGGTGAGCCAAGAAGTCCTTTATCCTCATTTGGTGGATTTTCCTTTAGGTCTTGGTGGTGAGCTTCTTTTATCCCAAAATCCTTTATCCTTGGCAAGTGGTTTGTCCTTCAAGCCTTGGTCGTAAACTTCGTAAATCCCGATCCTCATCCTTGGTTAGTGGCACATCCTTTATACCTTGGTGGCAATTGTAATCTATTTTTTGTTATGCATTTTATCCTTTGATAGCTATCCCTATATACACCATATCCTAAACACTTAACCCCTATAAGTCCTCGTTCTCGGAATCACTCGTCCACCCACGCATCAAAACTGGAAGCCAAAATCAAACACATCTCATTTGAGCACATCCCCAAAACACCCACAGCCTCAAAGTCTCTATATATCACCATCATCCCCTCAAAATTACTTGCTCGCGATTGAAAAGAGAAAAACCCCAAATTGGGTCCTTTTTCTCTTTTCTCATCTCTCTTCGTCATCTTTTCTTGTGCTACTTTGTTGGGTCATCATTGTCCGTCTCCGGGAAGAACCATATCCCCAAAACGAGAAACACGAAGAACAACGAGAGAAATGAAGAGTACGGCACCGTTTTGTTAATATCCAAGAGAAACCAATCTTTTATCCCTTTCGCGTGAGTCCTATGTCAGCCCCGTCTGCATCGCTTCGACCGTGTTAGTTGCCGCACAAAATTTTTAACGGGACTCATTGATTGAAATGTAAGGGAAGGAAAATGTGTCATACGAAACAAGTTTGGGATTGTTTGTTACATAAATAAAAATTTAGAATATGACATAATTTGGGGTTTTTTTTTGGTAGCTTTTTCTCATTTTTTTATTCTACGGAAGCGCCAGATGCTGATTATTTGATTTGGCGCCTAGTTTGGGTTTTCCTTTCGGGTGGAAATATAAATTTACCTTGAAATCGGGGTCGAAATTAGTTTTAAAATCAAATATCGTACTAGATAAAGTAGCGTTACGAAAATCGACTAATTTCTACAGTGGATGGACCCTTTACTAATTTTCTTTCGAACCGTTTTTCTTTTTTTCCATTCACTTATTTGTCGTAATAGGGAAATGGATATTCCGAACTCACCAACCATCACCTTCAACGTTCCGCTAGGTGGCTCCCTCTCCGTTCGCCCCGTTACAACACTCCTCCTGCATGCATTGCACATGACACACTCTCGAATATTTAGCGCTCTCTCTCCCCATCCAGAAGCTTTTAACTTTTTTAATCTATCACACCAAACATGCCATATCATCCCAACTCAGGCTTCTCCCTCCCAAGGTTCGTACATACGAATGCAGACATTTTTTTTAGTTTGAAATGTTCTTATACAGAGACAACCCTCTTAGAATGTGGGACTTGGTATGATCGCAGGTGGATTAGTGAATTCTTCAAGCCCCGAATGTCAGCCGAAAATGGCTTCGGCATAGAAAGCGCCACCGCCATGGCAGCAGCCGTCGAATGCCATGCATGCAGCACTCAGGTGGGCGTCCCTGCCTTTCACTCCACCACCTGCGACGGTGCCCATCACCAGCCGCGTTGGGTCGCCTTCGCCGGATCCTCCCTCGTCCCCATCCAGGCCTGGCCTGGCCCGGGTGATGGAGCCTCCAGGCGCAGACCAGCAGGGCCATTTGGGTCCGTCCTCGACCCCCGCAGCCCAGAGGTGAAGAAATGGAACCGGGCCTTGCTTATGGCGCGCGGGGTCGCCCTGGCGGTGGATCCCCTCTTCTTCTACACAATATCGGTGGGGACGGGAGCATCGCCGTGCCTCTACATGGACGGCGGGCTGGCAGCTACCCTGGCGATAGTCCGCACGTGCGTCGACGGGGTTCACGTCCTCCACATGTGGCTGCAACTGAGGTTGGCGTACGTATCAAGGGAGTCCATGGTGATTGGGTGCGGGAAGCTCGTGTGGGACGCACGTGCCATCGCGTCCCACTACGTGCGGTCGCTCGAGGGGTTCTCGTTCGACGTGTTTGTAGTGCTTCCTGTTCCTCAGGTGATCTCTCTCTTTAAAACTGGTCTCATTTCAGCCTGAATTTGAACATTTTTTGCTGGATTTTTGTGGGAAAAATCAATAATTACGACACAAGCATCCTATTTTGGGTGCGATCTTGCTGCCTTTAACATCTATTGCCACCTTCAAAACACTTGACTTATAGATTAGAATGATTAACTAGCAGAGAGAATTTTCAACATAAGCATTCATTTTTTCGCATTTTGTGGGTATAAGTTATATTAATAAAATGCTGAACTTACGTCCCTTTTAATAAGGCGTGCTTTGCCATAAAATATTCTCATTTTATAGTGGACCTGATAAGATTGCTTGGTATTATTGCAATGATGAATAAGAAAAGTATCGCATGATCGAGTCAAATCATCCCAACAGTCTTTAACGTTAGATGGTAGTTTCTTACAGTTCTTGTATTCCGGTTGGTTGGTGATTAAGAAGTTAAATTAAACATAACTACAAAGCCATTTGGATTAATGGAATTTTGGCAAATAGCTTGAAAATCCTAATGTGGAAGTTTGGAATGTGGACGAAACAATCAAATCCGACAATAAATTAAGCTGCCTAACTACTTAGTTTGTGCTAGTAAGTAATCAAAGAGAAGTAGGTTGTAACACTATTCATTTAATATTTAATTATTCACCTAATTTGGGGAATCATATATACTTCAGGACATCTTCAGTCAGTGTGATACACAAATGTGGATTATGCTCCTAAAAATGGGAGTCTGTTGCTTCTCTTCTCAAACTTGCAGTGCATCCAATGATGGAAAATCATTATGGCAATTTAGCACTTTGCTAGTTGTCTCGTTTTGCTCTCATAAATGTCCAGTTGAAAGAGTGATGCCTTAAGTGAGTTTGGAAGTAATTAACTCGGTGGTTAGAAGATCACTTGCGGGCGGGCATACCTGGTGTGGTGATGAGGAAAGATTCCATGATGAACTCATGTCGTTTCACAACTGACAATTTGAAAGATTGATAACTTCCATTGGCTTAAATCCCGAGCATATCTCCAATGGAAAACAATATGAATTTCTGGTAAACAAGAAGATATTTCGAGGGGAGAAACTATTTAGAAAAGTATGAGGAGTAACCAAAGAGTCTAACAGGAAATAGCAGAGCGGAAGTAAATTGAAGTGAGGACGTAGATATAGATTTTTGTCAACCCTCAAACCAGCGTGTCTTCTCTGTTCTCGCCATTCATAAGACTGTTTCAGACCTGAACTTGAGGTTGTTCCAAGTTCTCTTCCTATTATGCTTTTACCTAATGTGCTCTTCAACCATTATAATCTCATGAACTTAAATCGAAGACAAAAAATCAACATACTGATACTGTGGCTATAATTTCTTTATTGCCCGCCCCACAAAGCCATATCCTCACAAAACCAGAAGAAGTTTCTCATGCATTTGCTAAAGTTTGTAGCGGAGCAGTTTTCCTGAAAGAAGCTCATCGCATCGTTGAAGCACCTAATTGAATTATAAAGTAAATAAGAGTGGAAAAAAAAGGCAGATAATCTTTTTCGATTTGACCAAAAATTAAGATAGGCCATGCTTAACTGACATGCTCCCATTTCTTTTTACTTCAAATGCAGATCATTTTATGGTTAGCAGTGCCAAAGTTGATCAGAGAAGAGCGGATCAAGATAATCCCGATTCTTTTACTGATTTTCTTATTCCAATTCCTTCCCAAGGTTTACCACAGCATTTGCTTGATGAGAAGAATGAGAAAGGTTACTGGATATGTATTTGGCACAATCTGGTGGGGCTTCAGCATCAATCTTATCGCCTATTTCATTGCATCTCATGTAAGAATAGACAACATCCCTATCCTCTACAAGCCCAATTAGCACTTGTGTTCTCTTTTTGCCAAAACTGAGTTGTTTCTTTTTTCCCCCCTTCAATTATATAACAACTGACATCTTTGGTGCAAGCTCATTTATAGGTTGCCGGAGGATGCTGGTATGTCCTTGCGACACAGCGAGTGGTGATGTGCCTCCAGAAGCAATGTGATGTGAGCGCAAAATGCAATTTCTCTATTTCTTGTTCCAAAGTTATTAGTTATCAGTTTCCATCACCAGCTGAATCATTGGGGAATCTATTGGGAGGGAACTGGTCTTCACCATGCTTTGACAATGATGGTCCGTTCAACTATGGAATATATGGTGATGCGCTTCCGGTCATTTCCAGTGAATCCCTCTCTGTTAGGGTTCTTTATCCCATATTTTGGGGTTTACTGAACCTGAGGTACTCCTTCAATCTGGACTTGTTGACGAAATGGAAACGAAAGAGAACTGACTTAAATAAATTACATTTTTCTAGAAAATTTTTGGAGAGATAAAAAACCTTGAAGATTGTTATGTTCTGACTCCTTTCATGGACTATCAGAAAGAATTTTTTTTTTCTGGCAATGTTGACTCGGCATCTAGCCTTCAAGAATAGTTCTGTAGATACCAATTTTGCTCTCTCAGAATGTTATAGCGACTGTTTAAAAGAGACGACTCATTTCTAGATCTGCTATTTCCAGCACCTTTGGCAATGAGCTTGAACCAACAAGTAACTGGCTTGAGGTGATGTTCAGCATCTGCATTGTCTTGAGTGGCTTACTGCTCTTTACTTTGCTTGTAGGAAATATCCAGGTATTATAAAATGCCGAATTGCATTACATGTACTCATCCATCAGGTCAAATTTTATGATGGAAAATGAGATTTACTATTTGTTTCTTTAGATATTTCTTCATGCAATCATGGTCAAGAAGAAAAAGATTCTGCTGAGGTTCCGGGACATTGAGTGGTGGATGAGAAGAAGGCAGCTGCCATCTCATTTGAGGCAGAGAGTTTTCCATTTTGAAAGCCAAAGGTTGACAATCACGGGAGGAGAAGATGAAATGGAGCTAATCGAAGACTTGCCAGACGGCCTCCGCCGCGACATCAAGCGGCATCTTTGCCTAGACCTCATCAAGAAGGTAAAATCCGACAGCCCTCCAATGATTGTTACATTAGTAGGCTAAAGCGATCTATAGGCATAATCTGATGCCATGACCTTGAACCTTTTGATGACTGGCCAACAAATTGATAATGAGGGATGATCACGACCCATACTATCCATAGATTGCTCTCTTTGGTAACTGAATCGTCCTTGTTTGCAGATGAACCTAATTGATATTTAAAAGTAATATATGGTGTTTCACTGTTACCCTTCCATAAACATACTGATGGTTTTTCCAAAGGGTAAAGGAAATGGGACAACATGAACTTGAAGAACTGTTTTCATCAGTCTCTGCTGCAAAATGAATTGACCTATACATGAAAGCTGGGCGTTCAAATATCGTTTGCAGGTACCTCTCTTCCATGACTTGGATGACCTCATTCTCGACCATATTTGTGATCGTGTCAAGCCCCTTCTCTTCTCCAAGGGCGAAAAAGTAAGATGCTACGTACCTTGTGACAATAAGCAGAATTGGTTTTCGCAAGCTTGTTCACTGAAGTTTCCCATTGTCCAAAAAAAAACAAAAAACAGATCATTAGAGAGGGAGACCCTGTGCATAGAATAATGTTCATTGTCCATGGGCTCATAGGACGGCGCCAGAGCCTTAGTAAAGGCAGAGTGGCCGCAAATGTGCTTGAGCCTGGTTGCTTCTTAGGTGACGAGCTTCTCTCTTGGTGCCTCCACCGACCCTTCATGGACAGACTTCCAGCCTCATCAGCGACGTTCTCATGCATGGAACACACTGAAGGGTTTGGTCTGGATGCAAAAGATCTCAAGTATGTGACCGAACATTTTCGGTACAAGTTCATGGAGGGAGGGCTAAAGAGGATGGCCAGATATTTCTCATCAAATTGGCGGACGTGGGCGGCTGTGAATATACAGTTAGCATGGCGCCGGTACAAGATGAGGACTAGGGGCCAAGTGAGGGTTGTGATTGAAAATGGAGATGCTGAGCACAGGCTGAGGCAGTATGCAGCTATGTTCATGTCCCTCAGGCCTCATGACCACCTTGAATAACGGTAAGAGTGTTTCTGTTTATTGGAAGCCTGACCCAATAAATTAGTACATTTGGGGTGGCATGTGATTACCCTGAATCCTAGCTTTGCATCCTGTAATAAGATTTCCATTTCCATTAGCTCTCCTTGCATAATCTTTGACCTTTATCTGGGTAACAAAACATCTTTTCTAGGGAGGAATTTTGAGTTCATTTAGCCAGCGGTAGTTGTGATGTTTGTGAAAATCTGAATTATGTTTTTTCTTTTCCAATTGAACATAAGAGTTAATAATAATAAAAAAAGGAGAAAATATTTGATAGACTTGTTCTGTAGATAATGTGACGACCTGGCAGCGTCACATACTAAACGCAAGCGGAAAGCAATTATCAATACATTAATAGGACTTGTCTTAACACATACTAAACACAAGCGGAAAGTAATTATCAATACATTAATAGGACTTGTCTTAATCAATAATTACGCTAAGTAATTCCAATCTAAATGATTAGCATGTATAACATTAATGTTACAGAGTCTTAAAATCTTTTAGGCATGACCATCCTGTCTTGTCATTAATATTAACAATCCATTTATAGACATACACGCATCATAGAAGTGGCACCATCTCATTTCCTTTTAGTAAACGGCACATGTTTCTTACATACATAAACCTGGGAGCTTACATATTTACATGACATTAACCAAAAGCATATATGTCAAGCTTGGGAGGGGGTCAAAAAGAGCCTATCTTCACTACTCATTAAGCTAACTCATGTCACTCAAACAAATAAAACATCCTCAACTTCCACATGAACTAGGCACTCTAAGCAGCATCTGCTCCAATTGTGACATCCCGAAATTTGGCCCATGTTTTGAATATATGAAATGGTTATTTCATCGACGTGCTTATGGTTATTTTACTCTGAACTGATCACTCACGAGTTAACTAATCTATTAGGTAAGGCCGTAAATGATTATAAACACAACAGATTAGAGAATTCGATCAGAAATCGACCGTTCAACCATAATAATTGACAAGAGTCAATACTACACCGTTATGAATAGATTAGCGAATGGATATAAGCCGATCCAATAAAAGTACGTAGTCGAATTGCAGGTGGTTCTGCATGATTACGATATTCGCGTCGAACGGCAATAAATCAATTTTCTATCGATATTATATTCAGAGTACGTAATTGAACCCTCGCGATTACATGACAACCAAGGGCCATCGAAAATGCACAAACGTTGATAAAAAATTATGGATCACGGGTCAACCGCGCGAAAACCCTTAAAAGCTACTCGATAGATTAGGTCGTACTAAAGTCATGTTCGATCGATTTTAACCACGAAATTTAATTTGACTTTGGGTATCAAATGTTCGAGTGTGTCACGATTTAATTATTGGATGTCGTCTCATTTTTCGTCAAATTTTCGGCGAGTCCGAATTTTTTAGGAAAAAGGTTTTTCGGATGAAGAGGCCAAGTGAGAATTTTGCTGCCCAAAAAGTTAATTTTTGAGAAATTAGACTAAAGAAGATATTTGGAGGAGTAAAGATAAGCTTAGAAGGCTTGTGAGGCTTCTAGATAAAATGTGATGATGAGTTTTTAGGATATTTTCTTAGAAACTCTTTACTCCTTTCTTCTTCATGATTTCCTCTCCCTTTCTCACGCAAGAACAGCCCCCCCTTGCTGCCCATCCTCCCCTTCTGCCCATTTCCCTTTCTTTCCCCCACGTTCTTTCCTTCCCCATGTCTTTCTCCCCATTCCCTTCATTCTGCTTCCCTCTCCATTTCTTCCCTCCACCTGATTCTGGTTCTCCGTTTCTTTTCATTTTGCTGCCGCACATCACCACCACATCACCACCCATCACCCCATTCATCCCACCAGCACCTTCATCATCCATCATCATCTTCACCTCACACCATCACACCAGTGTCTCCACCACCAGCGACTCCATCCATCTCCACGCCAGCACCCCAACATCCGCCCGCAACTCCACACCACCGCCAACACTCCACACACCCGCCAGCACCTCCACCAACCACCAGCACCCCCAATGTCCACCCGAGCACCCCAAGGCCACCACCAAGCCAAGCCACCCTAGGTGGCCGAGAGCTTGAGGGACTAGCACTGCCATTGTCAAGCCTCTGTTCAAGCCACAGGTGTCACGTTCTCGACGCCGTCGCGTCGCTGTTGCCGCGAGCCCACTGCCGTCAAAAACCTTTGAGTCCGTGCCTGTTTAGTAACTATCCAAACAATTCCTAATTCTGATTTTTGTTCCCCGGCGGTTTAGGAATAGAATCGCGTTTAGTAAAATTTTTGTTCCCGAGAACAAATTTCTATTTTTTTTTTGTTCTTAGAATTAGATTTGGAACAAAATCAAAAATTAAAAAAAAAAAAAGTTGATTCTTGTTTCGAGAACAAATTTAAGAATCAAAACCAACTCTTCTTCTTCTTATTCATCGACCGCTATCTCGCGGTTGCTGTCCGCCGCCGCCTGCCGCTGTCCGCCGGTAACCGATCCGGCGAGCTCGCTGGAGGCTTGCCAGGCCACTAGCGAGCTCACCGAAGGCTCACTAGTGGCCAGGCGGCCTCGCCCAGCCCCGGCGAGGCTCAGCCGACGAGGGCCGGCAACACTCCGGTGAGGTCGCCGACCGGCGATCGGCCACAAGAAGAAGAAGAAGAATAGGAAGAAAAAGGAAAAAGAAAAAGAAAAAATTATTTAAAAATTAAAAGAAATTGATTTGGAACAAAATTAACGAGCACGGTACCAAACGCAATTCTATTCCGAATCAGAAATTTTGGACAAGATTACCAAACGGCTTTAAATGCTTAGAAATTGTTAGGGGAACGAATAAAAAAGAATCATTTCTGATCAGAATCTGTTCTCGAGAACAGAATCATTACCAAACGCGCCCTTAATTTCCTAATCGTGGATTAGGGCGTTAATTGCGTTTAGGGGGTGGTTAGTTAGCACTATTGGTGATTAGTCTTAGTTAAGTTTAGTTTACTCTTAATTGTGATTAAGGATAGATTAGATTAAATTTAATGACGATTAGTGTAAATAATTTCTATTAGTCTAATTAAGTATGTTTAGATTAATTAATTGAGTTTAGCTTTATTAATTGTGGATTATTTAACTAATCGCAATTATCATAATTAGTGACGGATTAGTCGTTAAGTATAATTTTATGCTCATTTTCTTGAATGAGATTATGCATGATTTTGATTGTTTGCACGTACGATATTACGTGATTGATTGCTCTATGGTAAACATCGATTGTGATTACAAAAGACAGTTTTATAGGCAATTAAATGGAAAAATGTGAGGTATTGGGTTTGGACGCCAAATTTTACATGCTAGATAAATCAATGGAGTTTTAAAATGGAAGTGTACTAAGTTTGACGGGTTGATTTCGAATACGTGACCACGTACGAATATTTTACCGGGATTTTTTAATATGAAAAATTGCCAAGTTTGTTTTTTGAAAACGAAGTATGGTGTTCTTAGTTAAATATGTGCTTAAGTGGTCATTTAATTGAACCCATCACCCAACGGGAGTTTGGGGGCGATGCCCAATTTTATCGGATGCCCAGCAGGGATCCTAATGCCGAGTCGCAGTTGAGGCCGAACCGAAACTCGTTTATGGAATGCTGTTTAGGAGGGGGTCCTAGATGATGCCGTGCCCGACGGAGCGGGATGATGCCCGGTCATGCCGGAAGACCACCGACACTTGTGTTGGCTATGGCCCGAGGGGTCGTAATAATTGGAACACGTGTGCCAACAATGCGCATGAAATTCTAGTATGTGTTCTAATTGTTATTTATGCACGTTACTCTATTATTACTGTGCGAGACATGCTAATATGTAGGGGTGTGCCAAGGAGAGGTGAGTTTATGTGTGGCGCGTGATTAGGCCGCCTTCGAGGCGAATTCGTGTCCTAATTGAGGCTTAGGGATTTAACTCGCTGAGATTTTATCTCACCCCGTCGTTGTCAAATATTTTCAAGTCCGTAGTATGGAGAGTCGCCCTGTACGTTTCGGGGTCCCTTGGGATATGGAGGTAGAGACTACTCTATATCCTATTCTCGAGACCAACTATACTCACGAGCTGGTGGTTACGATCGTATGGGTAGACGAGGGGCTGGTGCATGTGGTGCCCCACAACTTCAAAGCATGGTTTATTAGGGAGGCGAACGGCGATAGGGTGGATCCACTTCATGGTTTTGATGGACTGCCCATCGGAAACGTGGATGGGCAAGTAGGTGACCCCATGGATATCGACATCCCTGATGGTGTCATTGTGGATCCAGATTCCGATCCGGATGGGCCCGGGGAGCCATACCCGCCTAACTACATGCCGAACTTTGCGCCTGGGTACTAGAGCAGGTGTTTAGAGTTTGTGTAGTTAGAAGTTAACCCTGACCTTCCTACCCTTTTTGCTTGTAAGTCACATAGGAGTTTCTTTTTGTTGCAGGCCTGTACATATTAAACTCCTCGGGTTAACTAGTTGATAAATAAATCGTGGTTTTTGGGAAATCACTATTGTGTTTTACTATCCCTATTGTTGTTGATTGATTGGGTGTTTAATTTAGTCGTTTCCGCATGTGTACAATCGAAAGATAAAAAGAATTGGTCGGTGACACATCCTAGGATGTCGCATTTTTAATCGACCGCTGAGGGATGTTCGTGTACTCGGGTTCGGGGCATGACCAATTCCAACCCGCGATCACCAAACCGAAGAGGTCTAAATAGCTTTACCCTTCATGGTTAATGAACCAAGCCTCAAATCGCATAGGGATTCAGTCGACACGTTCATCGTCCATCCATAGAGTGGCTTCATATCGGGTGTAGGTAATTTCAATGTCGGGATTATAAACATTGTGGAAAGACACGTCGATATAAGCAATGACCCCATACCGTGCCACAAGTGGAACATCCATTCTAACGATCAGAAAAAGATGAAGGAATGAGCAATGCCCAGTAAAGAAACGATAGGGCCCTAAACTAGGTGATCCATTAGTCACTAAAGAAAATGCAAGATTCAACAATAAGCAGCACACATAGACAAGGACCAACTATCATATTGACCAATCCATTGTCATCCTTATTCACATTCATATTCACCACAAACAAAGCACAATAATATCAACACACAATTCTTATGCAACTGACCAAGCCAAGATATGATGCAAACCACTCACGAACACACATGCTGAGTGTATTTAATTCATCATGTATTTCAATATCCACCCACCCTTGAATTGGATTTTCGTCAGATTATAAATCAGTCCAATTGAGTCACTTCTGGAATCCCTCATCTGGACTTCCATGGAATCCTTATCATGGATATCTCACTCCAAGGCATCTCAGTATCACACAGCTAAGTCATCCCATGATCACACAGTAGAGGCATCTCACTCTAAAACATCCTGGTATCACACAACCGAGACATCCCTAATCCCACAGTAAGGGCATCTTACTCCGAGACATCTTGGTATCACACAATCGAGGAAGCCCTAATCACACGGTAAGGGCATCTCACTCCGAGACATCCCGATATCACACGATCGAGGCATCCCTAATCACACAGTAAAGGCATCTCACTCCGACACATCCCGATATCACACAACCGGAACATCCAAGATTACACAACATAGGCATCCCATTCCTCGAGGCATCACCAGTATCATGAAGTCAATGAAAATCTTTTAAATTTAGTTTATTCCACACATTTCATGCATCACACCTTAGAATAATCATACCATAACAGCACGTTTACCAACTCAGTGCACAAAACCATTCAAAAGCCAAGACTCAATGCTCAAATACACTACCTCATGGTATACTTCATTCATCACACACAAGAGACTCGACCATCCACAATTCAAAGTCATCTTGTCACAAATAAGAGAGAGAGAGAGAGAGAGAGAGAGAGAGAGAGAGAGAGATATATATATATATATATATATATATATATATATATATATATATATATATATCAATTAGCAATGTATAAAAGGCCACAAGACTCCCGAGGGGTCGCCAAAAAGTACAAACAAGTTGTCTACAAATGTTTGTAAAAATTCGGATTAAAGTAGAAAATAGGCAGTTTTGAGCAGTTTGCAACACAGGGGTCAAAACTACAATAAATCATTTCAAAAAATTGTGAAATTTTAATATGTTTTAGAAAAGATATTGATAAAAATTTTCCGTGAAGGAATCCAGTCCTATTTCTCACTGTACAGAGAGCAATAAGTTGTTGAATTAACCCCTAAAACCTGTAAAAATTTTCAGAATCTGTCGCACAATAAGAATGGGCATTTCGCTGCACAAAACTTAACCAATCGCCACCAAATTTCAGTATATTATACATAAGAACCAACCCTACAACTTTCATGAAGAGTGTAAGACTTGATTCTATCCCAAAAATGACAAAAATCAAACAACCAATTGATATCCCTTGTTTTCACTGATTCGCAGATTACTACACTAGATAGAATTTACCTTTTCACTTCTTGTACCACTTCCAGAAAAAACAAAGAAAAATGTATGACATAGAACAAACAATTTGTTGCAACTTCTATGAAGAACATAAACCTAAATTCATGGTATATTCTTCGATACAAAATTCACAAAATATCAAGACTAGAAGCACCCAATTCTGGACACACCCCATATATCGCTAAAACTCCCCCAACTCGGCCTCTATTGCACGACACCTCCTTAAACTAGCCTTGTCCCAACCTCAGACACACACAATACAGCAACTAGAGCCCACACCAAACGCCAAACGACCACCCAAACTAGGACGAAGCTTGCAACCCACGAACAAACTACTCACCTACCTACATCGACTTGCAAGACCCTCATTGCTGCACACCTGACCACCTACCAAACCAACGGCAACACCTCAGCTCCTCTCCCATGCATACACTTCCTAAAACCGCCTTGAAACCCACATACAAGCCACTACAAGACCATCTAGCCTTACGACCAGCGAGCTAGACCTCAAAACAGAACCATCAAAGACCATTTCTTCCCCAAACCCGCATGTCTCGCACCTCTCTCAGCAACCTATGGATAATCTCAACTTAGAATCCCACCCTCGCCCTCCTCAATCAGTCCTCACCTTCCTCACTTGCTAACTCTTTGGGATCTCACCCCTCTCGAGCTTGAAACCATAGCAAAATTGCAGAAGAAGAAGAAGAAATATTCTATTGAGCTGAGAGAGAAGAAAATGAGAAAAGAAACGAGAGAGTGAGAGAGAAATGAGTCGAAGGGGAGACTGGAAAGAGAGAGAGAGAGAGAGAACAATGATGATTTTTTGCCTTGAAAATGTTCCCTAAATCTTCATGAGTCCCCTAGGTAGCTTATGATTGAAAAATTTTCAATCCCAAGACCATGATGACCGAGGGATGGACAGAGATGCTAAAGAAAGAAGAAAGACGACGTGAGTAGCCCTTGCATGCAATTCCCCTACATACATGCTTAGTCCGAGTTTATTTTATTTCATTCCATTTCTACCCCTACTCATTGGCCCTACAAGAGAAAATTAGGCTTTGTTAATTTGCATATATTTAGAGTAGCGTTGATGTCACAATTTAAGCCTAAGGTCAAGGATTAAAAGGAATCATAAGAAAATGTTAAAGTTAATCCTATGTTTGCACCTAAATTCCTAAATTAAATTAAACATGGTCAATCAAAACTTTCCATCGATGAACAAAAATCTTTTTCTCCCAAATTGAGACTTATGCATACATCCCCAGCTCTATTGGCCCTAATCATGGCTCACCGGCCCCAAATCTTGGCCAATCTAAACTAACTAACCACCTAATCCATACTTAGTCTAAACTAATTACCTACTAAACGTCATTAACTCCTTAAGCAGAGTTTAGCAAGTAAACTCACCGGGTTTGCGAGCCGATGAGTTCACGGCGACGGCAACGTCAAGGCAGGCGAGAACCAAGCCTGGAGCGAAACCAACGGAGATCCAGATGGGACCTAAAACGGGCCTCGAAGCTCTCAGCTAGGCTAAGAGTTCGGCTTTATCCTTGGGCCGAAAGAAGCTAGTCGAGGCTCAGCTTTGCACGGAAAGGGCTAGGCAGGACGGCGGCAACTGCAGCGGGCCTAGGCGGTGGCTCTGACGGCTGGACGATGGACAGAGGCGACGGACTGATGGCAAAGAAGGCCCAAACAACTCGGGACAGCGATCTGGGCTCGCGGACAAGCAGGCACGCGAGCGGCGACGGTGCGGCGTGCGGGCGACAGTAACAGTTTGGGTGGACGGCACGCGGGCATGCGGCTTCGACGGGCGGTCGACGGGCTGCTGCTAGCTTTCCTCTGGATTTCTTGAGCTTAAAGAACTTCAACAATGGATAAAGCAGCCTAAGGAAGAAGAAGAAGACAACTGCTGAAGAGGGGGACCCAAATGGCCTCCAAAGTCCACCATAATATCTCAAACACTCATTACTTGCCCCCACCACCTTCAGCCTTCATCCCTAGCTAATTTTGCTGCACCAAGGCTTCTCCAACAAGCCTCCCAAGTGGTCCAAATGTTGATGCCCCTGGGTCCTACAAATTTTGCAACATTTCCCCTCCAAATTGGATTCAATTCCTCTCCAATTGAAGCCCAAAAATTCAGCCAAGGTGTCCACACTTAAATCCACATTTTTCCTCATCAATTGAACCAACTTGAACCCCAAAAATCCACCCAAAAACAGTCCCTCAAATTTCCCGATCCAAAATAACCCAACTTTGAAGTTTTGCCAAAAACTCAGGTTTGCAGAAAAATCTTCGAAGGATGAGTCGACGTTCCTAAAATAAATCATGACATGACAAGACTTTCAATTTTCTGAAATCGGGTTCAAATTCATGGTTAACTTCAACCGAACGCGATTTTAGCGCGACCTATCCTACCGAGTAGCTTTTAGGAATTTTTTTAGTGCAATTGAACCATGGTTGATTATTTTCAAGCCACATTGTACATCTTCGATTCATTGGCAATTCTCGGTTGTCATGAAAATCTCGAGGTTTCAAATACTGGCACAGAGTACAGAAATGATAGAAAAATCAGTCTAGTGCCGTTTGACGAGAATTTTGCAATTAGGTGGAATCACCCACACTTTAATTACATGCCTCTATCGAACCGACCTATCTCCGACCTCTTATTGATTTTGACGGTGCCATATTGACCCTTGCAGATTAGCACAGTCGAGCAGTCGATTTCTAGTCGAATTCTTAAGTCTATTGCATTAAAATCCCTTAATGGCTTCACCAGATAGACTAGTTATCTCATGAGTGATCAGCTCAAAAAAAAAGACTATAAGCGCGTCAATGAAAAGCCCAACCTATTCAATCGAAAACAAAATTAGAAATCCAGGCTGTCACAGCTTGTATGATGCATATATGCATGCACTTAAATAGGAAAAAGCGTATGTCGCCACATAACGTTAGCAGCGATGCCTTGTTCGTTAAATGGGATGCCTCGGTTGAGTCGGGATGTCCTAGTTGAGGCAAGATGCCTGGGTCTTGAACTCGAAAGCCTCGGGAAGCTAACCTCGAGAAGCCTCAATCGAGCTAAGATGCCTTGGTCGAGTCAAGAAGCCCAGCAAGAAGCTGGAAGCTTCGATCAAGTCGGGAGGGCCTAGTCGAGCCAGACAACGTTAAATGAATTTGCATGAGTGCTGGTTATGCATAAGCATGATATGTTGAGATGTTTATTGTTAAGCTTAAGGTAAGCATGCATTGAAGTATGTTGTTATGGATATCTAGCCTTGGATGGCTCACAACTATGAACGGTCAAAAGGAATGGTGGTGCTTGGTATCGACTCAATGGTGAGGGTGGCATGGTGGCGCGAATGGCAACACGCGACTTGGCAAGCTAGACGACAAATGGTGGACGGCAAGAGGCAATGGTGAACCAAGAGGGAAAGAGAGAGATGGGCGTAAGGTTAAATTGAGAAAGAGAGGGGGTTTAGCTGCAAGAGTAAGGGAGAGAGAGATGTGACCAAGGGAGATTGAGGGGGAAAGAGAAAGAATGATAGGAATAAGAGAGATGAGAGAGTGAATGAACAAGTCAAGTACACTTTTTCCTTAATTCCCTCACAACCAAGTCCTTTACATGGCCATGCAAGCTTCATGAAGATTTCATATCCAATCTCATAAATGCTTGGATTTTGCACATGCTTGAAATAGGAAGATAGGCTAGGTAGAGTAGCTAGGCTAGACTTTCTCTCTCTCTTCTTCTTCTTCCTTAGGCACCAATCCATTTTCCTCATGCCCACCATTTTTGTTCATTAGGTTAGTCATCATCTAGAAGGGGCAAAATAGTAATTGCACTAAACCATTGTCTCATTTCACTATTCATGCATATGGACTTATTAATGTGCAAGCTTACAAAAGTCCAAAATGAGCCTAATTGTCTTAATGGGCCCCCTTAGGCCAGCCATGGGTGGGCGTGTAGCCCAATGGACCGATTCGTGGGCTTAGGCCCTCGTGGTTCCTCGTTCGCGACCTGTTTCCTCTTTTCTGAAATTTCACAATCCATTGTTGAAAAGTTGGGTTTTTGTTCCAAAGTGACCTTCTAAGCTTTTTCGTAGTCTGTCAATCCCCATCGTAATCCCGTTTAGTAGATTGGGGTTGGATTGAAAATGTTACAACTCCTCCCCTCTTAAAGAAATTTCATCCTTGAAATTTACAAAATTATTCATTTCTTCAAACAAATGAGGATGTTGACATCTCACTATGTCCTCACTTTCCTAGGTTGTTCTCTCAATACCATGATGTTGCCCACAACCTTGACTAAGGGAATAACCTTGTTGCATAGCACTCGCTCTTTTTTATCAAAACCTACACCAATTGCTCAACATACGACTCCTTGTCGTCAACTTCAATCTCTTCATAATCGAGCACGTGCGTCGGGTCTGGTCCATATTTCTTCAGCATGGATACATGAAACATATTATGAATCTGAGCAAGACTGGGCAACAACATTAATCGATAGGCCAAAGTCCCTATCGTTCTAGAATCTTGAAGGGTCCAACAACCTTGTGGCTTAACTTTCCTTTCTTGCCAAAACGTGACATCCTTCTCATTGGCGACACTTTAAGGAATACGTGGTCACCTACTTGAAACTTCAAAGGCCTTCATCGTTTATCCACATAGCTATTCCGGTGGTTCTAAATTGTTTTTAGCTTGTCCCTGATAAGCTTAACCATATCTGTGGATTGTTGTACTAGCTCGGGGCAAGTAATCTTCCTTTCCTTAACTTCATCCCCATAAACAAGTGTTCTATAGGCACAACCATATAGTGCCTCGAACGGTGCCATTCTGATGCTCTACTAGTAGCTTGGGAACTCGACGAGGTGTAGTTGATCTTCCCATCCTCCTTTGAAATCCACGACGCAAGCTCACAACATGTTTTTCCAGTGTCTAAATGGTCCTCTCAGATTGACCATCCGTCTGTAGATGATAAGCCGTGCTAAACTGTAGCCTCATTCCTATGGCAATTTGTAGGCTTTTCCAAAATGCACTGATGAACTTGGGGTCCTAATTTGAATTGATCATCACGGGCACTCCATACAACCAAATTATTTGCCGCACAAACAACTCAGCATACCTATCCATGGCAAAGTCTTTTCGTACAGTGATAAAGTGTGCTAACGTGGTTAGTTTGTCAACTACGACTCAAATGGACCAATTACTTCTCTAGCTCCTCCGTGGTCCCATCATAAAGTTCATTGTGATATGCTCCTATTTCCACTCTAGGATTTCTAGGGGTTGCAGTAGTCCACCGGGTTTGCAGTGCTGTGCTTTCACTCATTAGCATGTCAAGCACTTGGCCACATGCTTAGCGACGTCAGTTTTCATGCCATTCCACTAATAATACTATCAAAGATTCATATACATTTTCGTGCTACTTGGATGTATGCTATAGTTACTTCGGTGAGTTTCTGCCAAAATCTCTTCCTTGAGTTCCGCATTGTCAGGCACACATGACTATCTTGAAATTTCAATATCCCATCCTCCACTTCTTGACAGTCCAATTTCCTTTTCTCCGCACTCTCTTGCAAAACCCTTTGGCTTGATGGATTCGTTGACTACAGTGCTTTAATGCCAATTTGCACTTCAGGTTCAATTAAGAGGGTGGCCATAAGACTAGAGAGGTGACTTACCTCGAATCTGAAATCCAAATCTTGTACTCCCTCGAGAAGGATCCATTCTTGAACCATCATTTGCACAATCGTCAACTTTCAACTGAACGCATCCGTTACTTTGTTGGCCTTTTCAGGATGATACAAGATGTCATAGTCATAATCCTTGAAAAGTTCCATTGATCGTCATTGTCTCATGTTCAACTCCTTTTAAGAAAACAAATACTTCAAGCTTTGATGTTTGGTGTAGATTGTGAACATTTCCCCATATAAGTAGTGCCTCCAAATGTTCAAAGTGAAGATGATCGCTACCAATTCCAAGTCATGTGTCGGATAATTCTACTCACGGGGCCTTAGTTGTCTAGATGCATGGGCTACTACTCGTCCATGTTGCATCAAGACATAGCCAAGTCCTTTATACGAAGCGTCATTGTAGATCTCGTACCCTCCAGGATCAGACGATATTGTCAATATTGAGGCAATAGTCAACTTGTGCTTGAGCTCTTGGAAACTCTTTTCGCACTTATTCATCCACTCAAACTTCACTTCCTTCTTTAGTAATCACTCAGAGGCATAGCTATTCCAAAGAACCTTTCCACAAATCGTTAGTAATAACTAGCCAATCCCAAAAAACTCCAAAGTTCAGTCACCGTCGTTGGTTTTGGCCAGTTCATGATTGCCTCAATCTTTGTCAGGTCCACTGAAATTCCTTCACCAAATATTACGTGTCCTAGAAAAGCTCTCAAGTGAGCTAGAACTCGTACTTACCAAACTTAGCATAAAGTACGTGTTCTTGGAGGGTCAGCAATACCATCCTTAAATGCTATTCATTCTCCTCTAGGCTCTTTGAGTACACTAGTATATCGTTAATGAAATTATGACGAATTGATCCAATTATGCCTTGAACACTTGATCCATTAAGTCCATAAAAGTAGCTGGGGCATCGGTTATCCCAAGCGGCATCACCGTAAACTCGTAGTGGCCGTATCGCATTCAAAATGCGATCTTCAAGATATCCTCCTTCTTGATTCTCAACTGATGATAGCTTGTCCTCAGGTCTATCTTAGAGAATACTAAAACTCCTTGAAGTTGATCAAACAAGTTGTCGGTCCTTAGCAATGGATACTTATTCTTGATCGTCACTAGGTTAAGTTGTCAGTAGTCTATGCATAGTCATAACGACCTATCTTTCTTCTTCACGACATGACAAGTGCTCCCCATGGCGATGTGCTAGGGCGAATGAATCCCTTATCAAGCAATTCTTGCATTTGCACCTTCAATTCCTTTAGTTCTAATAATGACATTCAATACGATGCCTTGGGAATTGGTTCCGTTGTAGAGGCCAACTCAATAACGAACTCTATCTCCCTTTCCAAAGGCAATCCTAGCAATTCCTTCGGAAAGATGTCTACAAAGTCTCGCACCACAGCGATATTTTCCAACTTTGGCTCTTCCATCGTTATATCCATTACCATTGCCAGATAGCTCTAGCAACCTTCCTCTAGCAATCATTCTACCTCGAGCGATATAATCAAGGGTATAGAGGGTCCTCCTCTGTTCCTTACAAATTCGTAACAAGAACTACCAATCAGGTTGAACTGTATAATCTTACTATAGCGATTAACCGTGACTCGTTGCTTTTTTAGCCAATTTATCCCAATTATGACATTAAAGTCATATATAGCCAAAACAGCTAGATCTATCAACTCTCTTCGCCCATTAACAACTATCTTACACCCTTAATAGTTTAAAATAGATAACACCTTATCCTTCATAGGGGTGGAGATGTTAAGGATCGTTTCCAACAGCCTCAATTCTCGCCACGATGAGAGGTTCTTGTTTTGGTGGGTCTCAACTTTGGATTCTTATTTTGCCTTTTAATAGTAGAGAGTTTACTATTTTTTAGTATGGAATCGTTTGATCTTTAAAAACTTTGCGTAAATATGTATTGATTAAATTAAATGCGAAATGGTTTTAGACACTTTTTCCGCTGGAGATATCGCCAAGAGAAACAGCAAATAGAAGAAAAAATTGTCAAAAAAAAAAAAACATTACACAGGGCACTTGTATTGTGAAGGATTTGATCCATAATGCCGTATTACATGACATTTAAAAAAAAAAAAAAAAAAAATCCATGCTAGCTGAAAAGTAAACGATGGTTGTGTAATACTAAATAATAGACAAAATAGTAATCCCACGAATAAGAAATTATCATAGAATTCAATAAATTTCTTTTAGGTGGAACTCTAAATATAAGTAAATTTCCATATCCTGCAAAAAAATTTGATTTATTTTCTAAAATAACTGAAATCACATTTTTCATCCCCCCAATACAATGTTTTCCTTATTTTGCACATGTTAAGCGTGCCATTTTCGCCATTTTTAATGAAATATATAAACCTTTTTTAACGAACCATAGTTGGTGGTGGGGAGGACTGTATCAGTTGAATCAGTTAACTTAGAATAACTGATAAGTTTGCTCGGATTGATTTGTTTTAATTTGCTTTCTGTTCAGAGCCACGATGACCTTTTGGACATTTTCCCTATTCCTAGCCTGCTTGATCACTACCACAATGCTTCAGTGTTGTAGGAGTTCAATGTACAAAACTCAATTCTTTTACTTCTACCGACTATTGGAAGCTGATAAGGGAGAGAAACGTAAAGTAGCTTGGCATAGACTAGTGCGGTTTCCCCCAAATATCCCCAAATTTGGCTTCATATGCCGGTTGGTAATGCCACGAAATGGAGAAGAAACGATGGATTTAGGAAATTTTGCAAAAAGTGTGTTACTTTTTGATAAAGACCTTCTATGTATAAGACTATTTATAGTACAATATATGAACACAATAAAGGAAAAGATATATAAAAGATACTTTTCTAATTGTATATGATTTTAGTCCCAACTAAACTGATGTACTCAATCACTCTAGGAAAAGGAACCGCATCTCCCACAGGTAATTCTGAACAAGCTCCAAATATTTGATATAGTTGAGAAGTGAAGCGTATTACTGAGACTTGTGTCATAGACCGGAGGTTTCGTGATCCAACTAACCACAGAGATAACCTAGATGATTGGTAAGACTTGAAGTGTCTTGGTCTCTCGGGTTTCATAAGGATTCTAGAATACTACTAAGGACGATATGGGAAATATATTTTTGTATTTAATAGGATAGATGGTAATCTTGTATTTAATAGGATAAATACTGGTTTGGAGCAGTAGTATTTGGAAGACATACATAAATAGTGGTACTCTCCTCTCATTGGAATCATCAACATTTGAACAATAGAATTACGATCTTTCCCAAAACTTCTCTCTAAACACTTCTTCTCGATTCAAGTGAGACTCACGAGCGAGTGAGCTATATGGCTAAACTTAGGCGTCCAACCACGAGCCAAAAGGGAGCCTAAGTGCAGCATGGTTCAAAATCTCAAGCATCAACCCATGACACTTGTCTACTTTGTGGTGTCTCCCCTAAATCATGCCTTCATCTATTTTTGCACTACACCTTTTCAAAGAATGTTTGGATTTGGATCTTAAATCTCAAGGGGATCCACAATTAGTTGGTGAATGGGACGGTGAGCTACATTAGGCATTATAACATTGTAACGGGAAGTCCTTTGCTTTCCTTTGCTAAACTCTCAGGCTGCGCTTAGTAGTGAGGACAAAATTCAAGATAGGATAAAATTCATCTTATTCTGCATTTGGCACTTACTCAAAATATAATAAAGTTAGATATAAGAGATATATGCTAGATAAAATTATCTCATAAAAGAGATAGAATAAAAGTGGATAGGATTTCTAAATTTTATAATAAGAAAGTTATTTTTCTTGAATAACAAACTTCTTAAATAAAAAAAAAAATTACAATTATATTTCATCTTAAATAATATTTGAATTATAATTTAAGAAATTCAAAATAACAAAAATAAAAATTTAGTTTTTATTTAATCTTATTTTTATTTATATATTCGAATTTAATTCTATCTTATAGTATGAATTTAATATATAAATATAAATAGATAGTTATTTACATATTTTAGGTATTTCATTATTTTAGGTATATTACTACAATTTACTATTTAATAAAACTTTATTAAAGAATGATGGAAGGGGAAAAAAGAAATAAAAAGAATTAGTTAAAAAAAAAAAAAGAGAGGAAAAATAAAATAAAAAGCAAATAAAAATAAAGTAGGCAAGAATACTACTAAAGATTTTTACTATCTCTGCTTGCAAATTTTTAGGATTATTTATATTGATATGCCGTTCATACTAAATAATATATATGATATAATATCAATATATCCGATTTTATTATTGGGATCACCAAATAATAAATAGGACATAACAAAACCCCTAGATTTTATATCATATTTTATTTAGTCTTATTTTGATTAAAAATCTAAATGATCAAAAGTAGCCTTATTAAAGCTTGCGCCAAATGGTACTATTTACCATCTAAAAGAAATGAGGTCATACATAATGAGTTCGCTCCTCCGCCTGATAAAGTGTCTTATTCCATCACTTTTGCTGCCAAGGGGAAGATGTCCTGCTTTATTCAAGGGAGACAATCTGGTCTTTCTGCAGCTGAGAAGACTCTGTGATTCTTGTTGGGGTATAAGATTGCCGAGGGATAGAGATTGATGCTTCTTTGGTGGCAGTTCCCTAGTTGTCTTTTGTTGGGCTCTCATTAGGTGCATTGGAAATTGGTTACCGTAGTCTTCTGGAACTTTTCTAGAGACTTTGCTAAACCGTTAGTCCTTTACTAAACTCCTTGATCTTGTACGCGGGAGTAATTCAACCCACAAACGATGCGACATGTTTCAGGAACATGGTGACCATCTTTGCTGCTTTTACCTTTTTTAAATGGATTAAAAAAACAATAGTCTCCTGGAGGGCTTGCGACCGTGCGTGGACTTGTTCATTAATTCAATATTCAAATTGTATACATTGCGATGATTGTTTTTTCCAATTTAAAATATAAAAAAATAAAGAAACCTAAATTGGTCACATAGAACATCAAAGGTTTTTTGCAATGAGTCTTTTCCCAACGATCTTTCTCTTAGGTTCCGTTCGTTTTGCAGAAAATAATTTCCGGGAAAATGCTTTCCGAATTTTCCGACGTTCGTTTTGCGGAAAATCGAAAAATAAATTCCTTGGGGAAAATGTTTTCCATCAAAGGAAAAAAAGTCTTCAAAAGTAGGAGAAAATGTTTTCCACTTTTCAAAAATGGAAAACATTTTCCTTACTTGATCTCTCTTATCTCACACCTCTACAAATCCTCAATTCCTCCTATTCTTTTCTTTTTTTATTCGAATTATTTTTTAATTTTCTTTTTCTTTTTTAATTTGAATTATTTTTAATTTCCTTTTTCTTTTTTTCTTTTTCTTTTGTTTGTTTCCCATCTTTTTTCTTTCTTGGCTAGTCATCAGACTAGGTGAACCTCAAGCTTGTCGATTTCAAACTTGCACTTGTCAATCTGGCGAGCTTCGATTGACTTTCACGCTCGCCAATCTGGCGAGCGGAAACTATTTTCCTTACCGAACACCGGAAAATGTTTTCTGAAACATTTTCAGGTTTTAGCCGAACACCAGAAAATATTGTCATTTTCCTAGAAAATGAATTATGGGAAAATATTTTTCCGGAAATGGCCCATTTTCCGTGAAACGAACGGACCCTTAAAGTGAATTTTCAATGTATCTTTCAATTATAGTTTACCAAACATTATTTGTTTTTCATGAAAGCGTAAAATCTTTCGTAAATATGCAAAGGCTTTGGCCCAAAAATTCTCCCAGGCGCACCCTTTATAGCTTGAGGCTGTCGCCTCTTGTCAAGTTGTTGCTGTCCCAATTGTAGGCATGCACACCTCGACCTAAAGCTTGGCAATTCCCGAGCCGGTGACTTCTACACCTAGTGTCCTACACGAGGCCTAATGTTCGAATTTACAAATTGTACATCGTTTCGGCAACTTAACAGTTTAAAAAATCATTTATTTACAATAACTTAGTTATACGGAAGGTATCATTCGATTTTGAGACCTCTAGTATGATTTTAAGCTCTAAGACCCTTTTTCACTTCTCACGAAGTTTGACCACAGTTTGACCAGCAATTACTTTCTCATCCAACATTCGATTAGCCTGATTTTTTTTACATTGGAATAATTTAACTTCCATGATGTGCAAATCAAATCTAAAATTTGAAAACTTCGTGACACTGCGCGAATGGGCAACTAGCCTCGAAAGATGAAAAGTTGGTTATTGGATTTTGATGGGAATATGAAAAAACGAGCACAACCCATTTTGAAGTCGAAAAGTCGTTTTGAGCCTCCTAATTTGTTAGTCAAACATTGTTTTAACTTTTAGTCAACCCTAAGTCAACTTTTTAAATTTACCTAGACATAGGGATAATTTGAGGTGCCAGCCACATGACATGGCAATATTGACGCATAACCTAACATGACAAATCGAATTCAAAATAAGATGATGAAATGACATGATATGGCAATGTTCATAAGCATGACATGATACTACTATCTATATGTATTATGATGTGATATATTAAGTTTAAAAAAAATAACATGATATAGTAATATTTACATGTAATATGACATGATAAATCACTTTCAAATTATGATGATGTGAGTTATGTACATCATTCTACTTAAGGAGCCATTTTCATTTAATTTGTGGCTTTACTAGACATGATAACATTTACGTAAAAACACACATTTTCCTTTTGACAAGGCCAAGTCCTACTCGTAACTTAATTTAGAATCATTATTCAATTCAAAATCATGAAATTGAATAATCACATGACGAGACCTTAATTCATAGGTTTGAATCACGACGTTTATTGCCTTTTGCTCTCTGGTCACGTTGCCATAGCCTGCCTAGCACCCATTCGCTTTGGTATTTAACCTACGGGTTGGCTCACAAATGAGGGGATGTATGCTACTGCAAGCACTTGAATATATTCACCACCTTATATCCGTTAAAAAAATGTACATCTTATATAATTAACAAAGCATCGTTCGTTCTAGCGCATTTTCAGCACAACATCACACAACCTAATTTTGTAGCTGAGATTCAAAATAATCATCACGACAGCCTAGAAGCATTCTTTATTTCTAGTAGAATTTTTGCAGCATTACCACGTTTTTCATGTTTCGAGAAGTCATTAGACATTTATAATTAATTTTCTAAAATGATGGCATAACGACATATCCGAACTTTAAGATTTGATACTGGCATTGGACGACCTAAAAACATGTGTTTTTGACTCTTGAAATTGACAACACAATAACAGGCCTTACGACAAACGTGTGGACCACCATCAAGACGACAGAAATTCATAAGCGTAAGAGATATGAAAAGACGTACAAGTCTTGGTATGATTTTTTAGCGTTAAAACGTTTCATGTGAAGACTTTCCAACTAGCCTAAGATAGATAAATTGGCAAAATCATGGATCCAAGATTTTATAGCCTGTATGAAGACCTAAGGCTCAGGCTATGAACTAAACGTTGTTTCGACGACTTAACATTTTTAAAATTATTATTTACCATAATTTTGATTTCAAGGCCTCTTAATATGTTTTGGCTCTGATACCTCTTTCGAATATTGAAAAGTTTCATCGAAGCTTGACAAATGATTACTCCCGTGGCCGACTCGGGGTTTTATTGCGTTGGAATGGTTGCAATCTCTAGTTTCTTGATGTGCAATAGAAATTTCGAAATTGTAAACTTCCCGACCCTACAAAAAGCGAGTGATCGATCATGGAGAGTAAAAGATTGATCGTTGGATTTGAGTGGCAATATTACGTGTTGACAACCCATTTTTCTAGAATTAAAACGTGTCCGGCGTCTTGTATGTCATTGATCAAGTCTTGGTCAAATCCTCATTAAACCATGGTCAAATGCAAAGATTTTTAAAAATGGAGGCAAAATTTGAGATGTTAATAGTTTTCACTCAATTTTTCTCGGAGAGTAAGCAAGAGAAGTAAGAACAAGTTTGAGAGCATTTTAATCACTCATGTCCCCTTTCAACTCTTATTTTGACGAATGTATTTATATAGTCCTCCAAATTTGATTTGCACGCTGAAATTTTTCTCACAGTCAAAATAGTCACTGTAATGATTATCCGCAGCTCAAAAATATTCACTTAGAGCTAATTAATGAACTTAGTTCACTCGCCTTAAGAACTCACCCGACACTTCCTATACTTAGCCAAAAATGGCTGACCTCATCTAATCTTTTCCAGATCGTTACTTCGTGGATATCAATGCTTGAAATCGGCTCCAAACACTAAAGGGAGAGCCTCTCTTAAAGGCGCCTTCACGAAATTAACACCTCCATGGGATCCTAAAGTCAATTAGCAGTTCAAATTTCATTTGATTTTAGTCTCCAGGTCCTCTGACCAATGGAAAAAATCACCACGATTAGAGATGAAGTTTCGCCGAATTACTCACGAATTGCTCCAACTCGATTTGATGATTATCCAACATCAACTTGCTTGATTTTGAGTGAAGCTGAACTCGATCTTACCAGTTAAATCGAGTTTGAGCTTGCCAATGCGAAGCTCTGCAACCTCATAACCTGATTGAATCCAATCGAGTTTCATTTTTTTGCTTAAAAATATTTAATAATTATAAAAATGGTGACATAATTTCTTAAAATTACACACACCAACTCATAGGGATGTGTGCAAAAGAACCAAGAATTACCCGGACCGGAGTGCGGGGTTCCCAAGGGAGCCTGTCTAGATCTCGGTTCCAATAAAATTGGAATCGGTGGGTATTGGTCCGATTCTCGTTTCTAGATATGGAATTGTCCACCCGCCCCACCGACCAGACCGGTAATATATAAATATATTTATTTAAATTTTAAGAGAAATTTCAATCAAAAACAGTTTAAGAAAAATGAAAACTCTAAAATCCTTAATTTGGAGCTCAATATCCATTAATGAGTGATCTTCTCATCTCACTCTCACATCATCTAAGTCGTTTATCTAACTCTCACTCACGGCCTCTACTTGCAAGCTCAATATCTATTGACTCACGGCCTTGACTCTCAACTTTTAATATGAGTTCATTTCATTTTACCGATATTACTACTAAGAATATGATTTTTTTTTTTTTTTTTCCTTTTGCTTTGGCTTGCTAGAAAATGTTACACTAAGTGAGTGAAGTTTTATGGGATTGGTTCCATAGATCTAGTTCTCAAGAACCAGAAGGTGGTTTCCAGTTTCAATTTTTTGAATCGATTCTTAATGGACGGTTCTAAATTCAAGAGTGGGAACCGCCCATCCAGACTATGCTCGCCCCTACTAACTCATTTATAATTGCACGGAAATAATTAATCTTACTATGTTTGAGCTCAAGTTCATTGATAATCCAGTTACTATCTTGATTTTCTATTAGAATCGAGCTCTAGCAAAAATTTAATTTCTTTATTTTATTCCAGTTGTACATTTTGTAGTTATTTTCTAATAATGAGTTTTAAAAACATACGCTCGTTTGGAAATTTATTTTCGATCAACCATCTCTTTTTCCGACTCGACTTGACCGGCCAAACCTCTATTCAAGACTATCAAACTTAAATAAAAAGAATTGGCCCGAGAAAACAAAGCTAGTGAGCTCTCTCTCGCGTATCACAAGCTAATAGACTTGGCTAATGGAATGAAGGGCAAATACGTAACTTCGTTACGCCCCTTTTTCCACGCTTAAATACAACTCCATCTTTTTCCTTTTTCTTTTTTCAGGCATCGCGAACAAGCATTTTGCCCTTAATTCATTTTCCCCGCCATTTACATCATCCAATTTTCTCTCGTTTCTAGGGCTCCGAATCACTCTCTGCAACTCCACATACAGAGCCAAAATCCAACTCGAAATCGCTCTCGGATCCCCTTCGGATTGCATTCGACCGCCAGTGGAAACGCATTGGCCATTCTTCTGGAGCTGCGACGGTCGCGGAATCGCAGATTCGTCAACCGTCGATGAGCAATCCAGTCGGTTCGAGTTCGGGTCAGGGTCCGGGTCCGGGTTGGAGCTACCGAGGCATAGGGCTATCGAACACGGTGCACTCCGATGTGGCCTCGTGCTTGCCGTTGCCTTCGCTGCCGGTGTTCTTCGGTGCGTCCGATCAGGAGCTGAGGCTGTTTGACGAGCAGGGCGCCGCCGGTTCGTTTCCCCGGAGGATTTTAAATCGCGCTGAAATCCTCGCTCAGTCGAGTAGAATCGCTGATCTGCTTCGCGACACTGATGTCTCTTACTTGTAAGTGCTCGCATTTCCCTTTGCTCGGCCTTTTATCGACTGTCTTTGAGCTGAAGTTGTGTTCCAGAGGTTTTTTTTTTTTTATCCGTCTTCCTTCTTATTTAGGAAATCGAAATTACCAGGCCACTCAGCTTCTACTTATTTTTCAGCTTCAGCAGTTGGCATAGTTCTTTTTATGATCGTATTCTGCTTTTCTCTTCTAATTTGCTTCGCTGAGTGTGGGTTAATGGACAGACATGGTAATTTTATGACTTTATAACGTTGGAATTTGCAGTAAGAACAGCCGAGCGAATGTTGGAAATTTGTTGTTTTCTGGATTTTCCCCTTAAATTTGGAGATCATGATTTGCTGGTGTTTGCAATGTAACAGACGGATGCTATATTTTATGAATCTAAATTCTAATTTGTTGAGCGGTGCGCAGATGGTGATTCCTCTGCAGCTTTTAGTATCTTATCTCAAGTTTCGTCATTGCCTTTTGTTACCTCATGATGCACCTTGGCAATGTGGATTTTGTTTATATGTCTGATTAAGCATGGATATGTGGTGACTTAGTTAATATCCAGATTATTCTAAAGGATGATGGCTTTTTGAGGATTGTTCTATTGGAAGCATGGCAATACTGATTATTTTGGATCGTGCTAGTTCTTTTGGGGATATGTTATGCAGTTATGGCTTTTCCCAGGATCTCTCTGCTGGTGGAATCACTGAGATAGCAAATTGGTTTAATATCTGCCATACGAGCCCTATGATTAGTAGTTCTTATTGTGCTTTTCATGCTTTGGAGCTTAGGAGTTTTCACATTGAAGAACATTAGTCTAAAACATACTTTCTTTGCATAAGCTGTTTTATCTAAATTATTATCTAAATCAAGGACGTTAGGAAAGAAAGGAAGAGAAAGGAGATTTTAATTTTCTTTTTCTTGTTTGGATGCACATTGAGTGGAAGGTGTGGAGGGAAAAAGAATTAATGATTGATGAAAGGGTCCTTTGTCCTATTCTATTTCAAAATAGGAGTGAGAAAAAATTGCAAAAAAAAAAAACACCTGTGTTGTAGCATTTTCGTCTTGGACAAAAATTGACAGTGGGCCCAAGGAAATACTCCCTTTGATTTCCACCCATTTACCTCTCATTTTATCCACCTAGGCAACAAATGTAAGTTTCTAGGTAAATACTTACTCTCATTTCCTCACATGGCCCTTAACCAAACATGCTGAGTTTGAATGAAATGGATGATGAATTATTTTATGGTTCTCGGCGATGCACCTACCGGCTCTGTGAGCTTTCTGGATATATTTATGTAAAGCAGTGTGTTTTTTAGGAAGCAAGCATTTAAGGATGCTCAACAAGAGTCAAGGAGGTTTGTAAGAGAATCTTTAGATAAGATGCTAAAATTTGCCGCCATTTGTGAAGTGATACTGTGATACATCATGTGAGATAGTTTGGTCAATTACACAAGGTGACTTCTCTGCTTTAGGGCATTTTATAGGCTTTTGTTTGACTATTAGTCTATTGAGGAATGAGGATCTTTGTCCCTATATCATAGATGGAACTGCCTTAGTGAAATTTAACTTGCTGCTGTTAAAAATTCTAACTCAATTTTTTTTTTTAGTTGTATCTCTTGTTCACGAATTTATGGTCCTGGATTTCCTTTACTTATTGGAGTATATGATCTATTCAGCTTGATATTGACTTATCTTGTTACCTTATTCCAGAAAGCTTAGGGAGGATTTGATGGTGATACCGCACAGCTGTGTGGAGCCGATAAAACTTTATGAAGAAGTTCTTTATCAAAATCCCGAGGCCTTTGAGTGCTTTTCTCCAGGTAACGCAGTATATTCTGTTGCTGTTATTGCCTTAAGAGATTACTGTTAATTTTAGCTGACATCTACTATTTTAGTGGCATGTACCTCAAAGCTTTGTTTTCTTGTTTGGCCATTTTCTTTGTGGTCTTCTTATTTTTGGCAAAGCTAATATTTAGAAGAATCAATTTGTGTCACCAAATCTGTTTCTTGCAAGACTCAATCGGGTTGCAAGCTTTTCAATTCTTTTCCTTTTTTTAATCTTCAGCCTTTTAACCATTATGACAAGGTCCCTGAATTTATGTTTCTTGTTAGCTTTAAATAGTGTTATAGGATGCAGTTATGATTATCTTTCTAAATATATGTACTTTTTCTGTTCTTAATGTTCATTGCATTGTTCAAGTTTCTCAGGTCATACCAAAGAGCATATATTTCGAAGTACAGCACATGTTGAGAAGCCTCTTCAACTTAATGTTACTCTTGCAAGTCAAGCGCAAAAAGAATTGCCTCCTTATCGAAATAATCTGCTTGATAATGCTCTTGCTAATGTAAGTGTTCATGCTGCTTCAATGTGCATGACAGATATTTTGTTCGCAAATTCATGTTTTTGATTTTGCAGGAAGTCTCTACATCTTCTCGAAAACCAAAGGTTAAGAAAAAAGTACGTGATGAAATCCCTAGAGATGTTGGACCTAGTCCTGTTGAATCCCAAGGTCTGACATTTGATATTTAGTTATCTAACTTCTGACATTCATTCTATCACAAAGCAACTAATTCATTAGGTCTCTTCTTAGATGATACGGTTGGAAGGTTTTCTGACATGTTGGAGGACATCTGTAGCAAAGCTGAGATTTCTGGAGATGATAGAGATGAAGCAGAGTGGATCTTAATGCCTATTGGCGATCTTAGGATACTTGTTAATGAAATAATGTCGGTTCGTGCGAAGAAGCTTCTACATTTAGTTCCTGCAGATACACTTGTTAAACTATTAAGGGTTCTAGATCATCAGATCCATCGAGCAGAAGGCCTGTCCATCGATCAGTGTGATCATGTATGTTCTATGCAATCTTTGTTGTTGATGACAAAAATTCATTATGCTTCCAGCAATATCAGTATATGAACTGATTCAATTATGTATGACTTCTGCTTGGTTGGGATAAGCTCCATTCTTATCTTTTAACTAAAACACATAAACAATAATAGTGCAATTCTATAAATTTAGCGTTACTAACAGTATTCTGTGTTTCCAGTCAGATCCGGATGCAATTTGCTCCCTCCTCTGTGCTTTGGAATCCATACATGCAGCTCTGGCAGTAATGGCTCATAATCAGATGCCGAAGCATCTTTATAGTGAAGAGGTAGCTTTGCCTTAGAAACTAGTTTCTTAGCCTTTCACTGTTTTCTCTTTATGCCTAGTGTACTTTATCCATCTCCGGTCTTCAGTAGTTCATGGAAACTCATTGTATGTTATTTGTGGCAGATCATTGAGAGGATTCTTGAATTCTCTCGACGTCAAATAATGGACATAATGTGTATCTATGATCCATCATACCGTGCTTTGCATAAACCTGTTGAACAAGGGGCTCCTGAAGGTTAGCCTTTCCGTGAATGATTTGTTGTGTATCTTTCAAGTAGAGATGTATTTTACCTTGAAATGCTGTGGAACCCTGGAACTATTTCTTTTGACATTTGGGCTTGATGACTTGTATTATCTGATGAAATGCTTTATTTGATTTTAAATTCCAGTGGATGAAGATGATGAAGCAGATGCAGATATTGGTCCCAGTAAGAAACGCCGTGTTGTAAAGAGTATAAAAGCAAAGAAATCAGCAGTGAACAAGTCTGCTTTTTATACCATTAATTTAAGAGATTCTTTTCACATATCTCAATTGAGATATTCTGATTCTGTTTTTTTTTTTTCCCTCTGTTTGTTGTCCTCTAGGGTCTCAGCTGCTGCTAGTACAGTACTTCAGAAGCTGTGTACTATTCTTGGTTTACTTAAGGATCTACTGTTAATAGAGAAGCTTTCGGACAGTTGCATTCTACAGCTGGTGAAAACAAACTTTACAACGTTTTTGGTGGATAATATCCAGCTTCTCCAGCTGAAGGCCATTGCTTTAATTAGTGGGGTATGACTTTTTGTCTCAAAGTTACATGTGTATTTTGTTGAAAGTATACCTTTGCTTCTTCTAAGCATTCTCATTGTTGGAGCAGATATTCTACTGGTATGCACAGCATCGCACTTATGTCATTGATGAAATGCTTCTTTTGCTTTGGAAGTTGCCCTTCTCTAAGCGTGCAACACGAGCCTATCACCTGCCTGATGAAGATCAGAGGCAAATTCAGATGATTACTGCCCTGCTGATTCAGTTAGTTCACTGTAGTGCTAACATTCCTGAACTTTTAAGGCAGGCATCTGATGTTTCTGCCATCATGGAAGTCTCACATGATGGTACTTATCTCACGAAGTGTCATGAAGCAATCACAGAGGCTTGTTGTCTTTTCTGGTCCCGTGTTCTGCAGCGATTTACTAGCGTAAAGACTCAGGATGCATCTGAGATAAAAGTAATGATGGAAAATCTTGTTATGGATTTGCTGACCACATTAAACTTGCCTGAGTATCCTGCGTCAGCTCCTATCCTGGAGGTAAAGTGCATATAAATACTCAGTCTTCTTGGTTTGTAAAATTGAGACAATCTACATTTTAAAAGCATTTATTGCAGCTATTTCAGTTTGGAGATTAATGAATGTAAGAAGATCCTCTCAGAACCTTATAAAAATAGGGAAGCTGCAAAGCTTTTCCTCATGTGTTATTCACCTGTAGGGTGAGGATATAGAGACAACTGCGATCAGATGCTGCTAAAAAAAGTAATTACATCATTAAGCAATTGACTCTCTCGTAGAATGTCTGGATTCTAAATTAACAAAAACATACATATTGTGTTGTCTTGAGCTCTCTTTTGGCTTTGAGCTCGATTGTATAAATGGGTTGGCATGCCCTTGGTACTCTTAGTTAATTTCTCTTTGGTTATCAAGGAAATGGAAAGGCAAAAACATAGCAAAAAAGCCAATAATTGAGCGATAAGTTTTCTTTGTTCAAGAAGAGTCTTAAATTATTTGAAGAGTTTGTTGAGAAATATGCCATGCATACATTGTGAACCACCCATATTCTAATTATTAGGCTATTGGAGAAATGGTTTGTTTAAGAGAGCTGTTGTCAAAGCACAACTGCTATTTGTTTCTGTTAGTTTTTAGCATGATCTTCTGCATTGTTCATCACAAGTCAGCCCTGACTTTGAATAATTGTTATTTCTTTTGTTGTTGAAAGTACTTTTCTCCTCTTCTCATGCAGTGATCTACTTGCAGGTCTTTTGTGTCCTCCTGCTACAGAACGCTGGGCTGAAATCCAAAGATATAGCTGCGCGATCCATGGCCATCGACCTTCTTGGGACGATTGCCGCCCGCTTAAAGCATGATGCTGTTATTTACAGGAGGGACAAGTTTCTGTTACTACGAGAATTAGTTGATGGTGATAATGTCGAGCAAAGTTATCCAAAGGATGTTTGCTCTGCCTGTGGTGATGGGAGGGTAGAGAGATCATTGTTTACCTGTCAAAGCTGTCGAAGATTGTTCCATGCTGAATGCATGGGCGCGAGAGAGCATGAAGTTTCTGATCATAGCTGGAGCTGTCAATTTTGCATCTGCAGAAAGCAACTTCTTGTATTGCAATCATTTTGCAAATCACACTGCAAGGACACCAAAAGAAATCGTGTTGATAAAAATCCAGAATCTTTTGGTTCAATTACGAATATTGAAGTTGTGCAGCAGCTTCTTCTTAATTTCCTCCAGGATTCCAGTTCCACTGACGATGTGCATGTCTTTATTCGTTGGTGGGTGTTCATCTTTAATTCTTGTCTTTTCCTTTTCAATCATTTGATTTTTTTTTTTTTTTACCTTGACGTAAGAAATACTTGCATGCAGGTTCTATTTATGCCTATGGTACAAGGATGATCCAAAATTTCAGGAAAATTTCTTTTACTATCTTGCTAGACTGAAGTCAAAGACTGTAGTGCGTGATTCTGGTACTGTTTCCTCAACTTTGACAAGAGATTGTATCAAGAAGATCACTTTAGCTATGGGACAAAAAAATTCCTTTTCCAGAGGGTTTGATAAGATCCTTCACATGCTTTTGGTCAGTAATCCTGTCTGCTCTTCAGGTTTAGCGAGCTTGTCAAATGAGTCTGATTTTTCACAATGTGATTGATTTCAGGCAAGTCTGAGGGAAAACTCTCCTATTATAAGGGCAAAGGCTCTAAAAGCGGTAAGTCAAAAGTCTATTGCAAACTGACTTTTGGGTACATAGTTTTTGATAGCATGTTGCATGTGATTTTGTTTGACAAGAACAGGTAAGTATTATTGTGGAGACCGACCCAGAGGTATTGCGTGACAAACGGGTGCAGCTTGCAGTTGAAGGGAGGTTTTGTGATTCCGCTATATCTGTGAGAGAAGCAGCATTGGAACTTGTTGGTAGGCATATTGCTTCACATCCTGATGTTGGATCACAGGTTAATCATCATACTTATCCATGCAATTCTTTTGTGAAGACCCTTCTGGCAGTTATATCTATCTCTCATTACATTTTGCTTTTCAGTATTTTGAGAAGGTTGCAGAGAGAATCAAAGACACTGGAGTTAGTGTCAGAAAACGAGCTATCAAAATCATCCGGGACATGTGCACTTCAAATGCTAATTTCTCTGAATTCACTAGTGCTTGCATTGAAATCATTGCTCGTGTTAGTGACGATGAGTCTAGTATTCAGGTAATAAGGAATTTATGCTTAGTTTGGCTTGCTTATTCGAGCTACTGGTCTGAATGTAATTTCCTTGCTTGTCTCTTAATTCGAAAGTATATTTATTGTTAAACATAAAAACTTCAGTTTCTGTTCTTAAATTGTAGTGAAAATTTGAATTATTTATATTTTCTTACATGGTATCTGAGATGACTATTGTTGAGAGGAAGTTTCCTCTTATGTTTTGTTTAAATCATGCTTTCTTCTTAAACTATTCTTTTATAGATGATATTTGTCTTTTCCAATTCTTTGTTAGTACCTTGCATTCATCAGCAACAAGTCTTCTTGCGTTTCCTTATGGATTATACAAATTATATAGTTACATGATGGTAGTTCTTAAAGGATATAGTTTACAATGGTCATAATTCAGTTGAGCCTTACTCCCAAAGATCTTGTCGAAAGTACACTACATGATCTCTCTCTCTCTCTCTCTTTTTTTTTTTGCTTCTCTTATTTACAGGATCTTGTCTGCAAGACTTTTTATGAATTTTGGTTTGAGGAACCACCCAGTTCCCAGACTCAGATTTACAGTGATGGTAGTTCTGTTCCATCAGAGGTTGCTAAAAAGACTGAGCAAATTGTCCAAATGTTAAGGAGGATGCCAAATTTCCAACTTCTTGTCACTGTTGTTAAGCGCAATCTAGCACTTGATTTTCTTCCACAATCATCAAAAGCTGCTGGAATCAACCCTGTTCTACTAGCATCAGTTCGAAAGCGCTGTGAATTAATGTGCAAAAGCTTGCTGGAAAAGATTTTGCAGGTATCTCTTCCTTTTGTATATTTTTGCGTGCAGTGGCTGTCTTTTTATTGGATCTGAAGCTGTGTTCGGAATTCTACCGTTTTCAGGTGGAGGAATCAAGCACTGAGGAAGCAGAGGTGCGGTCACTTCCTTACGTGATGGTTCTGCATGCATTCTGCGTTGTGGATCCAACACTCCTTGCTCCAGCTTCTGATCCTTCACAATTTGTGGTGACTTTGCACCCGTATCTCAAGAGTCAGGTTATAGAAACAAGTTTATGGTCATTAATTTTTATTTCGCATTTCGTATCTTCTCATACCATGAGAATGTATGGGTTGCTACCATCAGAATCAGAATGCTCAATTAGTTCTATTCTGAGAATGTGGTGCTGAAACTGAAACACTGCACTGAAATCAATAAGTCATCAGTTGCCAGAAGATACTTACCTTCTTTGCTGATTGTTACATTTTGAAAAACCTTTTTATTGGTAGAACTGCTTAGTATTTTAATAGAGACTCATCCAATTGGTTTGAAATTATTTGTCCGTTTGACTTACTAATATTGATTCTACTTTACATTCAGAATCGAACTGAAATGTCTCTCTGCTCCTCTTTGTGTGCTTAATGCTTCTTTGTCTTTTAATCTCTGTAGAAACTGAGTTCTTGAAGAAGAGAGCCAAAAGAAGCATTACTGACATGTGATTGGTTTTGTTTACTTTTAGGGTGACAATAGAGTGGTGGCACAATTACTGGAAAGTATCATCTTCATTATTGATGCTGTTCTGCCTTTGCTTCGAAAGTTACCTCAAAGTGTTATTGAAGAACTAGAGCAAGATTTGAAGCATATGATTGTACGACATTCTTTTTTAACTGTTGTCCATGCGTGCATCAAGTAAGTTTCAAATTCCTGCCCATTCGCGTAATTTTCTCTCTACTGCCACAAATAGATGTTAAGGATATAAATGGCCAAGTGGTTTGGCTTTGAACATAAATTGGAACGAACTGAATCAATGTTTTACTTTTATGGCCTGAATTGAACGAAGCCCCAAATTGTCTAACTTGAACTGAATCAGGAAAACCAGTTTTCGATGAGTCAGTTTCTTCTTGTTCTTGTTTCTTTCTTTGATTAGACTTTGCCTCTTTAGCAAGTATCTTAAGGCATAATGATTTATGATGCAGTCAATTCCTATCTTAAATGGATATCCATACTTCTTTTCAACAGTAGTTATTGTGAGTCAGTTTAATTTGGATATTTTGGTTCTTCCTGATGTGATATGGAAACCAAATAGAAATCCAAGAAAGAAAAGGAAAAACCCACCCAACAGAAAGATTAGGAGCTTCTTAAAACTTTTTCTATATGCCAGTTTGAATTGTTCTTATACAGCGGTCTCCACAAGTTATTCTAGGTAGGAAGCGATACTCACCCAAACATCCTTTTGTGGTGGGTGGTGGACTCTCTCTCTCTCTCTCTCTCTCTCTCTCTCTCTCACTCATATGCTGCCCTTTCCTTGGGAATGGGTTGGAGGGTGTGTTTGGTTCATAATAGATGGGTCATTTAAAACATTCTAACTGTTGCATATGAGTGGTCATGTGTGCACCTTGATTCTAAGTTTTGGAGTTCAGCTACTATTTTATTCTTCAAAATAGTGTGGTGAATGAATTTTACATAAATGTGTTTAATTGATGCAGGTGCCTGTGCTCTGTGAGTAAAGTAGCTGGAAAAGGTTCTATTGTTGTTGAGTATCTTATACAGGTGTTCTTTAAACATTTGGACTCACAGGGCTTTGAGAACAAGCAGGTCAGTAGCTTGAATCAAGAAAATTGACTTCAAATTTGTTGCAAATATGTCTACCGTGAAGAATGCAATGGCTATAAAGAAAAGAGTGATGTGCCATATTTGTTCATAAAGCAATGTGGGAAGCTCTGGATTGGTGCTTGAACATAGTTCGCTTGTTTGAATACCCACTTAGCATTTGTCGCATCATTTTGTAGAATGAGATTTGTTTTCTTCGCTCTACTCTGCTGCCATTACTTAGCAAGGTGGAACTTGATTAAAAGTTCAATGAGTCAATTTCTTGTTTCTGGTTCCCCATAAAGCTCTTGGAGCAGTCCTTTTTCATTCCAGTTCCAATATGTGGTCTGAAGTTTTTTTTTTTGCGTTTTCCGTCTCTGATGGTTGTGATATTAGGCATTGTTATTGGATTCAACTCCTTTGTTTCCTCTTTTATTTTTTGTTTTATTTTTTGCTGAGACACTACTCTTTTCTCAATTTGCTGGCACTGGCAAATTCACAGATTTCCTGCTTTTTCCAAGAACTCCAGAAATCCAGCTTGGAGTGGAGATATCATGGATTTTTAGGGACAGTTTGAATACTAATGCCCCACTAATATCAAAAGCTTGCTGGCTCCTAATTAGCATTTATACATCTACTTAGAGTATGCATTTGGTTTCTGAATATACTTGAATGACAATGGTGCAGGACTTAGATCCCTGCTTCTTCTTTTTTTCGATCGCTTCATCCTTTTCCCAATTGGTTGATGTGGACGTGGGAAGTTGAATTCATTGACATTAGTGTGTCAAATGAGGATCTTATGTCAGGACTGAGGTTCCTATTAGAGGTTATGTGTTTTAATCAGCTTAGGAGCACTATCTGTAAATGCCTTTCACTGGCTCGTCAGCCAACTAGTTATCAGTCGAGCTATCTAAGTTTCCTACTTGATAGTCACCAAATAATTGATCTGTGGACTTTCCTCGTTGAGCCCATATAGGTGGAAGCATATGTGGTGAATGTGATATTTAGAGGGAATCTACGAAGGAATTTCTTGTTTGTGAGAAGATCAATGAATTTTTTCTCACCATAGCCTAACTTAATTTGCTGTGAATTTTTTCATAGTTCTCTGCAAAGTTCGAGTCATTTATTGAGTTTCATGAGCGTAGTTCTTCAACTCAATTTAAACACTTGCAAGATGATTTCATTTGGCATAGGTTAACATTCATGTTGTATGTGTTTTCTACTTCCTTTGATGGGCTTTTACTAATTGTATTTTGTTTTTCAAACTTCAGCAAATGGGTCGTTCTCTTTTTTGTCTTGGATTGCTCATCCGCTATGGCAATTCTTTGCTGGGTTATTCAAGTAACAGGAATATTGATGTCGCAAGCAGTCTGAGCTTGTTCAAACGGTATCTGCTTATGGAGGATTTTGTTTTAAAAATTAGATCTCTGCAGGTAATTACATTCCTAGTTCATGATTATTGAATTTTTGAATTAGCTTTGAAAGGGTTACTCATAATAAGACAATTCTTGTAGGCTCTGGGATTTGTTTTAATCGCAAGGCCTGAATTTATGTTGGACAAGGATGTAGGCAAAATAATAGAAGCCACATTGTCTTCTGATTCTGATGCTCGAATTAAGGTACGCTGTGCTAGTTTGCCGCCTCTTCTCTCTCATGGTATATAATACTAAGTTGTCCTTTGAACCAGATGCAAGCTCTCCAGAATGTGTATGAATATCTTCTTGATGCTGAAGCTCAAATGGGAACAGAGGTTACAACTAATGAGGCAAATTACACCAATGAAAGCAGTCAGAGCGTTCCTGTTGCTGCTGGTGCAGGAGATACTAACATGTGTGGGGGTATAGTTCAACTCTACTGGGATAGGATACTGGAGAGATGCTTAGACCAAAATGCACAAGTTCGTCAAACTGCCCTCAAGGTGAGAACTTGGAAGCAGCACTTCACTGTGGAAATGCTTTCAAGTTGACTTTGTTTGGAAATTTTAATAGCTGATTGATATGAGCGAGAGAGAACATGTTGTGGTGCTCATTATAAGCTTGATTTCTTTCTTTGCCATTACTGTAACCATGATTTACCTTATGTGAGTTTTGTGTTTTTCACAGCTATTTCTGCGCACTTGAATTTTGAGCCTCATCCCTGTTTAATGCAGATTGTGGAAGTGGTTTTACGTCAAGGTCTTGTGCATCCCATTACATGTGTTCCATACCTTATAGCACTTGAAACTGATCCACAGGAGATAAATGCAAAGTTGGCTCATCATTTGCTGATGAACATGAATGAGAAGTAAGTGGTAACACTGAGAATGATTTTGATGGTTCGATATGTAGGCCTTTTGACTAATATGTACTTTTCAGGTATCCTGCTTTTTTCGAAAGTCGTTTAGGGGATGGGCTGCAAATGTCCTTTATATTTATACAAATTATTAGCGATGGTTCCTCTAATGGTGGGAGTGAGAATGTCCCTCATAAGGGTCCAGGGAGCATGAAGGGGAAATCTGATGGTATCTCATTTGCTCAAGCAAGGCTTGGAGTTTCAAGGATCTACAAACTAATTCGTGGAAATCGGGTTTCCAGGAACAAATTTATGTCCTCAATTGTGCGCAAATTTGATAATCCAATTTGGAATGATACAGTCATTCCTTTTCTGATGTGAGTTCATTACTGATGCTTGCACTGAGTTTGTTTGTGGCGAGGAGTATATAACATGAATGTTGATTTAATTCCACAGGCACTGCACAGAGATTCTTGCTTCATTGCCGTTTACAATGCCTGATGAGCCACTCTATTTGATTTATACGATAAATCGAGTAATACAAGTTCGGACTGGGGCCATTGAGGCAAATTTAAAGGCATTTTGTTCAAGATCGTTTCCAAGAGACAGCCAGGATGTGGTTCATGGGAGTGGGATTAGTCAAGGGCCAGCTTCTCAACCTTTCTTCAGTAATGTACGATCACTGGATTTGAATGGCACATACCAAGAGTTGGCTTATCAACCATTTTTCAATCATACGGCATCAGTCGACTTGAATGGCAGTATCCCACAACAGCTGGCAAATCAGTTTGATCTGCACAATTCTAATTTTGTGGAGGCAAAGCCCCATTTTGGTGGGTCCGGTGAATTTTCTGGCAGCTCTGAGGATGATATGCAGAAAATCCAGGTAATTATGAAAATTCTAGTCGTGGCTTTCTATTATTGTAACCTGGAAGAGCAAATAGGTAGACGAGTACCCTCTCCTCTATGATCCTGATGATTACTAGACCCAATAAATGGGTGGGCAGCCTGTAAGGCTGGCCCAGGTTTGAGAGGACCGAAGATAAATATTGGGTTTGAGCAATGGCCTTACATTGAAAGGCCCGCTCTATGATCTTGATAACCACTAGACCCAATCAATGGGCTGTGCAGTCCACAGGGTGGTTCAGGTCTAAGAGGCTCAAAGGACAAATGGTTGGCTCGGCAATGGCCTCGCAGTAAAAGGGGCCCGCCCAACTTTGTCCCAGGGGCCTGGCCCCTAGTATCTCAATGCACATTTTGGATAATGGACAGGCTTGGGCAGCTTGGCTAGGCTCATCCAATGACCTCCTAAAAGAACTATTGATCTCTAAATAAATGAAATAAAGCAATTACTTTCCCTTCTTTTTTAGTACATCTATCTACCTACACCTACAATGCTTCTGGTAGCACCCACTTGTTGCCTTTTCTTGGATTCATTGTTATGTTTGATTACATATAAGTGAGGAGACTCTTGTCTAATATTTCTTTGTGGTGTGCAGGTTGACTGTCTAGCTGCTACAGCATTGCAGCTTCTGTTGAAACTAAAGAGGCACCTAAAAATTATTTATGGCCTCAACGATGCTCGGTGCCAGGTAATCTTTCAATTAGATGGATTGTGATCTTTATGAAAGTGCAACTGAGATGAAACAGGATTATTAACTTAATTTGGTGCAATTTTTTGCTTTGCAAATCAGTCATTTTCTCCAAATGAGACGCTAAAACCCGGCGAAGTTCTCTCCAAGCAGAATATTCCATTTAATATTAGTGGAATACATACCAACTTGCCTTCCACTTCTCAAGAAGTCATGGAAAGATATCAGGTACTTTAAACTATCATAGAGGTTCAGAGCCTTCTCTCTTTGCCTTTTTCATGTATGCCTTAGTGCAATTACTGATCTTATGACCTAATTTTTGGACATCTAAATTGGCTTTGATGCTGCAGGAATTTAAGATTGCTTTGAGGGAAGACACCATTGATTACTCTGCTTACACAGCGAACATCAAACCAAAGCGGCCTGCCTCTAGAAGAGGTTCCAGACGTGTGGGCGGTGGGGATGACGATGATGACGAGGATGATGACAACTGGTCAGGAGGCAGGGTCCGTCTAACCAATAGTGGAAGGAGAGTTACAAGGAGCAGGTTGAGGTAAGACTTGTAAATAACAGGTAGGCTGACATGTAAATTTAGTAGGAAAAATAATTAGGATATGACAAAAGTAGAAATTGATAGAATTCTGGAAAAGGAAAATAGAAGTGCCAAAAGAGCCTGGGGTTCTTCTGGCTCTTGAAGGTACTCTGTTCAATTGTCCAATTTCCAGTTTTAGGCATTACAGTGGCAGGCGATTATTCTTTATGTTAACAAAATTGAAATTTGCTAGAGTAGTCTCGAGCAATTTTGTTGTCGTTGTAAATTTCTGTTTGTGGGGAAATAGATGTATTGTAGCACATTTTATATCAGTTACTAAAATTCAACTCCATGCTGTATTGGAACACAATGTATAGTCAAAGTCGATTTTCTGCTTGCCAGCGGGTTCACTCGCCCAATATGTTGTTCTGAATGGACATCTGAGTTTGTTCTTTTTCCTCCTTTGGCTTGGGGCGAAAATCATTCAAATCGTTGGTGGTAGCTTACTGTATTTGCAATTTGTACTCGTTGCGCTGACGCTTTATTGTCTAGTGCCAATCTGCTGAAAGGGTTATGGTTTGCAGAATAGTTGACCTGCCTTGTGATATAATTGGTTTGTACATCACCACGTTATACAGCGGTCGGGAAAAAGAATGGAGTTGGTGGTCGAGATTGCACAAGAAAGAACAAAGGTAACTGAAGAAAGCGCTTATGAAAAGGAAGCGAAGCAAGAACATCTTATTGTTAACTGTCTGAAAAAAATTAAAGCAACAATTTTTGAAAAGGGTACATCTCTGACCTATGCGTCTACTAAACAAAAAGACCAAGGACAAGGAACGCTTTATAGCAATTTACTGAGGGGATGACGACCCAGTGGTTTTTCCACATCAAAGGAAATCGAGGTTGCGGCCAATTTGAGAAGAGCGCCATGTGTCATGAAAAGGAAGCAAAGTGCTTATGTAAAGGAAGCGAAGCAAGGACATCTTATTTTTAACCGTCTGAAAAAAATTTAAAGCAACAATTTTTGAGAAGGGTACATCTCTGACCTATGCGTCTACTAAACAAAAAGACCAAGACAAGGAGCGCTTTATAGCAATTACGGAAGAGATGACGACCCATTGGTTTCCACATCAGAGGAAATCAAGGCTGCGGCCAAGTTGAGAAGAGCGCCATGTGGCTTGTCAAGTTCATGGTACAATGACAAAAAGAGGCTGCATATCGCGAAACATATGTAAAGACCGAGTCCTGTAGCATATCTACTGCACGAACAAGTGCTGGAAAGAGAGAACTTACCATGTCCACACCGACTGATTTACCGTCCTCTACCAATATTTCAGTTACTGTTCCAGTCTGATCAGCCTGAGGATCCATAGGACCAGAGATTAGTGAAACTACGAAGCAAAATTATAATCCTTTGCTGGAACAGTCAGGTGTCAAGACACCAAAGAGCTTGAGAACACAACAAAAACAAAATAAAAATAAAAATAAAAATAAAAATAAAAATAGCACAAGCATTGAGATAGCATTACTATGTCGCAATATTGATTTTGAGCAATATGCTCTCTCTCTCTGTCTCTCTCTCTATACACATAATATATATATATATATACATACATATATGTATATGTATGTGTACGTGTATGTATACAAGAGCATAATAAACTTAGTTACTCATGCAAAAGATAATGTTTTTCTGAGTTGGCAAAAATCTTCGTAGATAGGGAACTGTGGGATTGATCAAGCAGCTTGCATGTTACATTTACGCTGTTTATATGTGGCCAGTCCACTTGGTGGGTACAGGCCAGCGCTCTTAAACTGACCGGGCAAAAAAAATGCTAAAGTTGGCATATCGCCGTTCAACCATTGCAGCCACATTCGTTTAAAGGGATGTGATCATGTTAAACATCATTATGTAGGTAAATGACACATGGACATGAATTCGCATAGTCAACACGACCTAAGAAGAGGTGACAGTAGGTTCCACTCTCCCAAAACGCCAATTTACACTTCAGAAGAGGTAATTTTCATTGGAAATTAATAGTTTCTCCTATAACCAGGAAAGAAATCATAGCTTAAGGTTGAGTTTGTGTGGACATCACTACAGTTTTATATTCAAAAACACAATTGACTAGACCAAAGAAGGCTGAACCAAAAAAACAGGTCACTTATTTTTTTGGAAGTAATTTCTTTTAGTGCTAGAGGGGGAAATGACCTTCATAATTTGAATGGGAAAAGGATAAAAAATAGATGTCTACATACCTCAATTTCGTTCATCAACTTCATGGCTTCAATAATGCAAATCACCTGGCCTTTCTGTACTTTGTCTCCTACCTGAAAAGAGAATTGATGTCAGAGGAGATTTCTTCATTTCTAATTTATTTGGCCAAACGAAGTTGGATCAGAAGTAGACTTCACTTGCACAGCGTTGAAGGAAGCTTTGAAATTACAAAAAGGGAAGTATCCAAATAAGCTATTTACTTTTGAGAAAAAAATTAAAAATAAGCTTTTGACTGCTCCTAAAAAACCAGATATATCTACAAATGTAGCCGGAGTTACCTTGACAAACTGAGGTTCACCAGGAGCAGGAGACCGGTAAAAAGTTCCAGCCATGGGACATTTGAGAGGGGGATGAGCAGAACTGCTCTGTTTTACAGGGGCGGGTAATGCAGGCGTTGCAGGTCCAGAACCAGCTGGAGCAGCTGAAGGAGCATGAACTGGAGCTGCTGAAGGTGGAGGTGAAAGCATGGCATGGGAAACGGGTGTGGGTTGTGCTACCACTGAAGCAGCTGCCATTGGCTGCTGTATTGCTTCTTTCTTCCTTATAATGATCTCACAATCCATTTGCTTCAGCTGCAATTCCATAATATCCTTTGTATCCACAAGCCTGATCAATAGTAATCAAGTCTAAATAAATATTAGGTGCTTCACGATCCTGATTGTTAAGTAACATAAGAGTTCATTTGGGCCCAAATAATTCATTTTTACGTACTTGACAAGATCAGATACTTGAGACATGAATGCTGATATTGATGATGCATCTGGAACGATTTTTTCTCTGTCAAGTTCTGCTGCAGAACCATTGCTTTCATGTGATATGGTGGCTCCGGACTTTGTATCAAGTCCAGAGTTAGAGGATTTCTCAGCAGTTACCTTAATTCCAGAAAGTAGAGTAAGGGCACTAAAAATTAATTGTGTTTTGAATGTTACATCTTACTGTAATAACCTCACCTCATTCAGCTTTGCCTTCACTTTTAAAGCAGTTAAACGCTTCCCGTTAGGCCACTGCAAATTTTAAACAGTGGACGGAAGATGAGTCATGGGGTCAGAAGCTGAATAGTCTTGCCTATATTTTCGTCAGATCAAAACTTTTGCAATAGATAAATGGAGGCATAACAGTACCATTTTAACAACAGAATGTCAGAAAGTGTATATTACGAAAAGTCTTATGACACGTAGTCCCTTGAGAGAGAGAATAACTAAACAACAAGATCAGCTGATACATTCTATGAACACAGAAATAACTAAGTGGGCTATAGAATTTGCAAGTGCAGTGTGACATCAGTTTTTGCTCTTTGAGAGCTCCTTTAGCTCTCTTAAGGTGTCCGATAGCACATCAAGGCCAAAACACTGTATAAGTAACTACATTCAAAAATGAGCTTTTAGGAAGCACATTGGTGCTTTTGAAAGACTTATTTTGGGGACCTTAAAGAGCTGAACTTTAAATTGACAAAGAGTTAGCAAACCAGATACATTTCAAAATTAAATACAAGCGACAGTCTACCAAATCTAACAAAGAAACAGGGTGACTTAATGACCTTTCTGTGAACCAAAACTCAAAAATGGAACGATCTAACTTATACAAAAGTTGACAGTATTCTCTTTGTTCTTGAAAGCCCCAAGGGTAATTTCCTCGAAAGGGTAAATAAAATTACAATGAATTTACCTGAAAAGCCATTGCATTTTGAGAAACTTGTCGATTCTATCCTGAACTATATAACCATTCGAATGAGCTCCTATGTACATAATGCCAGCTAGGATCAGCAGTCCATGAAGTTCAGCTTGCGGTCGCAAGTTTCTTAGATAAATAAGATTGCAACTAAAGCAAGGTGTACAATTTGAATAAAGAGCAAATAAGTTTGACGATGCAATAGTGATCTAAGTCTCAAAGATGAGGCAAATAAGAGATGAACACAGGTTCAAATGCTCGCCACCCCCACACGGTCATGAAGTAAACTCCACAAAACCCAAACTTTATGCAGAAAACTCAAAACTCCACCGCTAGACCAAATTAAATCAAACAAATTACTAAAGTGGTACGCCTCTGGGAACAAATTGAATCACCTGAAACCCGAAAGAGTATTGAGGAAACGAGATCTTCTCCACATTTTGCCTCGGAGTCTGCCGGGTCGTCCCCAAACGAGCTACCGAGGCAGATTTCGGGCACGGAGCTGCGTACGATGCCATCGGAACGAAATGCCGACTCGAGCTATTGGGGACGTCGGTGTTCACTCGAAATGTGGGAGTTTTCCGATAGATTTGGGAAAGATCTTTGCGGAGGCAATGTCTTGGGAGGAAGGCGATGAGACCGAAGAGGTTTCTTTCTTTTTTGGCGGTGATTCCAATGAGTGAAGTGAGGGGTGGGTGAATGCTGAGAGAGGGGGCGGATTTTACTTAATGATTCGATGGCGATGGCGATTGCGATTTCGATGACAACGATGATGAACGACCGTCAACGATCAGCTGAACGCTCCCAACTACGACGCAGACGTGTTCCGTCTTCAACAACGTTGGTACGTCCGAATCCAACTGGCCGAATATTTCGTCCCGTTTTCTGTTTTGGACTGAAAATCCCAATTGGGGAAATTCCGTACTCTTTCAAAGGTGGAAACATTCTTGTCTAACTGGTTCCTCGATCGATTGAAAATTTGAGTGAATGTCCCTCGCGAACTTCAACATTACAAATCGCCCGAATAAGTGCATCATCAAAACTAAATTCCGGCTATTGGTCAACTGTGTACTTAGGGTTTCATTTTGGTTGATCGAGGACTTGATGTTTAAAAAAAGAGAGAAAGTTACAAAGCAATTGACGCACCACAAATGACCAAATATTCCACGTGGAATCTCCAACATTCTAATTTCTGTCGACAACGACCTCAACATTTTAATAGTGTTTTTTCTCCTCAATTGACCAAAATAAAATTTTAAGTTCTTAATTGATTGATGGCCAAAACATTAGTTTTGATCTCACAATTAATCTGCAAAATAGCCCATTTATGTGAATTGGATGCTACAAGTAATTTTCCCTCTAGGAGGGAGTATATCACTAATTAGAACTAACGAATAAGTGATCTAAACTTTCAGCTGAGTATCGAACTAAATGTTCTTACCCATCTCAATCATAATTTAAAAATTATGAAATTCTATTATGAAGTAATCTGGCCCTTTTTCAATTCCAAATGACAGGATGTGGTTTTTTTTTTTTTTTTTTTGGTCAGAAAATAATTTATTCATTTAAGTAGATAGTTTGAAATGTCCCAACTAAGGTGAATCTAAACATAAGAGAGCCTAAAGGACTTGCAGGGGAATGAAAACTAGTTATGGTGAAGAGAACCAAGACGTTTGTTCTTTGCAATTTAATGTGTCACTGTATTTGAGGCTCACGGACAACGACCTATGCTAATTGAGGACTCAACCTTGATAAATTGAAGATAGTTATTAATAAGGAATCGGTTCTCCCATCTGAACTTATCTACAGACTTGCTTATAGAGGCTTCAACAAGATCCTCACGATTGGATTCCTTAATTGAGTTATCAAGTTTTGTCTTCGGGAAAACCTGCTATTTGGAGTGCTTCAAGTACTGCTAGGGTTTCAGCTTGAGATGCCAAGGAAGCCTTAGCGAAGCCGGTGATAATTGCTGACAGGATGAGATTGAGTTGACTACAGTGTCTTTTCAGCATATTCTAATACCATAGGGAGACTTCCTAAGTGGGCCCAAGCAGGCCCAACGTAAGAAAAGAATTGTTCGTCCAGATTTGATCGATGATGATATGGGCTTTGTTAACTTGACCGAGCCTAGTTAGGCCAAGAGGGCTACTGCAGCCATTAGGGGTGTCAATGGTTCGGTTCGGTTCGGTTCAATTTGTTTGAAAAACCAAATCGAACCGAACCGTTAAGAAAAACTTCCGAACCAAATCGAATGAGACCTGAACCGAATATGAACTGAACTGAAATTTTGGTTTAGTTCGGTTTTTTGGGTTTTTGGTTTTCAACTTTTAGTTTTTGGTTTTTGCATTTGTTTTTTTTTTTTTTTTTTTTTTTCTGTTGTATATATTTTTCAATTTCTATCGGTTTATTGGTTCAGTTTGGTTCGGTTAATCGATAAAAACCGAATCGATGAAAAAAAATTCGATTTTTAATGAGAACTGAATCAAAAAAATCGAATTTTTCGATTTAGTTCGGTTCGGTTTTTGACACCCTAGCAGCCATTATTAGATTTACCACTGACCACATTCCTTGGCAAATGGACTGTAAATTTTTTCTAACCTTTGATGGTTTCCTCGTAATTCTGGTTCAAGTTAAATATACTACTATTATGCAAAATATTATCGACAAAAAAATGACTTGAACAAATTAGAATGCCCTTACTGAATATTCTAAGACAAACGATAAAATAGGACTAATAGAAGCAAACATATCTTCAAAAATAGAAAATTCATTGGTTACTTTAAAACATTAAGACTCCATTTGTTTCATGGAATTAAATTTGAAAGATATTTTCTGAAAAATGATCGCTTCTTTCACTTATAAAAATGATTGAATGAAAAATATTTGTTACCCACGAAAATAATTAGGCATAAATTGTTGTATGTAATAAAAACATTTTTCATTGATTAATTTTTCTAAACGATATAATCAATTATTTTTGGAAACTATTTTCAAAATCTTGAGTTTTCCATGAAATAAACGCACCCTAAAAGATTTAGGGAAGACTTGGCAATATATGAGAAAATTTGGCAATTTTAAACAAAAAAATTGAATAAAAGTTAGTAAGTTATTCAAAAGGAGAATTCGTAATGCCAAAGTTTTATATAAGTTAAAAATCGAAAATTTGGTAGGTCACTAAGAGAAATTAGTAATTTTAAAGGACAGTTGGTAACTTAGGTACGTTGGCTAGTAAGACTGATAAAAATGGTAGTTCATAGGGGTGTGCAAAATACCCGGAACCGCCGGACCGCCGGGAACCGGACCGGAACCGCCGGAACCGGCGGTTCTTGAGGGAACCGGTCCGGTTCCCGGTTCCAATTTTTCGAACCGGTGGGTACCGGTCCGGTTCCCGGTTCCATGGGCGGATCCGCCCACCCGGACCGGACCGGAACCTTTTCAATATTAAAAAAAAAAATTACTAGAAGAAACCCTAGATTAGATCTCATCTCCTCACTCCCTTCGTCTTCGGTTCTCTCTCTCTTTGTCTCTTCCTCGATTCCTCCTAGTTCTATCGCCATTTCGATTCCTTCCCGAGCATCGACGCCGCCGCCGTTGCTCCTCCGCCGCCGTTGTTCGCCCCCTTGCGTCGGCCGCCACCCGCCATAGCTGCGGAAAATTGTTTTGCGACCGTTTTATGTTGAAAACCCGACCATAGACCTCCTCCCCTCCTTCCCAACTCATAGACCCGACCGTTCTATGTTGAAGACCAAAATTGTTTCGCGTCAAGATCGGTTCCATTGATCCACCCGGAACCGGACCGGACCGGCGGTCCGGTTCCCGGGTGGATCCATGCAACAAACGGGTGGATCCCGGTTCCAATTTTTCGAATCGGTCCTGCGGGCGGTTCCCGGTTCCTAGGTCGGGAACCGCCCGCCCGGACCATGCACACCCCTAGTAGTTCATGAGAAAATTCGATTACCAAATCAAATAAAAAATGGTAAGTAACTCAAATAAAAGTTGGTAACCAAAAGCTAATAGTTAATTTCATCTTATAAAAATTGGTAAGTCACTCAAAAAATAAGTTGGTAATTTTCTGGTATGGTAACTTATAAGAAATGCCAGTAAGTCAAATAAGCTAGCAACTTATACAATTAATAACTTTCAAGAAATGTTGGTAACTCGAATAAAGTTAGCAAATTTAGAAAAAAGAGTAGGTAATTAAAAAAATCAACACAAAATTAATAAGTAATTCAAAGCAAAGTTAGCAACATAATAGTAAATGGTAAACAAAAGATGGTAACTTACGAAAAAGTTGGAATTTTAAAAAATAAATAAAAGTTGTTAAGAAACTCAAATGAGAATTTGGTAACTTAGAAGAGATTAGTGCATTGATTTTAGAAAATTTAGCAAGTCGCTCAAACTAAGTTGGGAATTTTCTGGGAGAGTTGGTAATCCATAAAATAAAAAGTCGATAATGTAAGGCAAATAATAGTTACTAACCTACAATAAAAGTTGGTAATTTAAAAAAATAAATATTGGTAAGTAACTCAAAATAACCGTTAAAGTAATTGATAAGTTAATTATAGAGAGTTGAAAAATAGTGCAAAAAAGTGGGTAATTCTTTCTGAGAGTTGGCGAATTATTGAAGACATCGATAAGTAAGTAGACTAAAATTGGTATCTTACGATAAAAGCAGGTGGTTTAAAAAAAATGTTTAAAGGTTAGTGTGCGAGCTTCTTTAGACTGTATACCCTTTCCTTTTTCTTTTTTCTTTTTTCTTTTTATGCAAATCTTGTAACGCACTCATTTTGACTTTTTTAAGCCTTAAGTACCTAAGACTTCCATTATATATAATTGTTGATATTGATATGTGGATACGCACATAGTTTTTGAATATTTAAATAATCTATTAGATTTTGATGGGTAAGTAACAAGTTACTCTTGACTTTTGAGATGTTGAGGCACAACCCCTTCAATAAAAAGTTTGTTACCGAAAAGTGGTCGGTAAAAAATCAGTTATAAAATGGTAAATTGATTAACAAATTGATATTTTTCTAGAAGAGTTAATATATAAAACATTGGTAAATAAGACAATTAAAAGTTGGTAACTTCCTAGAGAAGTTGATAATAAAAGTTAGTAAATAAGTCAAGGGATTCAACCAAAAGAAAAAATAATAACTCAAGGGAAAGTTGATAATTAAAAATAGTTGGTAAGTTAGTTAGAGAAAAGTTGATAGGTTACTTGGATAAAAGTTGGCAGTGAGAAGGACATTCAAATACCAAAGCTTGACAGGAGTGGACATATAAATGCAAAAACTTTCAAAAGGTACATTAGGCACTAAATCTAACAACACTTGTTGGAAATTTGAAGTGAAGTTATTTTATTAATAAGACCGGTTTACATGGCTTGCTGAAATATCCATTCGGCAATTTTTTAACCCAAAACGACGTCAATTTACCCCCAAATTTAATTTTTAAGGCAAATATTAAGTAAATTTTAAAAAAGTGAGCAAATCAGTGAAGGCCTCCACGGCCCTTGCTACCGTCGCCCCACCATCACCGAAAAGGGTTGACGACAATGGGGTGAAGGTCAGCTAAGGTTGCCAAGCCCTGACTAATGGCCGACAACCCTGGCCCACTGTAGGCAAGGGCTTGCAGGCCATCGCCCAAATTAGGCCAAAGGCCACCACAACTAGGGGTGATCGGGTCCAGGGTGGGTAGGGTTTAGACCTGGACCATGTACCCGACCCTGTTATAACCGGTTCTCTTTTTTTGGATCATGTACCCGACCCTGTTTGCATTGGACCCCGTTCCCGACCCACCATGTTTTTCCAGTCCGGGAACAGGGTTAATCCTATTTATATTGGAATCTGTTTTCCATAAAAATTGCTGTACATCACTCATATGTAAGATAAAGCGTTTACAATCTAGATTAACATAAGCACATCCACCATTGTAGCAAACAGTTAAAGATGCTTGTTTACCATATGAAACAGAAATTTATATACACTAGGATTTCTGAAATAGTTCATGAAACTTGTAATACTATGCTGCCACATTTTAATCCCCACGCGAGCCACTGGAACTAGCAGAAAAATTCTTACCACTGTATTTCTGCAAAATAAATAGGATCGTAGCCATTTCTGCAAAATAAATAGGATACTAGTAGTAAAAGTTGCAGAAACCAGAACAAACTAGTGGGCAAATTGATTTGCATAGCAATATGAAGGATTGGTATTTAAACAAATGGACCATATCAAAGCATCCAAATGAGTTTTTGCCACAAACCTCTGTAAACCATTTGTAAACTATCTCTATTGCATAGTTCATAAGAATAATATATATACCAGCACCACAAAGAGATCTCACCTGCTTCCCAATTCTGAATGGTATATACTTGTACTTGATCATGTGTGCAATTTGACGTCTCATTGTCATGATGAAAAGCACGAGCCAGTAAAAGAAATCAACTATTAGCAAACCAATCAAGACATTAGGATAACAATTCTAAGTATCACAACTCCTGAAGTCACAAATGCAGAAGTGAGGCTGACGTGTAGAGCATCATGTATTCTTCCGAGCTGAATTGAGTCTCAGGTAGCCCTTCAAGGATATTCTTGAGCTTCAGTATACCCTTTTGCATAAACTCCCATCCTTGTTCTAAATAAATTGTCTCCCTCTCATTCACCACCATATCTCCACACTCTCGTTCTCAACACCAAATCTGCACACATAAGCCAATTAAGTCATCGATGATGGAAAATTGTGAGTCTGACCCGAATCCAACAATGCAAAAAAAACCAAGGAAAACTACTCTTCCGCAAGGCCAAAAAACATTCTATCGACTGCTTCCAGCTGGACAATCACTAACCCGCTGGAGAAGTATTAAAATAATTACAAGAAATATCCTATCAGGACTCTGATTTACGTCTTGGACCTCAGCTTCCTAATCTAACACGCAGTATCTACCCGGCACTTGGAATTCTAACCTCAGATAGTTCCAACTCAAATTCTGCAACTCAACCTTAACTTCAGTCAACTGTTGACAAAAACATATCAACAAGCTTCCAGACCAGAAATCCCCCCATCTCCACACTGTTTCAGTGAGCTTCGAGGTAAAAAAAAAAAACAGAGTAAAACCTCATGCCTTCGACCTCGAAAGGCGAAAAAAGCCAACAACCAAGTTGCAATCCCTCCTAGAAGAGCACAAACGATACGAGGCCAATTAACTCGAACTCAACCGACGGTGATCATGAGCCTCAAAACAAGATTGCAAAGCAGAACTAGAAAGACCAGAGAGAGAGAGACCTGATCAGGGAAACGAGTGATACGGAAGAGGAGAGATGTCAGGATCTCAGGGGCTGCGGGTGTCGCGGGAGGAAGGTGATGGTGGACGAGCGGAAGCAGCGTCAACGCTCGGATGAAACCAGGATTGGCGGAGGTCACGAGCTCGGAGAAGCGGGTGTGAGAGCCTGAGAGGTAAAGATAGAAACAAATTAGGGTTTTGGTCTTTTTGGGTTGGCTTACAAACCGGTTCTCAAACCGATTCCCAAACTGGTCCGGTCAATTCGGTTCTCCGGTTCTCGGACCCGGTTCAAACCGGTTCTCGGGATTGGGAACCGGTTCCCCGGACCGGTTTCAAGCGGAACCGGTTCTCGACCATGTTTTCCGGGTGGGCCGATCCGGGAATCGGGTTGACCCGATCCAGTTGCACACCCCTAACCACAACCAGCGGCAACCCTTAGCCCCTCAAGGGCTTGTAAGCCTTCACCCACGATTGGCCAAGTTTGCTAGCCATTTGCCAGTTGACTCTCGCCCCACTGCCATCGGCCCTTTCTAGCGATGGCAGGGCCGACGACAGTGGGGCAACGACGGCGATGGCCATGCAGGCCCTCATTGATTTGCTACTTTTTTTATTATACATTTAATTTAATTAATATTTATATTAAAATCAAAATTTGGATCAAAACGATGTTGTTTTGGGTTTATCTAGCCACGTCAATGCCCCTCCCCCCCCACACACATATATATTAAAGAAATACCACATGAGTAAAACATCTCGTCGAAAAAAACTACATCAGCTATTTGATCGAAAATTCTTGCCGTTGGCACTTAAGTGTTTATTTTTCTTTGATTATAGTAGGGAAAATTTCACAAACAGTCCCTAAACTTTCACTTAATGTGCAATCTCGTCCCTAGACTTTTAATTTGTTCAATTTGGTCCATGAATTATCGATAAATGTCCGATCTAGTCCCTGACTATTTGAAAATTGACCAATTTCGTCCCTGAGCTTTTGATTTGCTCAATTTGGTCCCTAAACTATTAACAAATGTTCCATCTATTCCTTCCGTTTGTGCAAACCGTTTAGTGATGGCGTGGAGCATTAATTGATGACGTAGAACTAAGTTGGATTACTAGAATTATGAGTGAATATATATCTTTAAAAATGAAAACAAATTAGGGGTCAGCTAGAGATGATGGCATTGATCACAAAAGCAGAGAGAATAAGTGGTTTTGTATCCTCTTTTTTATTTTTATTTTTTTTTATTTTTTTATTTTTTTATTTTTTACGGTGGCCACAATTTGACTTATTTTAAAGGTAATTTCCATGTAGATATTCCACATGTGCTTTTTATTTTATATTTAAGAGACTAAAAGCCATGGAAGCCAATTTCGTTAACTTTAACTAACGGAAGGATGGAATTGGTCAATTTTCAAATAGTTAGGGACTAGATCGGACATTTATCGATAATTCAGGGACCAAATTGAATAAATTAAAAGTCTAGGGATGATATTGCATATTAAGTGGTAGTTTAGGGACCAAATTGAGCAAATCGAAAGCTCGGGATAAAATTAAACATTAGATGAAAGTTCAGGGACCATTTGTGACATTTTCCCATTTTAGGACTTAAGTGTACATTTTGAAAGTTTTGGTGCTTATACTTGTACAAATTTTGGCACCTGTGGTGTCCTTCTTCCAAAGTTGGCACTTCACATTAGTCAGTAATTTTGGAAGTATTGGTAACCACTAATAAATAGTTTATTGAAGAAAAAAAGAAGCAACCAATCAATTTTGTTTTTTTATCAATAACTCTCGACACTTATCGACATTTCTTGAATCTTACCAACACAGAAAAAAATTCATTAGTTTGGTCATGGAACGACAAAACTTGCGACTATAACGTGCGATTAGGGATGAAAACGTGTCCTTATGGTGTGATGCCCATTGGGAAAATACCAATTAATAGAAAAGAATGGAATCAGACTTTGAGATATGAAAAGACACCACCTTTAACAAATTATTTGTCTCACAAATGTTACGAATGATTACTGTGACATAGCAAAGTCAAAGGCGAGAATACCATATAACAATTATGGTATTTCTTTAGGAACTCTCAAAGGGAAACAATTGAAAACTATGATTGTTTTTTTAAGAAAGAAAAACAAGAGAAATGAAAAAGTATGAGACAAAAACGTTGCACGTCAAATTTATAACAATGCTTTGTGAACAAATGCAACCTTTCAAAAGACAAAACTAAACTTCGAAAAAAAAAAAAAACTGTTTGAATATTTGTCTCAACGGCCTCTTCAAAATGCTTGGACATTGAATGGTCATTGCACACATGAACCGTTGCACCAAAATCTAACAACTAACCAAACTTGAAAGAAGTAATATTAATCTTAGAAATCATGGCTAGAAAATCATTGGTTTTTTTCAAAAATATTCATGTTTGAAAACATAGTCGAAACTATGGCCACGAAACTCTCTTCAACCAAATTAACATTGGCCTTCACCAGTTCGTCCTTGTATGTGTGTTTGCGATGCCTACACTCTTTTGCATAGTGTCTCTTTTTTCAACAAACAAAACAACAACCATTTTTCTTCTTGTGTCTTCTTAAATTTCTGCCCTTTCTTGACTTTGAAATTATGACGATTTTTGAATTGAAATACCTTACCCTCCACAACATTCACCTTGGTATCACAAAAAATAGAATTATCACATCCATGTGACTCTTGCTCAATTTGAAGACGTTTCTGAATTTCCTCCAGTGTTATGTCCACTAACTCATGCATAAACATTTTTCCATAATCTTTCCAACTATGAGGCAATTTTTAATAATTGCTCCAACTTAAAATGATTCTAGATAATTAATTATGATGGCACAAATTTTGTTGACAAGCACTTGCAATTCATGAATTTGCTCCAACAATAAACTTAAAATTAAAATACTTTGCAATCAAATATTTATCGGTACCTTACTTCTCCGCCTTGTATTTGAATTTAAATGCATTCCAAATGTCTCTAGCATATTTCATCTCAATGAATAACTGTTGGAGTTGATCGGACAGTGTGTTCATAATATACCCACAACATAGCAATTCATCCTCTTCCACATTTCTTCATCTCCTTGTTGACCCTCTCAACGGCTTCTACACTTAGCTATCCTCCTTTAGTGGTAGGCTTTGGATCCTCTATAAGCATCAGATTTGGATCTGGAATGTAAGAAATCTTCAAGGCAGTGAAAAGAAACATCATCTTGTCCCTCCAACGAGCAAAGTTTTTCCCATCAAACTGGTCCAGTTTCATCATTTCTTGATTCATGACTTTGATTGATTCTAATTCCATTGTTGAATTAATAATTCCTTAAAATTTTTGGGAAAAAAATTGATGGGGAAAAATGGAATTAGACTTTGAAGTGTGCAAAGACATTATCTCAAAGGAATTATTTACCCCACTAACATAGCTAATGGTAACCGACAAAAATCAGCTAGGATATAACAAAACCTCAAGCGAGAATAACATATAGTAAATCTGGTATTTCTCCAAGAACTCTCAAAGAGAAATAATTGAAAATAATGGTTGTATTTTTTGGAAAAATAAAAATGAGAGAAGTGAAAAGTATGAGACCGAAACGTTGAACGTCGAATTTATGATAATGTTTTTGAACAAATGGAAGATTTCAAAAGACAAACTAAAATTAAAAAAAAAAAAAAAAAAAACCTTTTTCTATTTTTGAAAAATATTTTTCCGATTTTTTTATTCTGAATTTTATAACTTCTGAAAAGATATAACCGACAATTGAAAAGATACACACTTATATCTTTTCGTCAATTAAAAAATAAAAAGTAACCGTCAATTGAACAAATACACGCTCGTATCTTTTTGTCAATTAAATAGATGTACAATCATATCTTTTTGTTGTGGGATAAGTCAGCTCTGTATTGGTAATCACCACTCATATCTTTTCTATATAAGATAAAGACACCTCTTAATTTATTTGTAACCGTCAATCATATCTAAAGATATGAGACAAGACACCTCTTATTTTGTTTACCAAAAAAACCTAACACAAAAACCTTCTTGAGGCGACCTCACCCCAATTGCTAGGGGGAGTCAGGCTGGAGGAGGATGGAATTTGAACTTGGACGGACGTAGGGTGGGGATGGGGACTTCCTCAACCTCGTCCCTCCCGTGCTTGCTTGTCAAGCCACTCCATGCAGCCATGAGCCGATCTTCTCGACCTCTTTTCGGGTACTTTGACCAGGTTGAACGGCCTGATTGCCCAATGCTTAGTCGTCGTGCTGTTTGTTCTTGCGCTGGCAAAAAAAAAAAAAAATGAAACGGCCTTCGACGATTCTACAAGTGTTGTAGATGCACCCCGAGTGGAACTTCTTGCGCTCGCTCTAGGACGCGACGAAATTCAAGAACTCATCGATGAAGGAGTCCAGGAGCAACGGGAAGCCCTTGGAGGACATGAGCTCCATGATGTCGACATCTACCTCCGGCCGGGGCGCCATCCCTTTGCTCTCCCACGTATACCAATAGAGCATAAATGCGGAAACTGCATTGAAGACGTAAATCTCGGCGTTGGGACCGAGGCAGCATCCTAGGCCACGGACGACATCCGCAAGTCGTGGATCACTATGACCAGTCTCAACCCCGAGGACAGGGAGTGGATCAGGGAGGCGACGGGGCCACGGAGCGATGAAGTAGCGTCCAACGCAGGCTGGAGGTAATTCATTTCTATTTTTATGCTCTTATTGTTTATATTAACATGTTAATTAAAATTGTCTAATTTTTTTTTTTATGTTATGTTACTTAAAAGGTAATTTTTTTTTCAACATTTGATATGTGAAGTTTTTGTGTTTAATAAATTAATTTTCTTGCAAAAAAATTGGCAAGATGGGTTCTCGCATGATTTTATTTTTTTCGTAGAAAGAGTCCTTGCATGATTATGTGGGGGCAGGGATGGGCGAAGTTGCCTCCCAAAGCGCGGCGCATGGTGCGGGTACGTACAACACAGGGCCATGGGTGGGTGGGTGAGGATTCCATAAAAAAGCACGAACTTTAGGTGTTGTCCCCAAATCACCCAAATTTTATTTTGTTTTTAAAGAAAAGCACCAACTTTCACTCATGTCCCAAAGCTAGCCCTCCGTTAACCCTCCTTCCATAGACATCCGACGTGGCATTTCCACTCGAAGTCTATTTGAAGATGAATGAAGTAAGTTTATTACAAATAGGCTTCACATCTCTATTTAACTACAAGATACACACGCTTTCAATAGCTCACTTTAAGGCAATGTAATCTTCTGCTTTCAACCCAGCTTCTGACATTGAAAATAGCTTGCCAATTGTTAATTAATCTAATGGCCCTAGCTATGTGCCTCGTTCCCTGGAACTAGAGATGCTGAATTATTTTTCCTATGAGAATCATTTGTAAAGTTCACCTCATTGGAGGACAGACTTAAATTTAACACTTCCTCCAAACACTCGAATGCAACATCATTTTGCATCTCAACAAATTTGGACCTCTTCACAGTCGACCCATAGGGCAGATAGGAGGAAAGTTCGTGCTTTTTTTAGACAAAATAAAGTTCGGGCCAGATTTGAGATAACATCTAAAGTTCGTGCTTTTTTTTAGACAAAATAAAGTTCGGGCCAGATTTGGGACAACACCTAAAGTTCGTGCTTTTTTTTTAGACAAAATAAAGTTCGGGCCAGATTTGGGACAACACCTAAAGTTCGTGTTTTTTTATGGAATTGGCCCTAGGTGGGGGTTGGATGGGGAACACCAATGCTCGCCCCGCCCATTGCAATTCCTAAGTAGAATTTCTCAAAACCCTAGCGACATGGCAAGAAGATGAAAAATATTTGAGTGATTAGGTAGCGAAACACAACATTGTCACAACTTTTTGTGCCCAAATTATCCTGGAAATTGGAACAATTTTCAAAATATTCCCTTGAAGATTTTAATTTAGCACACGTGTCGGTTGGTACTTTCATTAAACTCTACTTTACAAGAGAGCAAAAAGCAGTGAATAACCGCGTCCTTACCACAGAAAACACTTTTGTTGATGAAGAAATGTTTTCTGCATTCTTTTTAATTTGAATAATACCATACGACTACTATCGCGACTCTCCCGAAACGGGATTCTTTCCCATTTGGGGCAAACGAGTTTAGTGGATTGTCAACGAGGAACTAATATTATCTCTACTTGGGGTTTGCTTGATTTTGCCCGGCATGCCATCTCGATTACTCCAAAGACGAGATCCTATCTTGTAAGGAAGTTGCCACTGGATATTTGAGGCCAATTAGGAGCCAAGTAGAACGCAGGAAAACATTCTGCTTCCTATGAACTAGAGATTCTAAATTCAAAGATTTTATTATACAAATCATCTAATTAGGGTGCTTATCAATGTGCACACACATACAGCATTTGCATTATTCCTCACATAACAGAACATGTAATTCATATTCACTCTCGGTGGACGGAATCAGAACATGCTGAACATCTAGATCAATTCAATTTGTCAATTTACTCGAACTTGGAGAAAAAAACGTCACAATCAATTTCACTTTTTATACATGCGATTCTTGATCACCACTTAAGATCAATTAATAAATAATTACGTTCCACAATGAGGCCAATGAAATGGACTAAAACTGAGAATGAAAAATAAGCAGGGACCAAGCAAGCAACGCACAAACGGAGACTCGACAGAGCAAAACAGTAGATCAATTCAAAGGCACAATGAGGAGATTGAATGAATCCATCTTAGTTTGAACATCAAACCATCAACCAGACGCCAACATGTAGGAACTTTACCGAAATTCGTACTCTAGTTTCACTTAGAAAAATCATCGAACATATGGTAGACACTTTCATCCAATGAATTAGATGCAGGAATACGTCAACAGTTCGTCTCCATATCATCACCTGAGGTCAAATCGCTAATAGCAACTCGATTACATAAGATCCACACACAATCAATATCTAAAATTCTTGGCCTCTGTTTGCTAAAGAAAAGCATAGCGCACGTACTTGATTGGATATGTCATACTCACCCGTGGCAACTAACGATCTGAAGATCGCAGAAGTTGATTCGCAACCTGGAGAGTAGCTCAAGTTCCTCGGTTACTGTGACTGAGAAAGGAAGGTATGGCTAGGGGAATGGCAATATGCGACGGCCACGGCAACTCTCCAGCTATTGAGAATGATGAAGAAGACTGAAATTGATCTAAACTTTTCAACCGAGAGGATTTCTTACTTCTTATCTATCTATGATGGTTATGAGGTCTCTTGCCCTTCTAGTTCTCAAGTGTGCTTAGGGCTTGAGAGGTTTCCAGTTCCATACTGATTCAACTTGGAACCTACCTTATATTCCTTGAAGCTTAGAACCTATCCTGTCATGGGTTTCATGGTTGGTTCCAAATTCTATCTAGATTCAACATGCATTATTAATTGAATAATTGCAATAAATAATCACATTTAATGACCTCCACTTATTGCTGCAATTTACTGACCACGACTTCTATTTAGAACACAAAAAATATGAAGGTAAATATCTTAGTCATAAAATGAAAGCTCAGACTAATGATTTCAAATTATACACTTATCATCGAATGCTTTAGAATACCGCAATATCACATGAAGACCTAGAACAAGAAAAACACAAAAACTTATTTCAGGTTGTGGGATTCATTTACTTAGAACCTAAAACTTACTCGTCAAAATAGGTTCTCAAAATTTGGAACATGGAACCTAACTTGGAATCAAATAGGTTCACACTAGTTCGATTCTTCGGTTCCATGTTAACTTGTCTGATTCTTTGGTTCCAATTCTACCCGAAACCATACTCAACTCTAGTACTTGTAGTGATCAATTTGAACGTTCGGGGAGAGAGAGGCCTTGGACTTACATGTTGAGTTGTTGGACTGAGCCCAACTCTCGGATGGGCTTGCTCTTTACCATTGGGCTTCGCTGAGAGAAATTATTTGGGCTTGTGGTTGTTTGATGGGCTCCAGATCCAGACTTCTCTGATGGGGCTGGCTCAAATATGATGGTTTGGGCTGCTCTAGTGGGCCAGGCCTGGGCTGCGTGAATTGGATGGGCTTAAGCTCTGTCCCATTGGAGCCCTTTTTTTTATTATTTTTTCTCTGTCTTTTTATTGTTTGTCATGTATTTTTTTTTTTGTATTTTTTTTTATATTTTACAAAAAAATGCGTAAATATGTTGCTGGCAAAAATTCTAGTGTCAACAACTACGGCAAAGAACAAAAAATGTTTCTATATTTTTAACAATAGACTACAAATCTAAACCCATAAATTCCAAAGTAATTAGAAATTTTGCCACAGGACATAACTGAATTAAGTGGGTATTTTTGAAGGATAAAGGCATTGGCGGTTCTTAAGGAGACGGGGCTTTGGGAGTTTTTTTAGCTGCTACCGGTTGCGAAAGGGTGATTTTGTGTTTGCTTCGTGTTGGTTGACAGAGGCCTGTTGGGTTTTGAATGGCCAATGTTTTGAAGGTGAGGTGCAGTGAGACCGCGAGGACTAGAAAGTTCTCCCCTATAGGCGAGCGAGGATCAGCAACCCTTCCCTAAGCTCGAGCAAAGGTTAACGAAATTAGACAAAGCTATTGAAAGTCTTTGATTGCATTAATTGGATAAATTTTAGAACTTGATTACACAATTTGAAAATTTTGAAACTCATTTTGCAATAAATTTTAATACTTCTGATACACTATCCTTGGCATTAAAAATGACGAATTAATCCTGTGATGTCTTATGGAAGCATTTGAGTGTAGGAGCTAAAGAGTCTGTCCATGGACCTGAGCATAAACAGATGCCATATATCTCGAGGATGTACTTCACTGTTTTCTACGCGAGATCGATTGTCAAGAAGCTTTGCAACAAATCTTAAGGCTTCTAGTACACCATCCTCGGTTTTAAAAACGACGAATTAATCTTGTGATGTCTTATGGGCGTGAGCATAAACAGATGCCATATATCTTGAGGATTTTTTTTTTTGGGTCAAAATATATCTTGAGGATTTACTTCACCGTTTTCTACGTAAGATCGATTATCAAAAAGCTTGGAAGGCCCACCACAAGCGAACCACTTTCTCCCTTTCTTGAGGAAACGAAAACTTGGGCGGGCCTAAACTAAGGTTAGGCAATGGTTGAGTCTAATAAAAGACCGAACACACCCCGAACGTTAATTGGATTTGAAGCAGCTGTTGTTTCGGATGCCGGATGAATTTGGGATCCTAGTACAAAATGAAAAAATTATCCAATCAGTCTTAAATTAATCTTATGTATGTCGATTGAGTCATAAATTTTTCAATTTTATTTATACAATCCTAAACCAAAATTTAAATGTAATCATTTCGATCAATTATCATCGGAAATCACTAACGTGACGGTTCAATTATCACCGGCTATCCTACATGTCACATCCCACATCCCACATCAATAATATTCAGTAAAAATTGGCCGGAATGACTCCATTTGAATTTTGTGTAAAGGTTTAGAAATCAATTGACAAAATTTAAAAAATTTAAAATTAAATTGGCATCCATACAATATGTTTAGAATTGATTGAACAATTTCCCTGTAGCAAAACTTGGGATGCAAATCAGATTTGTCTAACTTTTAACTCAAAACCCAAAATTGTCTTACCGAGGGAAATTTTACTAAAATTGCTTTCACCCTTTTTTCAGAATATAAATTCACTTATGTATTGTCATATACTTTGAAAATAGTAATCACTTCTACTCATCTACATTATTACTTTATAATACTTGTATCTATACACGAAACTTTGAAATCGAGGTGGTTGAATAATCTTGGTTTTCATTATTGCGATGGTCTATTATTTAGTTGGCATTAGATAATAAATAATTATGTCGGAGAAATAATAAACATATGGATCGTCAAGTACTAGATAACTTGTAATATGTCTAAGATATAATTTAGCAATCAATATAAAATTCAGGATATGATAAATTTTATCATATCTTGTTTTTGGTTTCAATCCATGATAGGATAAACTCAAATATAAAAGCGAGATAGCCCAAATAAAAATATTTATCGGGGAAGTGAAACAAATGTGAATAGGATTTCTTATTTTTATGATATATAAGTTTTTTTTTTTTAATAACAAACTTCTTAAATTGATAAAATTAAAATAATAATATATAAATAAGATGTGAACTTTAATACAAAAATAAAATTAAAGATAACAAAAAACTTAGTTTCTATTTATTCCTATTTTATTTTTATATTTGAATTTATTTCTACTCTATAATATATATGCTATATATATAGTTAGTATTTATATTTATTACATATATATATATATTAGTATATTTTATTATTTAATAAATTTAAGTGAGGACTGATGGAAGGGAATAAAAAAGAAGTGAAAAGAGAAAAGAAGTAAAAAAAAAAAAAAAGAGAAAGATGGAAAAATAATGAAACAATAAGTAGGTGAGAGAGTAAAAGCACCTCTTTTCGAAATTGAGAAGGTAAATAATCGTATTTTCTCTCTCTTATTAGATATGACATTCATCGATTGCTTTACTTCATCGATATTGCTATAACTTATTTACATTTCTTGTCATAGTGTAATGTTGGCTCTAGAGCTCTATGATTAGCTTTTTATTGATTAAGATTTATTTTATAAATATATATTTATATATTAAATGATGGAGGTTATATCTGTTTGAGCATTTGTAATTTCTTTAGTGATGGATCGTAAGAAATTCTTACCATTTATACCTATATGCCATTCGTACCAATAAAATATCCAATTTTATTTATGCATATCATCAAATAATGGTTAAAACATACAAGAATCCTTGAATTTCACATATTATCTTATGTAATCATATCTCGACTAGAAATTCGAACAACTAAATGCAGCTTATAGTGCTTGTGAAATAATTAGAAGTTGAGACAGATTTAGGACTAGATAAGTCATCCCAAGCTTGTCTTATTGTTATCCTTATAGTCAAGATGGACTTGAATGTCTTTATCTATGTCGAGCTTGATTGGAAATTAAGGGCCTATTTAGTAACATCTCTATTTCTCTATTTTTCTATTCTTTTACTTCTTGGAATAGAAAAAGATAGAATTATGTTTGTATACGTCAGTTGTTTTTCTATTTACCAAAATACATCAGTAGCCAGGAAATAGATTTGTTACAAAAATAAGTTTTAAAAATCTACTTTTTTGGTTCCTAGGAACACAAGGATAAATAAAGTCATTTTAGGGAGGGGAGAAGAAAAAAAACTCGGCGTAACCTAGTACTCATCTTTACAAGATTGACACAAGGTCCAGGTGAGACTCACATCCGGATCAATCTCCTAACCCAATCTAATTCCCCATTTTTCTGAATAAAAAATAAAATAAAAATTAGAAATTTAAGAAAAAAAATTGAGAAAATTAGATTTTGAGTAGTTTTACTAGATTTTAGTGTTAATAGAATTAGTTTAGCATAAAAAAGTAAAAATGTTTTGATAAGAATTGGATTCAAAATTAAGTAAGCTCTTAGGTTACCATATGACTTTTTGAATGTCTTTTTTTTTTTTAAGAGACTATGCTAGGTCGCAACAACTTGGCGACTTCGCTAGGAGAAGATGTTTTCTTCTCTTAAGATTCTATTGGAGACATCCTTTAAGATTATTTGGAATTCTATTTTAATAGAAAATTAGATGGTTCTGAACAAGTATTTTGTATTACCACTTGTCGTATGTTTACAGCAATCGAATAAGCCTATGCTCTATGGATTTTCGATGTCATTTGCTTGAAGGTTTAATGAGTTTGTGCAAATAAGTGCACCAACTTTAGGATTGCCCACATCCTCAATTGTTTCATCCTTGCTCATTTCCACCGGGCAAAGTTTACTCTTTTTCTTGCAACTAAAAAAGCATAAAAGGCCTATGCACTTGTTTATTGTAATGCCCAAGGAATTTACCGTTGACCTCCTCATATTGTGAATCATAAACCAGTTGGACTCTTAGTTGCCATTTCTAGCCATCCATTTTTAATAAACTATTATGTTGGATTTTCCGAAGCCATCTTAGAATATCTTGATCAGTTAAATCCTTACAAAAGTTCAAGTTTTATCCAAACATAAATTATTAAGTTTCTTCTAAAAATTTTATAATAAAATGAAAAAAATTTGGGAATAGAAATTTTTAGGATAATACCAAATGCATCTCTGATCTTTTTCTATTCTCGGAATGTAAATTTTATATAATTATCAAATACGTATATCTCTCAGCAATTCATTTAGGGAATAGAAAAAAAAAACTATTTATGAACTAAAATTATTTTCGGAAGTAAAAATATTACCGAAGGCACACTAATTAGTCCAAAAATATGCCATGCCCACTAGCAAGCCTTCCTGTTTTGGTACCCGTAGCACGTGGCGCCCATGATCCTGTCTGATTCATAATAGTGCGAATGATCCAAATTCCACGAATGGTAAGAAATTAACAATATTCAGTCGTTGAAATTAGGTCAGTATCATCACTTAAAATTGTCAATACTTGATATTTAGTGGTTAGAATTTCAACAATTATTTTTCATATTTATCAAACAAGCCCCTATACTTTATTAAATTAGTTGACGACTTATGTGGCTCTTGCCATGTGATTTGAAAAAACCGAGCCATCAAAATAGGAATTAAGAATCAAACTAAACTTAAAGCAGAGAGAGGAAAATAAAAAAGTAGAGAAAACAAATGTGATGTTCTATCTTCCTCAAGTCTTCATCGTCTTCAACCACGTCAAAATCCATCAAATGGTTCCTTTGAATCGTCGATGTAGGGTTGCTTTCGTCCGCTTGAGAAATATTGTTGTTCTTCATAGCTCATTAATTTTTCATCGTCTGTGAAGTTCATACCGATTTAGCTCCCATTGTCGCCCTCGATCTGCTCCATTGGTGTTTCGCCGTTGCCCGTGTTTCTCCCCAGCATACTTTTTCAGCGATTGCGTGCTCCGAGTTGTAAGCCAAGCGCCTTCATCCTTACGAGCCATAACCCATTTCACGGGTTCTCTCATCTTACTTCTTTCTTGTCCTCTAAAGGGAATTCCATTAAATTTACGTAAGTTAAAACATGATAAACATCACGTGGGAAGCACGTTCCCATTAGATCCATCATGGAAGACGTGTAAAATCTTCATCTACCAAAACGTTGTTAGTCCTCGCCTTCAATAATTGAATAGTACATGATAGAGATGTGCATAAGTTGGTGCTCGGCCGACTAGACAAGCAAGACATCTGATTCAATTTCAATCCTATTGATTTGTCTCTATTTAGCCAATTTAAGCCTATCTTCTGGAATCCGTGTGAATTACCAAACAAGTTCTAAACATATTAAAATTATGTTAATTCAGCCCTAATTGATCAATTTAGTTGATTCTGTCAATATTGGCTAGAAATTGTTAATGTGGTATTGTCGACATTGACGTGAACAATTTTTTTATAATTTTCTAAAATTATTCTTTTTTTTTAAAATTTTCTTTCCTTTTGTCATTTATTTTAATTTTTTCATTTTGGCTGGCAAGTTCTGTGAGCAAGGCGAGACCAAGCTTGTTTACCCGAAGGGCATTATTAACAGATAATTAGGTCTTTAAAACCCATTCCTCCCCTGTCTTTCCTCATTTTCATAACTTCCCATCGCTTCCAATGCAGACCGCTTTTGATTCACTTTTCCACCAGAAATTTGCTATTTTCCTCTCTATAGCCTTGCAAATTGAAACTGGAATTTTGAAAACGACATGGCATATTGAGGAACCGCCTGCACCACCGATTTCGGAGAATTTCCTTGCCTGCTTTAGATATAATTTGTTCCTTCCATCCCTCCAATTTCATGTTTACCCTATTTAAAATCCATGCAAACATTTGTCTTTTGATGCCCCCCAGTCAGATGGGAGTCCTAGGTACTTGCCTGACTGCTGTAGCTCTGGAACCCTCAATTCTCTCTTCATATTTTCCTTTAATAGATGAGGACAATCTTTACTAAAGAAGATGCTGGACTTGTTTAGGTTTACAGCTTGTCCTGACGCATAACAATACTGATTAAGCACAGCTGCAACATTTTGACACTCCTGTAAAGATCCATCCAAGAAGAAAATTGAATCATCTGCAAATAATAAATGGGTCAAAGTGGGGCAGAATCGATTGAACTTTATTCCTTTAATACTCCCATCTTGCAAGGCTTTACCCATCAAAGAAGACAAGCTGTTAGCCACTAAAATGAAAAGATAGGGTGATAAAGGGTCCCCTTGTCGGATACCTCGGTAGGAGTGAAAAAAAGGGAGGGGTTCTCCATTGAACTTAATACCGAAAGTGACCGTAGTTACACATTGCATGATCCAACTTACCCATTTTGCACAGAAACCCATTTTCAGCAAGCAACCTTGTAAGAAATCCCATTCAATTCTATCATATGCTTTTTGCATATCAAGCTTTGCACCGCTTGAAAGTGTTTTTCCTCTTTCTCATTCTCAATTGGTGCAACACCTCTTGCACGACATAAATATTATCTTGAATCTGTCTTCCATTGACAAAGGCACTTTGCTCCCCTGAAATCAACAAGTGATCATAGCAGCTCAATTACGGATTTCAATCTTTGGAATCGAGTAAGCCAATTGATTCTAGATCGCAACCCCCAAAACATTTCCTCTCTTCTCCATAATGTTTCATCTCTTCTTTTACAATCTTCATCCCGTTGGATCTTTGATATGAGCTGGCACTATTAGTTAAGAATTGAAGCTCCTGCTTTAGGGTTGTTATGTGAAGATGGCTATTTGGGAACTTTCTTTTACTCCATTCTTTCAATGCCTGACTTGCAACTTGTAATTTTCCTCTCAATCCTCTGTCAAAACATGTTGGATGATTTGGACCAAAGTTTGATTTGAACTTAAAAAACCCAACAGTGCCCAAAAATGAGCCGCCAATCAAGATGGCTGTTATCGCCCGAACAATCATGTATACAATTTTGGAACTTGTCCACACCTTACTCACAACTTTGGTGAGGTTATCCCATAACATTAATCTTTCCCCATACCTATTTGGAGTGTGTACACAACTTACCCGCATTGTAATCCGACTCTCATGATCAACACATATCATATTAATCATCTCTTGGGAACTGGATTCGACCTCTACATCCACTTCATCACTCCATATCACCGCTAGCCCCCCCGCAATTCCTATCGGATTCACCACAAAACTGTTTTTAAAACTTAGCCGCCTTCTAATTCGAATAATCACATTTTCTTTGTTTTTGTTTCCATTAGCATAATTAAATTGGGCCTTTCCCGAGCCACAATGACTCTTTAAGTTTTGACCACAATTACCCTTGTTGACCACAATGGTTTTTGCCCAACCCCTAGCCCAAAAACAAAAAATAAAAAGGAATAAAAGAGAAAAAAAAATCATAATATTTTTAGAAAACTATGAACGTAAATGTTCCACGTGGCGGTGCTATTTTGAGGTGGAGTTGTTGCGTCTATTTGATGATTTCCGCATGTTCTTCCTCCTCTTCACCAACAAAAAGGACTCGGCTCCTTATCCTCTCTTTTAACAATGCCCAAACCGATTCATCTTTTTATCTTCATGGCTTCATCAAAGGGAACTTCTTCACAGGTTGTAGCAAAGTGCCCAATTTCCACAGCAAAACCGAGGAAGCCTCTGTCAAAAAAATTATAACTAAATTGGTCAAATTAAAATATTTAGAACTAAATACTCAATTACAATAGGTCTATAATTTTTTTTTTTTTGATAATTTTCACAAAAATCCCATGACCATTTCAATCCTTATTGAGCCACCAACTCGAGCGCTACCCATATCTAGGGTTAAATATCACAAAATCTTTACACCGATATACACGTAACAAATTTACTCTAAACTAATTTTTTGACCACAAAAAGCCCCAAATTAGTACACCTATAACAAATTTAACACAAACTAATTTTTTGACCACCAAAAACTCCAAACTTGTACACTTATAACAAATTTACTCCATACTGCTATAACTATGACAAATTCCCCATTAATTAATTTCTGTTAAATTTTACAATCAAATTATTGAGTTAAATAACACATGACAGTTGATAAGTATACAAATTTGAGAGTTTACCCTCCGTTTGCCACAGGTACACTAATTTTATAATTTTTTGTGATATTAATCCAATTTAAGAAATGATATATTTGTCAAAAATATATTAGTTTGGGTTTTTGGCTATCAAAAAATTGGTTTGATGCAAATTTATCACAAGTATACCAATTTGAGATTTTTAGTGATAAAGAAATTAGTTTTGGGTAAATTTGTCACATGTGTATCATTTTGGGGTTTTTCATAATTAAAAACTTAATTTGGAGTAAATTTGTTACAAGTGTACTGGTTTTAGATTTTTCATGGCTAAAAAATTAGTTTGAAGTAAATTTGTCGCATATATATAAGTTTTGGATTTTTCATGATATTAACCCAACAATCCATCAAAAGGAGAAATCCAATGGACTTGTCTAGACATAGTTTTTCCTTTCTCTCTTGTTCCTCTGTGGGTTATAAGTTTGGCTTCAAGGGAAAAAGGGACCCCAAAAAAAACAAGAAGAAGAAGATGACGACCGAAGAAGAACAAGAAATTCCCATCTCCAATCCGCTGCGTCTTTTTTTTTTTTTTTTTGTGATCCCTCTTCATTTTGGAAATTGAGTTTGAGTGTGATTGAAACAATTTTCCACAAATTCATTCTCTAAACTTTTACATGATTGATTTGCTTGAAACTAATAGTCATTGAAAACCATTCATGATAATAATAAAAAAAGTGTATGCTTAATTAGGAAAATGAACTCCCTAACTTAAAAATGAGAAAATATTTTCTTAAAAAATGACTTAAAACAATTTTCTTTATTGTGAAGTTTTTCTCGAAACAAGCACAATCTTAATGTGTAAAGGTAACTCAGACTAATTTCTTGAAACCTGTGTCTTTATCTTGATAAATTTTCGCCATGGACTTTTCACAACATATATTAGAAAAGTTTGATTCTGAAGCTAATCCTTTATAACATAGACCTATAAAATTATGATAAACATCCAAAAATAATATAACATCAAATAAATATTACATTATAAAATTCTAGAAGGATTTTATTCTCAACCCAAAATATTTTTAGTAGTGCGAACTAGAAAGCTCCACCATTTCAGAAGGGAGAGAGAAGTGGGAAAGAATAAATTCTACGAAAATAACTGTGTCATTACTTAATCTTTCCATTATTACTAAAAATTGCACATGCATTTTGTCTATACAACAAATTAACATTTAAAAATGTTGTACAATTGACTCGTTATGAATATTATTATTTATGGAAGGAAATTATCACCATAATATTGAGAAATTGTACATACATATATACTAAACAGAAAATATTTCAAGATCTGAAATTTTTTGGCAAGGTTGTTCATCAGATAGAGAAATTGTTCAAATTTCAAGATTGAAAGGTTTATTAAATAAAATTATTAATTTACACATATGTCCATGGATAGAATATTTACAAAATAACTAATAGAGTGCACCTTGGGGGAAGAAAAAAGGACCACAAACTCTTAAAAATAGGGGTGTGCAACGGAACCACCCAAATTGGGAACTGCCTGGACCGGATTGGACTGGCCAACTTTGGGCGGTTCCTAAAGAGAGCAGTCCGATTCCTGATTCCCCTTGGAACCAATGGTTGATCGGTGTTGTTCCCGATTCTAAGGTGGGAAATCGAACCGACTAGATAGACCAGATCAGACCAATCGGACATGACCTATTAACTATATAATATATTTTAAAATTTCTTAAGAAACAAACCATAATTCCTCACAATTTCTCCCATCTTTCATTTTATTTTTAGCCCAAAACAACAAATTTACTAGTTCCACCACACTTGTTGATTGGTTCAGTTCCTAAACCTGGGATCAGTTGGTCCGATTCCCAATCCTAGAATCTAGAAACTGACCCTTTCAGTCTGATTCTCGATTGGACTAGACTGGGAATCGATTAGTCCTACTTAAAAGTAAGAGGCCTTCCTTGCTTTATGTGATATATATATAACCTACTTTAATAATTAAAAAATTATCGGTATATTTGATCAAAAAAAATTTTCAATGAAATTCAGTATTTAAAAAAAAAGTTTCCACATTTTTAGAATGTTTTAAACTTAAATGTGACCAAGAAATTTTTATAGTGTGTAATATTATATAGTACATTGATAAATAAATTAAAAATCTCTTCTTTGATTACTTCGTGTTTATGCCTATTTTTACTATATTATATAGAAAAAAATAACCAAACGAAGTTCCCAAATGTCATCTAATTAGATGCTACATCATTGTCCCATTTTTTTTTGGCAATAATATTATAATTGTGTGTTAGCTGGTGAGCTTGTTGGTCTAATCATGAGTCATAATCAAGCGACCTTTTTCCAGCTGCTCGTGCCTTTCAGTTCAGTCAAAGGTTTTCAACATGGCTTCAACCCCACTCAACCTTCCCTGAAATCTAAAGCAATCTGATTTCTTGATTTTAAAGCTTCTCCTTCCCCTTTACCAGAATAATGCAATCATCATAGCGAGCAACAAAAATTAGTACATGAGAATATATTTTCCTTCTAGGCACAGCCATTTTCTCTAGGAGCAAGTCCAAAATTTTGTTACATCTATAAACCCCTGTGAATTTATCTGTTGACACAAGTAATAATGATTTCTAGTTAATAAAAGTATATTTTCATCTCATTTCTTTGATGACATAAAATGATGAAAATACACGTTTACCACTCTTATAAGTTACATGTATTACACAAGCTAACAGAAAATATAACAGAGGGGTTAATGGCCTTAACAAAATGGAATTTTAGGGAGAGAGCAAACATGCACTATCCCAAAGTTTGAGAGAGTTTTGAGTAACTTTTCCTCACAAAAACTACTCGAGTTAGAGGACTAAATTTCAACTTATCCCTTTTTCCTGCCGTGTGCATGTATAATTCTTACACTTTTCATATGAAGGAGTTAGTTCAGTTTATTCTGATTGATCTCGACTACCAATCAAGGATCTAATTGACGAGGCACAAGATCTGACCTTCCAAATATTGTGAAATTTCATAATGATCCTTGAACTTTAGTTAGAAGAAAATTACCATTTTGTCCATTAATTGTGAATTTAGAGATTTGTAACCAATGGCGATCTCATGGAAGAAAAGATTAAGTGAGTCCAATTCACCCGGAGCTAAAAAAATGACACCGTGATCTATTGAACTGAATATAGCATGTTGTGATCCCATGGTAGAAAATGCTTATCTTGAAATCAATAAGCACTTGAACACTAATTCTTTTATTGCCTTTTATTGAGTTACTTCGTATTTTATTATATGATAAACTAGAGATTGTAGATTTATGAGTTAAATTTTTGTATAGGTCTTTAACCTTTTTTTAATACCAAAAATATAGACGATATGAACAAGACAAGTCCAATAAAAGTTGTACATAAACAATTATTTGAACAATTCCTAACTAATTAATGTTATATTGGCGTATTATTTTATGTGAAAAGTATTTTTTGCAAAATTAAAACCCCTAACAGGAAAATTGAAAAGATGGAAGCTCCATTAACTGTTATGTAATGATCGTTTGTCACCTTTGAAGTGACACATTTTTGGGAAGTTTGGTCAATACATACATATATAACGTGGATTAACACAAGTACGCCATTCTATTCGAGGCATGTCCATATAAACTAAGGAGGGTCTTTAAGAAAACTAAAATAGTTGATAAATCGGTGCAATATCTTCAGTATAATTGTTTTATTGATTTGATTCGGTTACTTAACAAGTACACCAATAATTATTGGTTTGGTTTTAATATTTTTCCATACCTAATCAAGATAACAAACCCAGTGACCTTTTATATTGCTTCTAGGTTTTTTTATGAGTAGTTCACGAAGGGTCATTTCGTCCTAAACTACAATAACGTTTGACATCAACAATTAGATCTCCTTTTTTTGTATGTCCAATAAAGTTAATCCCCACATGAAGTTTACACCTTTGCTTCGTGGGACAACAGTATCGCAAACCCTTTCTCCGTCTAATCAATTCTCCAAAATCGTACCGATGACCCAAAATTGCATTTTGTCCACAATGGCCAAGGGCCCTTGTGGATAGAAGTGTAATGGATGGTATTTTTAGGCCACTAATACAGGTTTGGGGGATTTAGCGAGACGAAAGAAAGCTCGGGATATTGGTGTCCCACAGAAAAAAAAAATGGATTTTTGACAGGATCTCCCCTTCTAATAATCGCTTTTCAAAAATAAAGGTGAAAGTTTCAAAGAGTTGTAGAACTTGAAAAAATTGTCCAAAAACCCTAAAATTATTGATTTTTTGTCAATCTAGGCTTAATTTTTTATTTGTGGCAATAGAGTTTGAAATTTTTTTACCTTTTACCAATTGAGTCCATTCGATCAATTTTGATAGAAAATCTCTTATGTGGATGTTGATCATTCAACCTGGTGCGACTAATGCTAAGATGGCCGATTTTTAATAATAATTGAATATTTTTTTACTTGCTTTTTATTTTTCCTTTTTTCTTTTCTTTCTCTTTCCTTTTTCTCTTCCCTTCTTTTTCTAGTTGTTGCTAGGCCTCAACAACCAGCCAGAGGTGAGGGCCAGCAAGGTCAACCTCACCCTACCACTAGCAAGCTCTAACCTCACCAGATCCGGCGAGAGTGAGCCTCACCCTGCCACTGGTAAGGCTGACCTTCCCTAGCATTGACGAGGATGAGCCTCGTTAAGTGCGAGCGAGGCTCGCCATCATCGAATTGGCGAGGTCAACCTTGAACTCGCTCAAGGATGGCAACGACAAGCCTCCCCCAACCATGGCGAGGTCAACCTCGCGGGACCTCACCTTTGGTCGGTCATTGACCATCGTCAAAGTCCGACGACCGGCTAGAAGGAGAAGGGAAGAAAAAAAAAGAGAAAGAAAAAATTTAAAAAAAAAAAAATCAAAAAATCAAAAAATATTATTAAAAATTATTTATGTCAACGTTGATCGTACCATGTAAAATGACCAATGTCCACATCATTGATTTTTGGCCAAATTTGGCCGAATGCACTTAATTGTCAAAACATAAAAATATTTAAAATTCAATTAGCACAATTAAATATTTAAGATCGAATTGACAAAAGTATAATAGATTTATGACTTTTGGATGATTTTTTTCGTATAACTTTCTTAAATTTTAGGTCATAATTCCGCTAGAACGTAATTGTCATTTTCGTTCAATCATTCAGAGAAACGACAATATGATAAAAGAAAAAAACATTTCGTTGTTTGGTAGCCAGAATATCAAAGAGAGCCATGATTGCTTATTCTGCAAGCTAGGAGTCAACAAACTAGAGCAGGGCGAGACGTGAGTGCTTATTCTATTGCCCATGATCGCCAGGCCTACGAGGGTGGGGGGATGAAACACATTTTTTGAATATGTTTTTGCCCGAAGATGATTAATTCCAGAAAAATTATTTATTATTTTAGAAAGAAACCTTGCTTGTCTAGTTTCATATGGCTCGACTCCACGATGCATGATTGCATTAGCCCTTTTATCTATTAATCCCTCGTTCCGCAGTTTCTGCAGGCCGACCTGTCTCTGTCCACGTTCTAGCCACGAGTTCCACCAACTTCGGGGAAGTGGAATTTGCACCAAACAAATAGTTGAGCGAGAGATGGCGTAAAGTCAACTGTCTTGATTTAATTGGACCATTCTAATAAAGAAAAAATTGCAAGAAATTCAGAATATTATACGCATCATCATCTTTTCTCGCGACCCTTTCCCTTAGGGAAATTCTTCTTAATAAAAGAAAATACTTTTCAAAAATCTTTATTTGATTTCTAATATAGGCCTTCGTCCCGCACATCGAAATCCAATATTTTTTTCAATTGCCCTTCTTTGATGAGAATTGAGGCAGCCGTTCCGGCATTAACTCCGCATGCCAAAAAGAAAGATGCTACGTTGGTTTGATGACTACAACTTCTCATTTACCCAAATCAATCATCAAAGTTTCTTTACTTTCTTCCAAATTGATGAAACTTCACATTCGACGGTGGGCTTGGTCTAAGTGGACAAGAACATCATACGCTCAGTTCACTTAAGAATATCCAATAACTAGACATGTCACATAAATAATTTACGGGGCTGAACTCGATTGCTAAAAATGGAAGTTAGAAAAAAATGATTTTGCAAAACAAAAACAGTCAATGACCAACAGGAAAACAAACAAAAGAAGTTGGAGAATTTAATTTAAAAAATATCATAATCGAGAGTAGTTTATAACATATTTCTAGACTAAAAATATAATATAAATGAAAAGTACCAAAAATCAGTCTCACTTTTTGCGCCACGGTTGCGCCCTTTACTTTCTCAAAAAAGGATATACTTCTCACATAAAGTTTTTGGCTTTTGACACCATCGATTACCAATATGGATTTGCACACGAAGTCGCCAGTTTCAACCCTAACTCAGCCACCAGTAAATGCCCAGTCACTAGTCATCTCGAAGTTGAGGATCTTGGTCCCAGTCCCCGCGACCACCGATGCCCCTTGGTTCTCTCTCTCGCGCGATTTCAAACGAGGTCGTCGTAGTGAGATTTCGCAGGTCAACCATATTAAACCTCCATTTGAGGTCGACCATGGCTGCTCGCGACCTCAATTTTACAAGCCACTTGTCGAGGACATTGGCTACCTCAATGAGGTCATTCACATCAATATCACATTGCCCTATCTATATTGAAGCAATACTACTTTGCATCTTAAGAGAAACAGCATAAGTAAGAAGGTTTTCTTCAAATCTTAGCGTCCCAAATCCAACCTGCCCTCCTTAATATGTAAAGTAGTATACCTTTATCGTAAAATTTCGAGAAAAACAAACAACCGTAGAAATCGAGAACGTTGAAGGCAGTCAGACACCGTCTTGGAGGCTGACTCTTCAAAAAGTGCAGTAGGTCCGCCCTAATTGAAATGAGAAGGGGCTCCCAGAGTAAAAAAAGCATCTCGTGGTGCAGTTTTCAGTGTACCGTACCACAGAATGAAGGAAATGACAAATATTTAATTAGAGCTCCATGCAGAAGCTGCGCAATTGATGAACGGCTAGCCGATAAACACGGGCTGAAAACTCGGGATGGCAAGCGCGATTTAAGAGCAACGCCAGGGAGGTCTAAACATTATGGCGTCGAGGATTATCATTGAATTTGCAGAAAGGAAGAGCTTGAGCCTTGAGCGGGCCTCACGTATATTTCACGTGCCGCATGAGAGAACAAAAGAGGACTTTTCAATTAACAGGTTAGATTCGACAAAAAATAAAAATAAAAAATTAACAGGTTAGAGTCCGACAAACAAAAAATGATAGGGGGGGAAAATTACCCAAAAAAACCGTAAATTTATTACATTTGCACCTTCAACCCTAAACTTTTTAATTCGGTCAATTTAATTATAAATCTTTTAAAAATTTGCAAATATACCATTCCACTAATTTTGGCCGGAAATATATAGCATTGATGTCGACCGCCTTACGTAACAGGCAAAATATTTTCATTTTTTTTTTCCTTTTTTATTATCAAGGGCCCAACAAGGGCTATCGATCTCCGGCAAGGGCTCTTAGGCCATTGCCCTAAGGCCAACAGGGGTAGCTAGGCCTTGGCCGATGGCAGGGGCTCCTTTTCGACCCTTAACAATTAAAAAAAAAAAAAAATTATAAAATTAAAATTTTGAAAAATTTTCCACATTAGCATCGACCATGTCACATAGGACAACTAGTGTCCATATCATTAATTTTCGGCCAAAATTGGCTGATTAGACTGCATTGACAAACCTAATGTTTAGGAATAAATTAAAGATTTATGACTAAATAAGTATAAGTGCAATATGTTTGAGACATTTTCGTAATTTTTCTCATGTTAGCGTAGTGGTGAAATTTTCCAATCAGTCCTAAAGGTATTGTATGTATGTGATCTTTTTAATTTTGTCAATTTAGGGAGTGCATGAAAAAATTTCTAGAACAAAAATTAATTTATAGCCAGAAATTCATTTATTAATTTCTATTCCCAAAACGAGTTTATGAGTAAAGAAACGTGTTTGCTAATGATTTAAAATTTCTATTTCTGGAATAGAAATTCGTTTGATAACAAAATAAAATTTCTATCTCTTGAAGGGTGGTGTTCGACAGCCGGTGGGCGGTGTCCGACGGCCGGCGGTGTCCGACAATGGTTGGTTGGAGTCCGGCGTTTGGTGGAGAGTGGCTGGCGCCCGACAATAGACAATGGGCAAGCAGGTGGCATCTGGCGTATGGCGGCAATCGGCCAACAATTGGTGGCGACATCCGGCAACCAATGCCGAGTGGCTAACATCCGGTGGCTGCCAACCGACGACAAACAGGTAGCCTAGCGACGAGCAACCGGTAGTCAGTGACAAGCGTCCAGCATCCCACAGGCGACAAGTGAGCAACAAGCGGTAACAAGAGTAAACGATGAAAAGAGTTTCCATTTCTCATTTTTGTTCTAGAAATAGAAAAGCTAAAAAATTTATTTCTGATTTTTGCTTCAAATTTATTTCTAAAAAAGAAATTTGTTCTAGAAATAGAAAAATAAAATTACATTATCAAATGAATTTCTATCTTAAACTTGTTTCGAGGAACAGAGAAACAAAAAAATAAAGAAAAAGAAATTTTGTCATGCGTGCCTTTTGTCTTTTTGCACAAAATTACAATGTAATTCTTCCGACCACTTTTTACAAAAAATTGCTAATGTCACCGTGTGCCACGTAGGACAGTTAAGGTGACAAGATCGACAAATCAATAATTTTTTACAAAAATTGACCGGAATGACTACACTATAATTTCGCACAAAGGCTAATAGTTGAATTGAGAAAATTGATAAATTTTATGATTGAATTAATACTGGCTAGGTTTAAGATTAATGGGATAATTTTCCATACTGAAGTAAGTAAGAAAAACGAGCTTCTAAAAATCCTCTTTATACAACATTTTCCTTAATAACTCCTAGGATTCTAACTAGCTATTGTTGCCTTCTCGTCGCATGCAGTGGTTTTGTTGCACTCTCCACAAAAAAAGGACTTCCGAAAAGGTACCACCAAAGCAAAATTTGTAATGCTACGAATTAATTGTTCTCCATGAATTTCATTTATTTCTACTTTTACCTTTAACCTCTTTCGAAATTTAAAGTCGAAACTACAATTCTCTTTATTGCGTGTCCCCCAATTTTTCGTGAGATTTTTACTAAGATTTGAATATGCGACTTCATTTTTTGTTTCAATTGATAAGACCGTATTAATAAATGAAACTTTTATTTTGCTATATAAGAAGAAAAAGAATATTTTCATGTTTATTTTTAATCCACAATCTTCTTTTTCTTTTTTGGGAAAAACTCATAATAAGGCTCCTTCCTCTATCATATACTAAGAGATTTCTATTTACTTTATTGAAACATTTCACTTTACTGATTTTTGTAATAATTCCAATTTAAACTCCATGTAAATATATAAGAAGTCTGAAGTTATATCTCCACAATCACGCCTTTTTTTAGGCACAAGATATCACACATCATTATTATGTAGATTGTATTTTTTTTTTTTGGTCCAATGTAGATTGTAATTCAAAACATCCTATTTTGTTTTTTTTTTTTTTTTGGCTTCCTATGCAATTAATGTGACATATTTTGGATATATGGATTCAATTCTCTTCTCATCCTTTTGTTCTATGTGGATGTTTCAGTTTTTGGTTTAGTATGACGTGAGGTAAAACGTCATTTATGTCGCCGCTAATAGCTGCACCTACTCCGTCGACTTTTCTTGTGATAGGTACAGGGTCAAGTAATTCACTCAAGAATTGATAGATGAAGGACCACTAAGAATTAATTTGGTGGATCTTTGACTAGATGCTTGAAAGAAAAAATAAACAAGTGACTTGATTGGGAAAAAAATGGAAAAATGATATGTGGAAAAATTAGTTAAATTTAAGTGATGTCACGTGGATTGATGAGATTTAAGAAAAGAGCTCTTCATTTACCAAGTGAATATAATTATAACATCTTTATCTTGTAAAATACTACTAATTCTTGTTTTTGAGGAGTTTTAGGAGAATGTTCACCATATATGGTAATAAGATTTATATGCATTATTTTTTATTAACCAAATAGATTATCTATAAATTTTTCATGCAAAATGATTTTTCCTATTATTGTGTTATAATTTCTGTCATGAAGAATAAATTTAATGAAAGAATTAATTCTTTCAATTGCCAATAATTTTGCAATATATTGAACTGACAACTTTAATTAGTAAATTTAATGAAGTAGGATCCTTTTTCTAAGGTTCCCTCGCGTATGACTTTGTTTCAAAATATCCCGAACTTAATAACCTAAAGTGGCTTTGAATCTCGAAGTTCTCCTTGATTTGACTTTGTTCTAATTTTTTTTTTCTTTGAATTTGATCATTTTGATTCAATAACCGCCGAACTCAATGCCTTCGAAAGTAATGACCACCTAACAAATATGTGCTCATTACCAATAAAGATATGAGATACAATGATCGATCATCAATTATTTTAATTTGGCTTTATTTTATAATATTTTAGGCTTTACTCTACTTTGATTTGTTTTACTATGAAATTTATGTACTTCTTATGCATCACTTTGAATAATAAATAAAATTTTCTTTCGATAAAAGATAAAGATAAAATACAATTTTCGCCAAGTCACTTTTGTTAAAGAAAAAACCAGCATAATCCTAACCTAAATTGAAATAATTTTCCATCTCCAATTTTTCAATCTATACTTGAGAAATCCTAACCATTCAAGCAAGAAATGGAGGTTTTTAACAGTTTTCATGAGCACGTGAGTGGCGTGGAAGAAATGCGTCTTTTTTTCTAATTGCCTCGGAAGAAGGGGTGAAATGCGTAAATTTTCATTGGTTAGCGGTAATAAGAGCCGCGATGAATTCATCTATGATTATTACGTCATAATGATCGATTTCTGGAAATTTGGAGACAAATATAAATTCAGGAGGAATTTCGAGAAACGTGCGTCACTTTGAAAGGGTCTTGAGTCAAAATTGATCAAATCGAGAGAGAGAATTTTAGAACAAAAAATCAGATTTGGAGAATACATGCCATATTTAGGGGGATTTTGGGGATTTCGCATATGGCGTCGCGTCGTCGTCGGCGCTTCCTTCTTTACAGATCGTATCCTCCCATTAACCGCGTGAACCTGCACTGTAAGCCCGAAACGGTGGGGGCCAATTTCGTGGAAGAATAAAATCCTCACCGTCCGCTGCAACGCCACGCGGCGCGTTAATTTGCGCGTGGAAAGCTCCACACGAACCGTAAAAGGCAAAAAAAAGAAGGAAAAATAAAAAAATAAAAAAATGAAAAAGGAGGAGGAGGAGGAGGAGGAAGAATTGTCCGATTGATAATAAGGACTAAGGAGGTGTGGGTAGATCTTGAATTGAACGAGCTCAGTTCGCGTATTTAAACCCGCCCCGCTTCCTCGTTCTTCCTTGTCCATTTTTCAACTCTCTCTCTCCCTCTCCTCCTCTGCCCCTCGATCGATCCAGCGATCTTCCTATTTCCGGACGCGGGGAGCGGCTCCTCTTGTCGAAGGTAAATCCTCGAAACGCAATGCTCCTGTTTCGGTCGACGATGCTTCCGCGTTTTCGCCCTCGAATTCGTTCGATCGTGTCCCCCCGGCGGCCGATTGGGCTGTGCGGGTCTGGATCGTTTAGATTTAATGCGCGTCGCATGTCGCGGAATTCGATCCGGAAGTTTTCGGGTCGTTTCGCTTCCTTTGAGATGCGCGCGTGATGAAGGAGTTTGAGCTGGTCGGATCTGGTGGCTGTTTGGGTTTTGTGGGCGTTCTCCTTCTTAGATCTGTGCTCTTCTCGTGTTCGCTGCATGGTTCGGGCTTGGGTTTGAAAGCTTACGGTCTGGTGATCTTGGTTTGTGTCGTGAATTAGCATTGGACTATCGGATCTGATAGGTTGACCCCATCGCTTGTGGCATTGTATGCGATTTTGGATGTTCTTTGTGTATATTTTTGTACTTATTTGAACCGAGAAAGCATACTTCTTTTATGAATGAATCGAGGACGTACCTTTTCTTATTGGCGATTATTCGCCTTTCTATAATTCGGTGTGATCTGATCTCCGTCTGTTACTGGGTTTTTATTTGCCAAATTGCTCTTGTCGATAGCTTTTCTCTCAATTTTGACTATGTTTTGTCCTCTGGCTTGCCGGGGGTGCTTACTAATTTGATGCTGGATTCAATCTCGCGAGGCTTACCTGGCTGGTGAAAGAGAGGAAAGAGTTTGGCTAAAGAATGCAGACCTATGTTCATTCTTCGGGCAAATTAGAGCTCTTAATTATTAGATCTAAGATGAGAGTCTGAATGAAGCAGAGTTAGGTGGATACTTGCATGCAGTACACTGTTTGTGCACCTCACCGACATGCGTAGGCCATGATAAGTTGCTAGTTTATTTCAGGAGGCCGAGGGGAATATGTGCAATTTTGTACATATATTAAGTGTGATTTGCAATTGGTCTGTCGATTTGACTTGTGAATCCAAAATTAGCAGAGTTATTTTAGAACTATTTCCTAATATGTTTCGCCTCTCTCAGGTTCTAAATTGGTGCGGAGAGATGGTGAAGATCTGCTGCATTGGTGCTGGCTATGTCGGTGGGCCTACTATGGCCGTGATTGCTCTCAAGTGCCCGTCAATAGAAGTTGCGGTCGTTGATATTTCTGTCTCTCGTATACAAGCCTGGAACAGCGACCAGCTCCCAATCTATGAACCAGGCCTTGATGAGGTGGTGAAGCAACGCCGAGGGAAGAACCTCTTCTTCAGCACTGATGTGGAGAAACATGTGTTTGAGGCTGACATCGTCTTCGTATCTGTCAACACCCCTACCAAGACTCGAGGTCTGGGTGCAGGCAAAGCTGCAGATCTGACCTACTGGGAAAGTGCAGCCCGTATGATTGCTGATGTCTCAAAATCTAATAAAATTGTTGTGGAGAAATCGACTGTCCCGGTTAAGACTGCCGAGGCGATAGAGAAGATTCTGACCCATAACAGCAAGGGAATCAAATTCCAGATTCTGTCGAACCCAGAGTTCCTTGCTGAGGGGACGGCAATCGAAGATCTGTTTAGTCCAGATCGTGTCCTTATTGGTGGCAGGGAAACTCCAGAAGGCCAGAAAGCCATCCAAGCCTTGAAGGACGTATATGCTCATTGGGTTCCCGAAGAGCGCATTTTAACGACCAACCTTTGGTCTGCAGAGCTCTCTAAATTGGCTGCTAATGCTTTCTTGGCACAAAGGATCTCTTCTGTGAATGCCATGTCCTCACTTTGCGAGGCCACTGGTGCAGATGTTGCTCAAGTGTCTTATGCTGTGGGTAAGGACTCAAGAATTGGTCCCAAGTTCCTTAATGCTAGTGTTGGCTTTGGTGGATCCTGCTTCCAAAAGGATATTCTCAACCTGGTGTACATCTGTGAGTGCAATGGCCTTCCTGAAGTGGCTGAGTACTGGAAACAAGTGATTAAGATCAACGACTATCAGAAGGCCCGCTTCGTGAACCGTGTGGTCTCCTCCATGTTCAACACAGTTTCAAACAAGAAGATCGCCATTCTTGGATTTGCCTTTAAGAAAGATACCGGGGACACACGTGAGACTCCCGCAATCGACGTCTGCAAGGGTCTCTTGGGAGACAAGGCCAGGCTAAGCATTTATGATCCTCAGGTGACTGAGGAGCAGATCCAGAGGGACCTTACCATGAACAAGTTTGATTGGGACCACCCAGTCCACCTTCAGCCGATGAGTCCCACCACTGTGAAGCAGGTTTCTGTAGTCTGGGATGCCTACGATGCTGTCAAGGATGCCCATGGCCTCTGCATCCTCACTGAGTGGGACGAGTTCAAGACTCTTGATTACCAGAGGATATACGACAACATGCAGAAGCCAGCTTACGTCTTTGATGGCAGGAACGTCGTCAACGTCGACAAGCTGCGTGAGATCGGATTCATTGTCTACTCCATCGGCAAGCCGCTGGATCCCTGGCTCAAGGACATGCCCGCCGTGGCATAATGGAGACCCACCTGATATTGGCGTTTGTCGCCAGCCGAGATCCTATATTTTTAAAGCAGCCTTTTTTATCCCTCCATGTTCGCCTTTTGATGGTTTCGAATGTTCTCCTGCTTCCCCAGAGTAGTCAGGGTAATTGGTCCACACGGTGAAGTCAGCGGATTCACTCTTTTATTCTACATTGTATTCAATTATATTACCCATCTGTCTGTTGCTGCTTTTCGGGTATATTTTGATTACATTTTTGTCGGTTCAATATGTTTATGATTGGTTAGCAACTCTGAGAAATAAACTCTCTTTGTGTTCTAGAACCCTTAACTACCTTGTTTTCTATTTGTCTTCATTAACTGGCCAACTGCTGTTGGGTCGACTCTATTCAGGATGATGACTGCTGAGTAAGCGGGGAATCGTCTTCTTATGCCAGTTCGTTCGTATGTTAAATTGCGCTGACATTTTTCAATGGACTTGCATGTAAACAAAACATCAGTAATGAGTGCCGACAATCACGGACTTATTAACAATTCACCATGAGAATGATTCGGGGAAGCGAGTTCTCTTGTTGATCCTTCCATTTAATCTCGTCAGCACCCCGACCTCGTTACTAGGGTTATAGTTAGTTTTCCCATTTGGGACGACTTGTGACTCCTACATTTGATTTGATTTATCGTACATTTTGCGGATTCAATTTTTATTTAACACAAAGCGCTTGGGACTTTTTACAATATTTGCAGGTTGACATATAAAATGTCCAAATTTTTATAATCTTTTGTAATTGAAAATAATTCTTTTACATTTTCGAATTTTGAAGGAAAATTCATGAATAGAAATTAGAGAGAAATAAAAAAGATTTGCCCCAAAAAAGAAGGGGGGGTCGTAAGTTTCAATTTCACTAAACTCTGAAAAAATAATCCATGAAGTCGTTTTCTATGAACCATTCATTAAAGGAATAAATAATGATGTGAAATTTGACTTGTCACCTAAAACTCTATCAAGCGATATTTCTGAAATTACTTAAAAAGTATCGTAACGTGATTGAAAAAATTACAATTTAATAAGAACCATACTTGCGTGATTGTTACGATCAATTTTTAATACATTCATATGTTAAATAGATGTATGTGAAGATTGAGTCTTTTCTTCCTCCTCTTTCAGGTGAGTGACGTGAACAAATTTCTTAGTCTTTGGAGAAACTCTTGTTCGAACCTTATCGATGGTTTAAAGACAATCAAAGCCATCGATTACGTGAATTTGTATGTGATGCCATACAATTAACGGTTAAGATAGACACGATCCATGTAGACTCAACCCATGCAACAATTTATCTAGTCCTTAGGGTGCTTTGTGATTGCCATGACCTATCTGAAAGTTAATCATAATTGAATGGCGCAACCGCTATATTACATATCCTAATTTTGTTATCTGTTGATTTTTTTCCTACTTGGAAAATAAGTTGTATAATTTGTCTAGCCTTATCTATCTTAGTTGCATCTTTATTTTTTCACACTATCGTACTTGGTATCGTACTTGGTATCTTACTTGGTAAATTGCTTCATTTGGTGCTTAATGGCTTAATATTGACTGGACTCATCGCATTATTACATTGCTGTCTTGGATTGTATGCGTACTCATTCTTATTACCTAAAAGATAATAGAGCCTCAAAATAGCAAATTCTCTTGATAATTTACCATTTTCTCAAAAGAATTTTCCGTTTCAACACACCGATAGATTTTTGTCATTTTTAAAGCATGGGTTCTCTCGTATTATGTATAATTTGGGTATTGTAAATGAAACCATTTTACCATTAAGCAAGGATAACCAGTGCTCCAAAGATACATCTTTCTAAAACTTAGTTTTCTCCCTGGCCTGCTCATTGTGTTTGCGCAGGTGCCTTTTCCGGATCCCATTGAATTAGCTCTTTACTTAATTTATGGCACTAGAGGAGCATATTTGTTGGTACTCTGCTTTTTTAAAGGCTAAATTCTGATAAAATTTTGTGATCCTTGAAATTATTTAGGTGATCTTCTCTCACTAAATCGCAAATATTAGGGAGAACCCGGAAAAACAAAAGAAAATGATATGTTGGATTTAGGAAGCGTGATTCTATCATTATTTAATTTTGTTGGGTTCTATGCATTGACTATTCCACCTGCCAAACGTGGCATTACCCGTTTGAGAGAGCGAGCTGTTGGGAAAATACTACTTCGAATAGGGTAGAACAATGAAGACGGATCTTTAGAGTACTCAAGTCAAACTTTGAGGCTTTTTAAGGATTTATTTGCCCCACAAAGTTGCTAATAGTCACCGGCAAATATCCTCCAAGATACAACAAAGTCTCAAAATGAGAATACTAAATAACAATTCTAATATTTCTCCAGGGTCTCTCTAGGAAACAATTGAAAGGATGGTTGTAGTTTTCAGAAAGAAGACTCGAAAAAATAAAAAATGATCACACTCATTCTTCCTCAATCTGACAAGTATATATAAAACAGTCTTAAAAAATGTAGACAACTCTTCGTGAAAAGTTGCGAAAATGAACAAACACATTCTTTCGAAAATTGCTCAAATGAACAAAAGCATCCATTCGTAAAAAGTTAAAAACTGAACAAATGCAACCCTTCGGAAAATGTTGCAAACTGAACGGGTATCTTTTTCAAATGTTGTCTTGAAAAGACATGAACAAAAATTCGGAATAAAAATTAATAATAATTATTTAATAAATAAAATTTTGAAATTATTATTTATTAATTAATTAATTTCCGAAAATTCTCAATAAAAAAAAACAACATTTAAATTTATTAAAGTTAATAAGGTAATCGTATGAAATAAAAATAAAAATAAAAATAACAAAGGGATTAGTACTAATTAAACCGCGGGTGCGCAAGCGTGCTAAGTGCTAAGTGCGCCAAATAATCGCGCACCCAAGTATGGTGGGGTCTAGCCCACACCCAATCATTCCTTTAAATACACAAAGGAAACCTCACACTTATAAATCGGCCCATTTCCTCCCATTTTTTTTATGTGGGACAAAGAGAAATGCACTTAGTTTGTTTTACAAACAAACTTCCAACACAAGCAACAACAGAGGAATGACAACCAACTCATCAATCATCATATACAAACCCAATCACTCTCACTCGTATTTGCTCATTTCAGAACCCCAGAGAGAGAAGTCCAAAACCCCCGCTCCTTCTTCGGAGGCCTTTATGATTCCTTTGCTTCCTCTGTAGCCTTCTCTCTCCCGTGCGCTCGCCTGCTTTCTGGTGAGAAAGAGTCTCGACCTTTCGAAGTCTCGACAAGCTGTTTGCATTTTCTCTCTTCGATTTCCCTCTGTTTCTTTTGCTGTTTTCGTGATTAGATGGCGATTGGAGAGAATTTGGAGAGTATATCCGTGCAAGCTCCGCGACAAGATCTTCTCTAGCGGACCAATGTTGGGAGGTCACATGAGGTGCTGCATGAAAAAGAATCTACCGGAGAGAGAGCTGCCATTGGCGATCGATAACAGCTCGGCAGAAGAGCGACGTCTTGGGTATTGTCTTCGAGAAAACCCCAAAAAAACGTGGAAATTCTCGGAGCTCAAGGAAAATGCCTAAGAAAGAATGTGCTAGGATTGTGACAAACGGTTCAGGTCAATGAGGGCACTGTTTTGCCACATGAAGATTCACTAGGCAAAGGACGATGAGAGGGGTGACCAGTGCGAAGACTGCGGCAAACAATCCAGGTCGATGAAATCTCGCTGGGATCACACGAGGCTGATTCAGAGCAGGGAGAGATTGAATTTGAGTCTCTTGAATGAAGATTGCTTTGTGGGATCAAGCAAGACCAAGAGTAATCTCCTGCTCATTGTTTTATCTGATGATGAGATGATGCACTTGAACAAGAGGAAGAGAACGCGGCGAATCACATATGACGTCGATGAAAGAACCGGAGGGGTTCTATTTTCCACACCAAATGGGTCTAAGGACGATAGCAAGGCGGAAAAAGACCTAGGAAGCGAAGGAGCGGCTTCTTTGCGTAAGAGTTTTCTTAATGTAAACTACATTAATTAAAATTGTAATTTATTGTTTTCATGGAGTTAATCTAATAAGGTAAGATATAAAGTTTCTTAACAGTGAAATATGAGCTTAGCTTATGTGGGCCGAGTTGGGTCCGGCCCATGATGAGAGGGCCCAGCCAAAACTCTATAAATAGACTCAGGTCCCTCCTCTAACCCTCACTTTTTGCCATTTTGAAACGCACACACCCACTACCTCACGTAAGGAACATTCATGAGGGGCAGTATTATCAAGCCAGGGTATCGAGGGTGATAGAGGAGAAGATCTTCAACATTGAAGTATCGGATTACCGTTGTTCTACTCCTAGAATCATGGATTCCAAATTAGGTACACAAATCTTCGCCCTCCTTCAATATGTTCAAGTTTCCAGCTATGTCGATCTTGGGAAGCAGTTTCAACGGCTAACATTTGGTATTAGAGCCTATATAATCTAGAACTCAAACTATTGCATTTGGCATGTTTTCAGTAATTGTATCCATTGAAACTTGATTTTTTGAGCACATATTTGAACTTGTCTTGGCGAGACAAGCGTCTTGGTGGTTGGCGTGCCTGTGACGAAGGCCGTAGGTGCCTCCTTGAGCATTTCCGATTTGGCTCGATTGTGTACTATTTTGCTTGTTTTCGTGATTTTTGGTCCGTTAAAAGTGAATTTTGATTATGTATTTGGATTTCTCTCGTCAAAACGAAGATTTTGACAGATGGCACACCTCCAGAAGAGGTCAAACGCTCCCACACATGCCTGCATGCATCGTTGAGCACTTTCACGCCTCGCACAAGCAGGCGCATGAACTACCTTAGGCGGGAGCTGGCGTCATCAAAAACGTCACCCGGTCGACTTGCCACCGCCTTGATGGCAATGACCTCACGGATGACGTCATTTGGCGATAGATGACGTCATTCCCTGACCGGGTTGACCTGACCTAGTTTGACTAAGTTGACCCAACCCGTGTTGATCGGGTTGACTTGACTTGATTTGACCAGGTGACTTGACCTAGATGGACCGTTGACCAGTCGCACCCCTGGCTAGTCAAACCGTTGATTGGTTGGACCATTAACAAGTTGGATGTAATTGAACCGACTTTTAGACCGATTTAAGCATGCCATCGCATGTAGCTCACACGTCGCCAACTCCGACAGTGCGTGAGGGCACGTGGAGGGTCCGATTGGCGCATGCTTGGTACTAGCATGCTCATATGAATTTTCTACATTATGATGTATTTATTTTACATGTTTGATGCTTTTAAGGATGTGAAAATACATGGCAAAGACTAAATGTGTGTATTTTGGGGTATTTTTGACGTATTTTTCATGTATTTTTTTTTATGGTTTTGGAAATACAATTACACACTCATGAGTTTATCATCACATGAAGAATGTGTATAGTATTGATTTATTAATAACATGTATAAGGTCCAACATGTATTAATGAATAAGCAATATAATTGGCATGACATGTGATTTTAGTGACAAATTACCCCTATCATCAAGTCTAAAATCACATGTATAAGGTAAATATGAGACATAAAATTTATATCCTTGATATGAGAGGTTTTCAAAGATTCAATTGGGTTGTAACCGCGAAAGTGGTACACTTAATTGGATTTGAGAAATATCTATCTCATATTGTGATAGAATGTCTTCTTTACTAATGCGTGGTCATACTTTCAAATGAGATGATTATATATTAGTTTATGGAATGATACATGTACAACATATGGCTGAGGAGTAACTAGCCCTAGTGGTCCATAACCCAAAGGTGATGAATTCATAAAAAGTTGGAATATATTCTCATGGATCGCTGTCATGTGGAGAGTATACAATTGCATCATGTATTCTTCCTAAAGATGTTTATATGATGATGTATGTAACTCTCAGGATGTGTACTTATATGATTTTCAAAGTACACAGTACTCACATGATGCTAATTATGTGCATTGCTTGTGAAATCAATCACCTTCTCTATAAATGGCAATTCCATTGCGATTAAGGTTCTTACTAAATCGAATGGAGCTAGCAGATGTTCATATTGCTCTTGCTGAGGATAGTCCGACAGATGTTACTGATGTCAATATAAAAGCCTAGAAAGTACAATTTGCTGCCTGGGAAAATAGCAATAGGATTTGCTTGCTCATTATGAAACGATCCATTTAGGAACATTTGATGAGTGGCTTACCAGCTAACTGTACTACTAAGTAAATGATGGAAGCTTTGGAGGCCAAGTATCCTGTCTCTTCTGATGTTGAAATTGGTACACTTATACGAACACTCTTCAATATGAGGTATGATGGTTCAAGTGGGGTAAGAGATTATATACTTAGGATGGTAGAGCTACAAACAAAACTCTGAATTCTTCATGTTGATATTCTTGAAACTTGCATTGTGCATCAAGTATTAAATAATATTCCTCCTGATTTTGGAATTATCAAAATCAATTATAGTGCGCAAGATGAGACTTGGTCAATTAATGACCTAATAGTTAGAGTGGTGGCAAAGGAAGAGAAATTGAAAAAAGAAAGAGGACATCTCACCTTGTATGCCTCCAATTCTACCAGTAGGAAGGGTAAAGGGATTGTACATCATTATTATAAAGGAAATCCTAAAGTCGTAGACCCTTCTAATAGTATAGATCCAAATAAAATAAATCTTGAAGCTGCAGGTCCTTCCAACAATATGGGCTTTAGAAAAGCACCCTTTAAGAAGAAGGGTGTCATTTACTACTTTTGTAGGAAGAGATGACATATAAAGAAACATTGTGATAAATATAAAACTTGATTGTCCAAGAGTGAGCCTAAATGTAATAATTCTTTAGCATTTGTATGTGAATCCAACCTATTTGAAGCCTTGTCCAGTTCTTGGTGGCTAAATGGTGGTGCAACTAATCATGTTGCATTTACCATACAGGGATTCACAAATAGAAAGACGCTAAATCATGATGAATCAAAGTTCACTGTGGGAAACAACGATAAAATAGACATTGAGTTTGTGGGAGATGACATTTTGATTTTAGATTACAATTTCAATATGACACTAAGAAACACCTTCTATGTACCTTCTTTTAAATGGAACTTAGTTTCCTGATGATATATACTTTGCTAATACAATTGAAAATGTTGTTTCTAAAAGATCTCTATCTAAGGAATAGTTTTAGCATTGTGGTATAAACGTCTTGGTCACATCTTTAAAAAGAGAGCAAAAAGGCTATTGCCTACTCTCAAAAGTGACCTAGAAACTTGAGTAGACTATTGTAGAGGAAAGATGAATAAGATGAAGAAGAAAGGCACAGTCTGAAGTTCTGACTTGTTGGAAATCATTCACACTGATATTGGTAGACCTTATATTGCAATTTTGTATGGAAATTTTTATTTCATTGATTATTCTTGATATAGTTATCTATAGTTGGTCAAGGAAAAGTCTGAATCTCTTGACAAGTTCAAAATTTTTCAAACTGAAGTCGAGAAGCAATTAGGAAAGGTAATAAAGATTGTCAGATCCAATCAAGGTGAAGAATATTTTGGTAGGTATGGCAATGCCGGGCAGATTAAAGGGCAATTTGCCAAGTACTTAGAGGATTATGGGATAGTGGCTCAGTTCACTATGCGTGGGAGTCCTGAACAGAACGGTGTGGCCGAAAGACACAATCGTACTCTTATAGATATGGTAAGGTGTATGATGAGTAGGACCAATTTGCCTGGTTTCTTTTGGGGTGAGGCTTTAAAAATAGCCCTTTGCATACTGAATCATGCTCTTACCAAGGCCATTCCATTAACTTCTTTTGAGTTATGGATTGGACGCAAATCGAGTTTGAATGATCTCAAAATTTGGGGATGTCCTACATAAGTGAGGCTATACAATCCAACATTAGGTAAACTGGACTTTAAAATCACTCAATGCTACTTTGTATCTTACTTAGATTATTCGAAGAGATATCGGTTTTACAATTCTAGTGGAGGCATAAGGATTGTGGAATTACAAACGGCGAAATTTCTGGAATTTGATGTGGCCGAAGAGCATGGGTGATGGCAGATTAGTGAGGATAATAATATGATGGGACCCACTATGTCCTTTTCCCTACCCATACAAACGATTATGGAGCCTATTATGCCACAAAATGAACCTGTTAACACTCTGGATCCTATTATTGAGATAGCCCCTGATGAAGTTTTTCGTGTTCCTCAGACTCAGAATGAGTCTCCAGTAGCTCCACTTAGGAGGTCTACTAGGGAAAAACGTTCAGCTGTACCACCGGACTACATAGTCTATTTAGGAGAGCATGACTACGATATTGGTTGTGTTGTAGATCCTGTGACTTATACAAATGTTGTTTCCTGTCCTCAATCAGATTTATGGTTGAATGCAATGAAAGATGAGATGCAAATGAAACACAATAGTATTTGGGAGCTTGTTGAATTATTGGAAGGTTGCAAACCCATAGGTTGTAAATGAATTTATAAGACCAAAAGAGATTCTAAAGGAAAAATTGAGAAATTTAAAGCTAGATTGGTGGCTAAGGGCTTCATTCAAAGAGAATGGATACACTATAAGGCAACTTTTTCTCTAATCTCTTCTAAAGATTCTTTTAGAGTGATCATGGTGCTGATAGCTCATTTTGACATGGAGTTACACTAGATAGACGTTAAAATTGCTTTTCTAAATTGAGACCTTGATGAGGAAGTTTATATGGTGCAAACCGAAGGTTTTGCGGCAGATAATTCAGGTAAGCTTGTATATAAATTGAAGAATACTATTTATGGTCTCAAACAAGCTTCTAGATAATGGTAGTTGAAGTTTCACAATGTCATCACTTCTTTCAGTTTTGTCGAGAACAAAGTAGACCAATGCATATATTGCAAGGTTAGTGAGATGAGATTTATTTTTCTTATACTTTATGCGGATGACATCTTGCTTGCAAGTAGCGATATTGGATACTGCATGAGACAAAACAAATGTTGTTGAGGAATTTTGACATGAAGGACATTGGCGAGGCATCCCTCGTTCTTGGCATTAAGATCCATAAGGATCGTTCTCGCCGTATGTTATGTTTATCTCAGAGGGCATATGTTGATCATATTTTGGAAAAATTCAACATGTAGCATTTCAAACTAGGCGCCGTTGCTATTGTTAAGGGTGACAAAATGAGTCTCTCACAATATCCTTAATCAGATTTTGAGAAAAACCAAATAAAGAATATACCTTATGTTAGTGCACTTGGAAGTATTATATATGCTCAAGTTTGCACCAGACCAAATATCACCTTTATGACAGAATTTCTAGGTAGATATCAGTCAAATCTAGGACACGATCACTAGGTCACTGCCAAAAAGATTTCGAGATACTTAAAAGGAACAAGAGACCATATGTTGATTTACTAATATGTCCATGATTTGCGATTGGTAGCATATTCGGATGCAGACTTTGCTAGCTGTCAGGATGATAGAAAGTCGACAATATGATATCTCTTCATGTTAGTAGGAGGTGCAGTATTGTGGAAAAACAATAAATGGAAATCTATATCATCATTTACCATACAAGTGAAGTTTATAGCATGCTTTTCAATTGCTACTCAAGTTGTTTGGCTCCGGAACCTCATTAGAGAATTGATCGTATTTGATTTTATGGATAGACTATGGCACCCTAGAATTTCATGATAATCCCTAGATGTGCTATGAGCCATGTGGAGATGATGGAAGCACCACCAAATTATATTGTAGCCATTTGACCCATGACTTGCAATAGATTAAGGTCAAATTTTTCATTGGATAATTACTTAATGGAAAATTCTATTCTTGGCCATGTGTTTTATAGGTTGGATTTTATTGATTTATGTGGCAAGTTTTATGGTTTTATAAATTTCATTTAGGTATTTATATGAGTGGGGGTTTAGAGTATATTATTAAGAGAAGGAGTGGACTGAAATTATAAGGCCAAGACTAGCCCACAAGAGCCCCCACCATTCGGCCATTAGGGCCTAGCCCGTGAAGCCCAAAGGGAGAGGGGGCTGCCGTCGACCGGATGGAGGGAGAGGCCCGGCCCAAAGGAAGGCCCATCAACTTGCATGGCTAAATCCCCAAGTGGCAAGAGAAGCTTGCCAAGTGTTGTTCCTTTGTAGCCAAGTGTAAGAGCCATGCAAAATCCAATGAGTGTTAATCATTGAGGGGAGGAAATTAGTGAGGGGGTGGGGGCAGATTAAGCGAGGAAAGGGAGAGAAAGAGAGGGGGTCGCACGAAGAGAGAAAGGAGAGGAAGAGAGAAAGAGAGAAAGGGAGACCGTGCTTGCGAGAGAGAAGGAGGAGGTCCGTTCGCTGCCGTGCGTCCGCCTAGCCGCCGCCGTCGAGCCCGCCTCACCCCACCATTTTGCTTGCTGTGTTTGCTTGGACTAGAGGCAAGTAGAGTCCATAAACCTACCCTTTGCTTGCTGTGATGTGTGTTGTGAGAGGTGATAAACCTTGGTTGTGATAGGAGTGATGAAATTCGATTAACCTTATCATGTATTAATAAAGTTATTTAATGTTTAATATTTCTTTTTAGGGTTAAATGGGTCCCACCCATTTATTTCAGCACGCGTTTTCTTCCCCCACCCCCACCCACCCACCCACCCACCCCCGCGCCTATCACTTCCCCGCACGAGGCTTTCTTTCCCCGTAAGCCGTCGACGCCTCGTCTCTCTCTTTCTCTTCTTCCTAAAAACAGCCCAAAGGGCAAAAACCCTAGCAATCACCTTCTTTCTCTTCTCCCTTTGCTCGGTCTCCACCTCTCTCGCCGCTGCCTTGCCTCCGTTCTCCCCTTTGCCGTCGTAGCCTCGCGTCCAGCCCTCCATCGCGGCGTTGCGATTTTCCATCTCGGCGTTGCAGTCGGTGGTCACAGCCGACCAAGACGATCGAGAAGGCTTCTCGGCGCGCAGCCGGCGGTCGCAGCCTTCTCCACGTTGTAGTTGGCGTTGCGTCGGCGGTCGCAGCCCTCCCTCCCTCGTCGCCGCGCTCGCAGCGTCGCCTCGGCTCCCTCACCCTTGCCTTCACCCTCCATCACCTTCTTCCTTTCGCACCTGCAGATCCGCCCACAAACCTCCGGACACGCTCCGACGCGCGTGTCGGAAAGAGTTGACCACGTGTCGGAAACTCCGACACGTGTTGACCGCGTGTCCGAGCGTGTCCGAGCGTGTCCGAGCGTGTCGGACACGTGTCGGGGTGTCCGACACGACACGGAGGCCCTTTGAACGTGTCGGTGCTACCTAGCCAGTCGTTGGCTTGATGCGAGAGATCCAGCCATCCATCTGCGCTGATTTTTGGAGGATTGTTTCGTCATTCCCTCCTCATCAAACCCACCGAAGGCTTTTACCTATCTCTCCTTGAGCGGGTAAGAATGGTTGCTTCAGGTTAGGGTTTTTCTAGGTTTTTTGCCATGGATCCCCCCGAGCAAAGCTCGACCCCTGTTCCTCGAGCTACTGGAGGCCGCTAGGCCTCGAGAAAAGCCCACATGCTCACTGAAAGTAGTCGAGCTCAAAGCCAAAGCAAACCTTCCTTTGCTCGACCCCGAAGCAAAGCTTCCCCTGCTCAACCCCCTATTCAGGCGGGTGCGTGTGAAGGCCCCCGAGCCGTTGAAACCCGTAGAGGACGAAGTAGAGCCAGGCGACCTGGTATTCATCCTCAGACTCAAGATCGCCCTCCCAAGGGGCCCAATTCAGCCCCCAAGCGTTCGTGGGCTAATGTGGCTGAGCTTGCAGTCAAAGGGTATAATCTCTCTTACATACCTCCCTTTATTTTTTAGAATAAAACTGTGGTTGAATTATCTGAGGAGATTCTGGATGTTGTGGACCCGATTTGGCATGAATGCCTTGTTGGCTTCTTTGTGGGATGTAAGCTTCCATTTAAGCTTATAGAAGATACTCTAAAGAAGCTGTGGGGGCCTAAACTCGCTGAGGTAATGGCGAATGATGATGGCTTTTATATGCTTCATGTCCCGGACCCGAACTCTAGAAGAAGGATTCTGGAAGATGGGCCTTGGACTGTGGCTAGAGTTCCGTTAATTCTCCAATAGTGGCACCCTTTTTCTGGATTTGAAGAAGGAACTCCAATCTTCTATCCCTGTTTGGGTTAGATTGAAAAGTTTTCCTTTTGCCTTCTGGTTTGTCCATGGTATTAGTGCTACGACGAGTTCTATTGGGAAGCCACTATATGTGGATCGGAGAACTGAGCAGAGAAAGACCATTTCTTATGCTCGTGTTTGTGTAGAGATCTCGGCCAAGGTGCCTTGCTGTGGTTCTGTGGAGATTATCTACAATGGGGAGCCCCGCCTGGTGAAAGTCGAATATGAGTGGTTGCCTCTCTCTTGCCCAACCTGTGGTTGTTTTGGACACAAATGTCCTGACGTGGAGCACCCCCACAACCCAGCTGTAACCCCTTCTACTACCCCTGGGACTGTTGTCCTTGAGCCTACCCTTGTTTTGGAGCAATCTGCTGCTACTAATGAGGAAGGTTGGGTGCAGGCCCGGAGTAAGAAGAAGAAGAAAGGAGCTATGTCTATGAATGCTGGCCCCTCTCAAGTGGCGTCTGCAAGTTCTGCTGAACCCTGCCTTCCTGTGCCCCCTAAGCTAGAACGTCTAGATCAGGGTCCCTTTGAACCTCCCCTAGCTTTGGATTCATCATCTTTGCCTACTGTAGCTCAAGTTATGATCTCTTCATCCCCTTCCTCATCTTCTAGGTCGGATGATGACCTGGAAGATGAGCAGGGTAGCTCAAACGAAGAAGACAGACTGCTGAAGGAATCCTCTGCGATGGTGGATATCTCAAAGCAACTAAAAATTGATGGAGCCTTCTCTGCCCCACTACAGATCCCCCCGAAGTAACCTGACCCGGATTTAGCCCATTCGGTTCCAAAATCTGCTGCTCCTCCTAAGCCGGTCTCAAGCCGACGAAGGTCAAGCAGTAGATGGTGATGTTCTCTCCTTCCTCTTTTATGAATATAGGAGTATGGAATATTAAGGGTCTTTCTCACCCCCATTACGCAAGCAGAAGTTAAAAACTTTATTAGCTCCAATAAAATTTGTTGTATAGGTATTGTGGAGACGAGAGTTCCTGAATCCTGGTTCGCTTCCATCTCCTTGGGCCTTGCTGTGGGATGGAATTGGCTGGCTAACTATGATTTTTCTCATCGTGGGAGAATTTGAATTGGGTGGAATCCCTGCTTAGTGGAGTTTGTTGGGTCTTCCTCCTTCGCCCAAGCGATCCATGGAAAGCTTAAGTCCTTGGAATCTGGGGTTGAATTTAATTTCTTTGTAGTGTATGCTGAACACTCATTTGTTTTGCGGAGGCCTCTCTGGGATGACCTTCCCCGCCTTGGTAGTAGCCTTTTGAACTGTCCTTGGCTGGTGGCTGGTGATTTCAATGCCATCCGAGACCCATCGGATAGGGTTTGGGGGCTCGGATGCTTGGCTTCCATCTTTTGATGAGTTCGGACAGTGTCTAGCTTGAGCGGAACTAGATGACTTGAGATATGATGGGTATCGATTCACTTGGTCGGCCTCCTTAGGTTCTAACCCAAAATGAGGAAGACCGACAGAGTCTTGGTTAATCCTAAGTGGTGTTTGGAGTTTTCCTTCTCGGAAGCTTCCTTTTTTGCTCCAGGTATCTCTGACCACTCCCCAATGGTTGTTAGAGTTTTGCCTGCTTCCACTCTTAAAAAGCCATTCAAGTTTTTCAACTATTGGATGAAGCACCTAGATTTCCACAGTATTGTCTCACAGGTGTGGGATAGGCCCGTTACTGGTTTCCCTTTGTTTAGGCTCGCTTGTAAGTTGAAGGCTCTTAAGTTTCGCCTCAAGCAGTTTAACAGAGAGGAGTTCTCGGATATCTCGGTTAGGACAATCAATGCTCGGAATGCTCTCTTGTGCACTCAAGACGCTCTTCAGCATGACCTTGGAAATATCCAGCTTGTGGCATTAGAGAGGGAGCAGCTTTTGACCTTCTCGGACCTTTGACTCCAGGAGGAGTCTTTCTACCGGCAAAAATCTCGGATTGGGTGGCTTAAGGAAGGGGATCAGAACACTAAATTCTTCCACCACACTGTTAACAGAAGAAATCTGACCAATAGAATTCTTTCAGTTGAGGATTCTCAGGGTTCCTTGGTTTCTGACCTGGTTGAGGTGCAGCGGATTTTTGTTTCTCATTTCCAGGATCTGCTTTCATCGAGGGACCCCCCATCGCAGCCTGAGGTGTAGGAGAACCGTGCGATTTTACAGCAGACCCTTGATCTCGACCAGGTCAGTAGTCTTGCTCATCCAGTCTCTGACTTGGAAATTCATGACTCTTTATTCTCTCTTGCGGCCTGGTCTCAATGGATTCAATGCTGAATTTTTCAAATGTAATTGGAATGTAGTTGGGCCGTTAGTTACGGAGGTCGTAAGAGATTTCTTTAACTCTGGAAGCCTGTTGCATGAGATTAACAACACAATCTTGGTCTTGGTGCCTAAAGTTCCCAATGCTACTTTGGTAAATGATTATAGACCGATTGCTTGTTGTAACACGATTTACAAGTGCATCACGAAGATTATTGCCAATTGTTTGGCGGTAGTTCTGCCCTCCATTATTAGTCTTCCCCATAATGCTTTTGTGAAGGGCCGGAGGATTAGTGATAATATCTTGTTAGCCCAGGAGTTATTTAGTGGCTTTCATGTTGACCTGTATCTGCCAAAATGTGCTATTAAGGTTGATTTTCAAAAGGCTTATGATACTCTTGTTGGGGCTTCTTGGAATTAACCCTTCTTGCATTTGGTTTTCCTAACCACTTGATTGGGCTTATTATGTCCTGTGTCCGATCCCCGAAGTTCTCTATCTCTATCAACGAAGCACTTCATGGTTTATTTTCTAGTGGTAGGGGGCTTCGCCAAGGCGATCCTATGTCCCCTTATCTCTTTACCCTTGCTATGGAGGTGTTTTCCGGGATTCTCCTCCTTAAGTCCAAGCAACCAAGTTTTAAATTTTTTTGGAGATGCAAGCCGACCTCCTTATTGCACCTCTTTTTTGCAGATGATGTGTTCCTTTTTTGTGAAGGCAACATGCTCTCTGTTGCCCTTCTTAAGGAGGGGTTGGACTTATTCTCTTCGTGGAGTGGCCTCTGTCCCAATTTGAGGAAAAGTGAAGTATTCCTAGCTGGTGGGATGGAGGACTTGCGGGCGGAAATCATCCAGACTCTTGGGTTTCAGGAAGGAGTGCTGCCTATTCGTTATCTTGGAGTTCCAATCATTTCTTCCCGCCTCGGCAAGGCTGATTGCAATGCACTCATTAATCTTATCACAGCAAGAGTTCAGTCGTGGGCCCAACGGTTCCTCTCCTTTGCGGGACGTCTCCAACTTATTAGGTTGGTTCTCCACTCCATCCAAGTGTTTTGGCCTAGTATATTTATGCTTCCTAGAACCGTCCTGGATCGTTTTGAGCAAATATTCAGGCAATTCCTATGGAAAGGCCCGGTTCTGGGGAGCGGGGGAGCAAAAGTGGCGTGGGATGAAGTCTGCCTCCCTAAGAAAGAGGGAGGACTTGGAATTCGATCCCTTAGTATTAGCAACACTGCCTCTATGCTGAAACATATTTGGATTCTATTTACTGATAGGGAATCCCTTTTGGTGTAAATGGGTTCATTCTATCTACCTAAAGAGGAAGAACTTCTAGGTTGTGCCGAAGCATACGGTTTGGTCTTGGGCTTGGAGGAAACTCATTGCTCTGAGGAAGGACTTTTAGCGATTCTTTCTATGGCGTATAGGGGATGGCAAAGTGGTTTCTCTATGGTTTGATCATTGGTTACCACAGGGCCCCCTTAACTTGGTCTTCTCTGACATGTACATTTACTGATCGGGTCTGTCTAGGCAGGCTTCGGTTGCTGATTTATATTCCGCTCCAAGCCTAGCAACTAAGCGTCTTATTGAAGAGTGAGGTCACACTCTGCCTTTGTTGTCCTAGTCCCCGGATTGATTTTCGTGGCTTGAGACTACCTCAGGCATTTTTTCTACTGCCTCGGCGTGTGAGGCTATTCGTGCGAAGCGTAATGTGGTTCCTTCGCATTCCTTTGTGTGGAGTAAATCTATTACCCCGAGGCACCAATTCCATTTGTGGCTCATCACAAGGAACCGTCTTTCCACTCAGGTCTTTCTTCTTTCCTTTGGTAGGATTCCTGATGGTGCTTGTGTTTTTTGTAACTCTAGACCGGATTCCATTAATCATCTCTTCTTTGGTGTCGAATTACTGTTGGCTTGGCTTCGTTTTGGGCTTCTAAATGCAACCTTATATGGCATGGCACCAAACCATGGCAAGATACTATCTCTTGGGCCCTTAAATTTCTCTCAGGCGATGACTTCTCTCAGGCGATTGCTAGATTTTCCTTCGCTGCGCTTTGCCATCTTATTTGGAAAACTAGGAATGGCATTCTCTTTCAGGGCAAGACTCTTGTTCTGCCTACCATGAAGAACCACCTACTTAAAGTTGTGAGGGACAAAGCCATCTCCTTTAGTCAGGTGACGGATACTCCGAGAAATAGAAAAACTCAACGAATTTGGGGTATTGACCCGCCATCTTTGCGGACTAAGTGCTTCGGCCTTTGGTGTTGTTCTTGGCCGTTGGTTCCTTTTGGCTGTTTTCGCTTATCTGGTTGTTTTTTCTTGTAGCTTTTCTTTCTGTTTGGCCTTTTCGTGGATGCCGTTTGGCTTCTTGTTGCTACCTTGGTAGCTTTTGGATTCCTTTTCCTGGCATCCTTCCACTCGACCTGGCTTGTTGCCTCGTTGAGTGTAAGTTTTTAATGCCAGTTTCCGAGTTGTATAGTTTGGTTTAAATCAATATATTCTTACCTTACCCAAAAAAAAAAAAAAAAAATTGACTGAGATGTAGTATATCCTAATTTTTTTGTTTGTTGCGGTACTTGGAAAATGAGTTGTGTAATTTCTTTAGCCTTATCCTTCTTAGTTGTTTTGTTCATGTCCTCAAACTATCATACTTGGTAAACTTCTGCCAGATTTGGTGTTCAAACACTCGATAGGAATGATAGATTTGGCCGAACTCATCCTATTATTACATTGCCGCTACACATAGCGCCTAGTATCCACCATTTACGACAAGGTGATTATGTACATACTCATAATTACAACCCAATAGATAATGGAATCTCCAAATAGTAAATTCTCCTAATCACTTACTATATTCTCAAAAGGATTTTCCTGTTAAGCACTTGAATAAAGAAAAATTGTTATTATCCATGCACTTACTACTCGGATCAAATGCAATTTATGCATAGAAAATGAAAATATTTCATTATTAAGTGGGGCACTCCTTAAGAAAAACTTTCTCAAAATTCATTTTCTCCTATCCGAGGCAATGTGTTTGGGCACACTTTTTCCCGAGAGAGAGTATTAGTGCAATCTTTGCAGTAGGACCTTCTGGAGCGGACGATTGGTATGAGGTCACATGAGGTGTGACACAGCCAAGAAGAGACTGGAGAGAGAGGCACCATTGGCGATCGATAATAACTTGGAGGAATCGCGACATCTTGGGTATTCTCCATGAGAAAACCCCAAGAAATGGTGGAAATTCTCGGGGCTAAATGAAAATATTAGAGCAATTAAATAATAAATCACATTTTCATCTAACAGTTTAAACTTTTAGAACAATTGATAGTGATCTGTTAGAGTACGAAGGTGTGATTTAAATACCCAAGAAAATTCGCGCCTTGTCTACAACAAGCAGTTTAGATCGACCTGTTCATTACTTAATTTATGGCACAAGTAGAGGAGCATATTTGTTAGTACCTTTGCATTTTTAAAAGGCTAAATCCTGATAAAATTTTATGATCCTTGAAATTATCTATATAAACGTCTCCCAACTCCCAAATATAAGGGACAACATAGGAAAACAAAAGAAAAATGAGATAAGAATAATAGAAGTGCCAAAAATTACGTACAGCACTCACTTTAGTATTAAAAAAAATTTCGCATCACTTAAGTACCACTTTTTTGAAAAAAAAATGATCATTAAAGTGCTAACTCCAATCTAAGTCACTGGAAATTCGATGTGGTCATATTTTATTAATTTATTAATCCTACGTTACTCGCTGGCATGCCACTTTAGTGCTAGTTGGTGTTAAAAAATGATCGCTACAGTGCAATCATTGTTAAAAAGTAATCACTTCGGTGTCAAAATAATGCCACCTCAGATGAAATTTTTAATTATAAAACCACACAATTTCTCTAGCAAGTTATTGCCGAAGGCAATTAAGTGGTCCTCCAATTAGACACTAAAATGAGCCAACGAAAACTTTTGACACTAAAATGAGCACCGTATACAACTTTTGACACATCTAGTATCCAAAGAAAAAGGATATGTTGGATTTAGGCTATTTCACCTGCCAAACATGGCATTACCCGTTTGAGAGAGCGAGCAACAACAAAGGAATGACAACCAACAAATCAGTCATCATATAAAAACTCACTCATGCTCACTCGTATTTGCACATTTAAAAACTCCAGAGAGAGATGTTCAAAGCCCCTACTCCTTCGTGAGCTTTATGATTCCTCTTCTTCCTCTGTAGCCTTCTCTCTCGCGCGCGTTCGCTCGCTCTCTGGTGAGAAAGAGTCTTGACCTTCCGGAGTCTCGACAAACTGTTTGCATCTTCTCTCTTCGATATCCCCCTGTTTTTTTTTTCTTTGCTGTTTTCGTGATTTAATTGCGACCGGAGAGAATCTGGAGAGAGTATATCCGTGCAAGCTCTGCGATAGGATCTTTTCTAGGGGACCAATGTCGGGAGGTCACATGAGGTGTCACATGGACATGAATCTACCGGAGAGAGAGCCGCCGTTGGTGATCGATAACAGCTCGGCAGATGAGCGACGTCTTGGGTATTATCTCCGAGAAAACCCCAAAAAGACGTGGAAATTCTCAAAGCTGAAGGAAAGTACCCAGGAAAAGCCGTGCCCGGTCTGTAACAAGCGGTTCAGGTCGATGACGGCACTATTTTGCCACATGAAGATTCACTCGGGAAAGGATGACGAGAGCGGTGACCGGTGCAAAGGCCGCGGCAAAGGGTCCAGGTCAATGAAATTTTGCCAGGATCACACAAGGCCGATTCACGACAGGGAGAGATTGAATTTGAGTCTCTTAAATGAAGATCACTTTGTGGGCTCGAGCAAGACCAAGAGTGATCTCCTGCTCATCGTTTTATCTGACGACGAGAGAATGCGCGTGACCAGGAGAAAGAGAACACCACGAATCGAGTATGATGTCGATGAAAGAACTGAGGGAATTCTGTATTCCGAACCAAATGGGTCTTCTTACAGTAGCAAGGCCAAACAAGACCCGGGAACCGTAGGAGCAATTTCTTTGATGATGCTGTCCCAAGGTGAGACGGACTTTAATTCTCCAGGTTTGGGCGTCAAACCTTTTGGGAAGAGCTTGACCCCGGATTTCTTTGACGTGGAGAAAGAGAAAGCGGGGGTAACTGAAACATCCGAGCGCAATGAAAGCCATTCAAGTGGCTATTTGAGAATGGAGCAGAAGGGGGTCGAAATGGAGGTTCCCGCCGGCATACTTTGCGGGGCTAGGGAAGTTGGGCTAAAGAAGCCTAAAGTAGCCAGGTCAGGCAAAGACGCGATGTATGAGGCGGCGATAATGGATGGTAACGTGATGGGAGGTTCTGGGTCGAGAGGAAGGGCAGAACTATGGATGGAACCGCGGCTAAATTCGTACAAAGATAAGGTCTGCGCTGAGGAATCCCAAGTTCTTGGTGAACCGGTTGAGAAAAACGACGCCGAGAGCTACAAACAGGAGGCTCCAGTCGATGCTTCTCAGGGGATTGAAGGGAGTCGTGGCTGCACAGAACTCAAGAGCATCAATGACGACTCGGCGAAGTTGAACAGGTAGGTATGCTCGACGAGTTGCGCGAGATCGGATAACAGAGCTGCACCCAATATTGGCGTTTGACGCCGGCCAAGGACCCTATCTCTAAGTCAGCGTAATCGGTCCCCATGGTGAAGTCAGCGGATTCTCTTTCATTCTACATCGTATTCACTAGTATTACCCCTTTGTCTGTTGCTGTTTTTTTAGAATATTTTCATTGCACTTTTTGTCGGGTCAATATGTTTATGATTGATTAGCAAGAAACAGACACTCTTGGTGTTCTAGAACAATTAACTACCTTGTTTTTCTATATGTATCTACATTTTATAAGTGGTGAACTGTTGTTGGGTCAAACTCTATTAAGGATAATGGCTATCGTGTAAGCGGGGAAATCGACTTCAAATACCAATTCGTATGTTAAGTTGCACCGACACTTTTCATTGAACTTGCGTATGAACAGAGCAAAAGTAATGCATTGCAAACAGTTCCGGACTTATTAACAACGGAAGCGAGTTCTCTTCTTGATCTTCTCATCTAATCTCATCAGCACACTTGACCTTGATTCTATGGTTGATTAGTTTTCTTGTTTAGGGTGACTTGTGATTCCTATCATATATTATTTGATTTCTAAGTTTTATGGAGCTCAGACTTTAATTTTTATTTAACACAAAGCACTTGAGACATTTCAAAATATTTACGCATGTAATTTTATTTTTTTTAAATTGAAAATGACTTTTTTTATCTTTTCAAATTTTGAAGGAAAAGTCACAAGTAGAAATTAAAAGGAAAAAAAAAATCTGCCCTAGAAAAGGGCTCTTGACTTTCAATTTCACCGGACTATGATAAAAATATTCCACGAGGTCATAGTTTATAAACCATTTATCATAAAAGTAAATGATGACGTGGAATTTAATTTGTCACCTAGTAATCCATCAAGGGGCCTTTCTAACATTATTTAAAAGTATTGTATCATGGTTGAATAAACTGAACCATTTACTATGAAGCACACACTTTTAATAGATTCAAATGCTAAATAGATCTATGTGAAGATTAAGTTCTTCCCACCTCTTTTTTCGAATCGAGTGCCACAAACTTCTTATGGCTCCTGTATCCTTGGAGATACTCTTACTTGAACCCAGGCCGTTAATCATGTGGCATTCATATACAGGGCTCATATAATTAGGGGTGTGCAAAATACCCGGGAACCGCCCGGACCGCCCGGAACCGGACCGGAACCGCCCAGAACCGGCGGTTCTTGAGGGAAACGGTCCGGTTCCCGGTTCCAATTTATGGGAACCGGTGGGTACCGGTCCGGTTCCCGGTTCCATGGGCGGATCCGCCCACCCGGACCGGACCGGAACCTTTTTAATATTAAAAAATAAATTACTAAAAGAAACCCTAGATCTCATCTCACTCCCTTCGTCTTCGGCTCCTAATCCTATCGTCATTTCGCTACGTTTACTTCTCTCACCGTCCGCATCTCCACGTACTTAAATTTGGTTTTTCTTTCTTTGGCTTGCTTTGATGTCACGTAATCGTTCATGTTGAAAACCAAAATTGTTTCGCGTCAAGATTGGTTCCATGGATCCACCCGGGGAACCGGCCCGGACCGACGGTCCGGTTCCCGGGGGATCTATGCAACAAACGGGTGGATCCCGGTTCCAATTTTTCGAACCGGTCCTTAGCGGGCGGTTCCCGTTCTAGGTCGGGAACCGCCCGCCCGGACCATGCACACCCCTACATATAATTAGCAGTTATGGTAGATACGATCGATGTAGATTTACATCCATGCATCAAATGGTCCTGCCATTACGATGCTTTGTGCATCCTCGAACACCTAATTGAAAATTAATCTATAATTTTTTCTCAAAAATCCGTAATCCAATGACTGACATGTAGTGCATCCTAATTTTGTTGTTTTTTGATTTTTTGGAACTTGGAAAATGAGCTGTCTAATTTGTTTAGCCTTATCCTTCTTAGTTGCTTTGTTCATGTTCTCAAACTATCATACTTGGTAAACTTTTGCCAGATTTGGTGCTCAAACGCCCAATAGGAATGAAAAATTTGGCTAGACTCGTCCTATTATTACATTGCCGCAACACACAATGCCTAGTATCCACCATTTACGGCTAGGTGATTATATACATACTCATACTTATTACCCAATAGAGAATGGAGTCTCGAAATGGCAAATTCTCCTGATCGCTTACTATATTCTCAAAAGGATTTTCCTGTTAAGCACCTGAATAAAGAATATTTGTCGTTTTCCATGCACTTTTTATCTCGGATAAGATGCAAACAATGTATAGAAAATGAAAATATTTCCTTATTAAGTAGGCCACCAAAACCTTCTCAAAATTCATTTTCACCTATCCGAGCCAATGTGTTTGGACATGCACTTTGTCTAAATCGCATGAAGTTCATCATTGCTTAATTGATTTTGCTAAGAGAAGCATACTTGTTAGTACTCTGGTTATGTTGGAATATGAAGAGCTTTTTTTCTTTTTCTTTTTTGGCTTCCAAGTTCCAGGCGTAGGACTATTCCAGCTGCCAAACATGGCAATACCCGTTTAAGAGAGCGCGCAACGAGCAACTAATCCATCGTCATATAGAAGCCCACTCACTCTCGTATCTGCACATTCAAAAACCCCTCCTTCTTCGTCCTCTGCTTTCTGATTCCTCTGCTTCCTCTGTGCCCTTCTCTCTCTCTCTCTCTCTCTCTCTCTCTCTCTCTCTCTCGGTGAGGGAGAAAGTCTCGAAGAGTTTCGACCAACTGTTTGCGTTTTTTCTCTCTTCGATTTCGCTCTGTTTTTTCTGCTTTTTTCGTGATCTGGTGATTATCGGAGAGAATCCCGCGAAACAGTATACTGGCAAGGTCTGCGACAAGATTTTCTCGAGCGGACGAGTGTTGGGAGGACACATGAGTTGTCACATGGCCAAGAATATACTGCGGAGAGAGCCATCGTTGGCGATCGGTGACGGCTCGGGGAAAGCGAGACGTCCTGGGTATTGTCTCCGAGAAAACCCCAAGAAATCGTGGAAATTCTTGGGCCTGATGGAAAATGCCCAAGAAAATCCGTGCTCGGTCTGCCACAAGCGATTCAGGTCGACGACAGCTCTGTTTGGCCACATGAAAATTCACTTGAGGAAGGACGACGAGCGCGGCGACCGGTGCGCGGACCGTGGCAAAGGGTCCGGGTCCATGAAATCTTGCCGGGATTGTGCGAGGCCGATCCACGACGGGGAGAGATTGAATTTGAGTCTCTCCAGTGAAGATCGCTATGTGGGCTTGAGTAAGACCAAAGGTGATCTCCTGCTTAGCGTTTTATTTGACGACGAGGCAATGCACATGACCAGGAGGAAGAGGACACCGCGAGTCAGCTGCGATGTCGATGAAAGAACTGAGGGAGTTCTGTTTTCCGTACCAAATGGGTTTTCGTTCAGTAGCGAGGCCGAGCAAGACCCGGCAAACGAAGCAGCAGTTGAGTTGATGATGATGTCCCGAGGTGAGGCGGGCTTCAATTCTTCGGGTTTGGGCATCGAACATTTCCGGAAGAGCTCGGCCCTGGATTTCATTGACATGGAAAAACTGAGGATAACTGAAGCATCCGAGTACAATGAACGCCGTTCAAGAGGCTATACGAGAATGGAGCAGGAAGGGGTCGAATTGGAGGTTCCTGCCGGGATGCTTTGTGGGGCTTGGGAAGTCGAGCACAAAAAGCCTGAAGCAGCCAGAGCGGACGAACAGCCAATGCATGAGGTGGCGATGATGGATCGTGACATGATGCGAATTGCGGGTTCTGATTCGAGAGCTAGAGCAGAACTATGGATTGAACCAGGGTTAAATTCACGCCGAGATAAGGTCTGCGCTGAGGAATCCCCAGTTTTCAGTGAATTGGGTGAGCAAAAGAAGTATAAAAGCAAGGACACTGAGAGCTACAAACAGGATGCTCCAATCGATGCTTCTTGGGGAATTGAAGGGAATCGTGGATGTGCGGAACCCGAGAGCATCAAGAACTACTCAGAGAAGGTGAAAAGGCACATATGCTCAATATGCCACAAGGATTTCTCATCGGGCCAAGCTTTGGGCGGTCACAAGAGGGCTCATTACGTGAAGAATCCTGAAACCAATGCAGAAATGCCGACAAGCGCAGCCACACAGCAAAGGCTCGCAGCCATAACTAACATGGTTGATCTTTAGCCTCTCAGTACTGTTTGGAAAAAAGAAACAATGTTTGATATTGCTGCTAGTGTTGTGTTCAAGTGATGAATCGGTGCGACAGAGGCAAGCACAGATCAGATGATTGTGAGCTCAATGTGCAGCTTAGTCCATTTAAGAAAAACAACGCCGAGAGCTACAAACAGGAGGCTCCAGTCGATGCTTCTCAGGGGATTGAAGGCAGTCGTGGCTGCACAGAACTCAAGAGCATCAATGACGACTCGGGGAAGTTGAACAGGCAGGTATGCTCGACGAGTTGCGCGAGATTAGATAACAGAGCTGCACCCAATATTGGCGTTTGACACCGGCCAAGGACCCTATCTCTAAGGCAACCGTTTTTATCCCTCCTTGTTCGTTCTTTTGATGATTTCGATTGTTCTCCTACTTCCCCGGAGTAGTCAGCATAACCGGTCCCCATGGTGAAGTCAGCGGATTCTCTTTCATTCTACATCGTATTCAATAGTATTACTCCTTTGTTTGTTGCTGTTTTTCTCGAATATTTTCATTGCATTTTTCATCGGGTCAATATGTTTATGATTGATTAGCAACTCTCAGAAATAGACTCTCTTGGTGTTCTAGAACAATTAACTACCTTGGCAATGCCAAGATGATCATCAACTCTCACCCTTTACACACTTTTTGAGCGAGGCGGCTTAGCCTAGATTTGGGCGAGGCCAGCCTCGCCCGTGGCCCTAGGCGAGGCCGAGCGAGGGCCGCGACCCTTGCCGGTGGCTGGTGAGGGCCGCTCAGCCTCGCCCAAATTCATGGCAACGTCTACCCCTAGACGGCATTCCCGAAGGAGCTTCGGTCCGGCCTCTACCGCGATCCGGCATTCGTTGATGTGGGGCATTCCATATAGAAGCATCGTCCAGCCGGCGCTTTTTCTATATGTATCTACATTTTATAAGTGGTGAACTGTTGTTGGGTCAAACTCTATTAAGGATAATGGCTATCGTGTAAGCGGGGAAATCGACTTCAAATACCAATTTGTATGTTAAGTTGCCCCGACACTTTTCATTGAACTTGCGTATGAACAGAGCAAAAGTAACACATTGCAGATAGTTCCGAACTTAATAACAACAGAAGCGAGTTCTCTTCTTGATCTTCCCATCTAATCTCATCAGCACACTTGACCTTGATTCTAGGGTTGATTAGTTTTACTGTTTAGGGTGACTTGTGATTCCTATCATATATTAGTTGATTTCTAAGTTTTATGGAGCTCAGACTTTAATTTTCATTTAACAACAAAGCACTTGAGACATTTCAAAATACTTAGATATATAATGTTTTTTTTTAAATTGAAAATGACGTTTTTATCTTTTCAAATTTTGAAGGAAAAGTCACGAGTAGAAATTAAAAGGAAAAAAAATCTGCCCCAGAAATTTGGTCTTGACTTTCAATTTCACTGGACTATGATAAAAATATTCCACAAGGTCATAGTTTATAAACCATTTATCATAAAAGTAAATGATGACTTGGAATTTAATTTGTCGCCTAGTACTCCATCAAGGGGCCTTTCTAACATTATTTTAAAAGTATTGTATCATGGTTGAATAAACTGAACCATTTACTATGAAGCATACACTTTTAATAGATTCAAATGTTAAATAAATCTACGTGAAGATTAAGTCCTTCCCACCACGTTTTTCGAATTGAGTGCCACAAACTTCTTATGGTTCCTGTATCCTTCGAGATACTCTTACTTGAACCCAGGCCGTTAATCATGTGGCATTCATATACATGGCTCATATAATTAGCAGTTATGATAGATACGATTGATGTAGATTTACATCCATGTGTCACTGGCTGATCGATTGGGATCGTGACCGTGCGACAACTCAGGCACTTTTGGATCAATTTGGATCATCGGGATGCCTAAGCCAAGCCTTGCTCGATTGATCGCACACTTTCTAGAGGGAGAAGCTCTGAAAAGAAAAGAGCCTTTATATTACTGCATGGTTGGAGGGATACAAATGAGGAGGATGGCACCCCTTCTTATATTAGAATTCCTCGGATTACATCCATTGATCGAGTTTTCATTCGGCGGACGAGATCCCACCGCCCCATCTACCAACTACCGACACTAATGGCAGGAGACTTCTAGAATTTGTCGTAATGACTGTATCGCCCGCCCCTGGAACGTTCTAGAAGAGCACTTGTTGGAAATCCTAGTGATCGCAAAAGGTCCTCCTCGGGAAGGTATGACCGTTTAGTTGCAGAAACCTCTTGGCCGTGACACATGCATCAAATGATCCTGCCATTACAATGCTTTGTGCATGCTCGAACACTTAATTGAAAATTAATCTATAATTTTTTTCTCAAAAATCCGTAATCCAATTACTGACATATAGTGCATCTAATTTTGTTGTTTTTTGATTTTTTTTGGTACTTGGAAAATGAGCTGTCTAATTTGTTTAGCCTTATCATTCTTAGTTGCTTTGTTCATGTTCTCAAACTATCATACTTGGTAAACTTTTGCCAGATTTGGTGCTCCAACGCCCAATAGGAATGAAAAATTTAGCTAGACTCGTCCTATTATTACATTGCCGCAACACGCGGTGCCTAGTATCCACCATTTACGGCTAGGTGATTATATACATACTCATACTTATTACCCAATAGAGAATGGAGTCTCGAAATAGCAAATTCTCCTAATCACTTACTGTATTCTCAAAAGGATTTTCCTGTTAAGCACCTGAATAAAGAATATTTGTCGTTTTCCATGCTTTCTATCTCGGAGAAGATGCAAACAATGCATAGAAAATGAAAATATTGCCTTATTAAGTAGGCCACCAAAACCTTCTCAAAATTCGTTTTCTCCTATCCGAGCCAATGTGTTTGGACATGCACTTTTTCTAAATTCCATGAAGTTCATCATTGCTTAATTGATTTTGCTAAGAGAAGCATACTTGTTAGTACTCTGATTTTTTTGAAGGATAAATCCTAATAAAATTTCGTGATCCTTGAAATTATCTGTATAATTTTTTTCGCATAGAATCCCAAATATTAAGGTGAACAAAGATTAAAAAAAAAAAAAGAGGAAAATGATTATGTTGGAATATGAAGAGCTTTCTTTTTTTTTATTCCAAGTTCCAGGCGTAGGACTATTCCAGCTGCCAAACATGGCAATACCCGTTTGAGAGAGCGCGCAACGAACAACTAATCCATCGTCATATAGAAGCCCACTCACTCTCGTATCTGCACATTCAAAAACCCCTCCTTCTTCGTCCTCTGCTTTCTGATTCCTCTGCTTCCTTCCTTCTCTGCCTCTTCTCTCTCTCTCTCTCTCTCTCTCTCTCTCTCTCTCGGTGAGGGAGAAAGTCTCGACCTTTCTGAGTTTCGACCAACTGTTTGCGTTTTCTCTCTTCGATTTCGCTCTGTTTTTCTGCTTTTTCGTGATTTGGTGATTATCGGAGAGAATCCCGCGAAATAGTGTACTGGCAAGGTCTGCGACAAGATCTTCTCGAGCGGACGAGTGTTGGGAGGACACATGAGTTGTCACATGGCCAAGAATATACTGCGGAGAGAGCCATCATTGGCGATCGGTGACGGCTCGGGGAAAGCGAGACGTCCTGGGTATTGTCTCCGAGAAAACCCCAAGAAATCGTGGAAATTCTTGGACCTGATGGAAAATGCCCAAGAAAATCCGTGCTCGGTCTGCCACAAGCGATTCAGGTCGACGACAGCTCTGTTTGGCCACATGAAAATTCACTTGAGGAGGGACGACGAGCGCGGCGACCGGTGCGCGGACCGTGGCAAAGGGTCCGGGTCCATGAAATCTTGCCGGGATTGTGCGAGGCCGATCCACGACGGGGAGAGATTGAATTTGAGTCTCTCCAGTGAAGATCGCTATGTGGGCTTGAGTAAGACCAAAGGTGATCTCCTGCTTAGCGTTTTATTTGACGACGAGGCAATGCACATGACCAGGAGGAAGAGGACACCGCGAGTCAGCTGCGATGTCGATGAAAGAACTGAGGGAGTTCTGTTTTCCGTACCAAATGGGTTTTCGTTCAGTAGCGAGGCCGAGCAAGACCCGGCAAACGAAGCAGCAGTTGAGTTGATGATGATGTCCCGAGGTGAGGCGGGCTTCAATTCTTCGGGTTTGGGCATCGAACATTTCCGGAAGAGCTCGGCCCTGGATTTCATTGACATGGAAAAACTGAGGATAACTGAAGCATCCGAGTACAATGAACGCCGTTCAAGAGGCTATACGAGAATGGAGCAGGAAGGGGTCGAATTGGAGGTTCCTGCCGGGATGCTTTGTGGGGCTTGGGAAGTCGAGCACAAAAAGCCTGAAGCAGCCAGAGCGGACGAACAGCCAAGGCATGAGGTGGCGATGATGGATCGTGACATGATGCGAATTGCGGGTTCTGATTCGAGAGCTAGAGCAGAACTATGGATTGAACCAGGATTAAATTCACGCCGAGATAAGGTCTGCGCTGAGGAATCCCCAGTTTTCAGTGAATTGGGTGAGCAAAAGAAGTATAAAAGCAAGGACACTGAGAGCTACAAACAGGATGCTCCAATCGATGCTTCTTGGGGAATTGAAGGGAATCGTGGATGTGCGGAACCCGAGAGCATCAAGAACTACTCAGAGAAGGTGAAAAGGCACATATGCTCAATATGCCACAAGGATTTCTCATCGGGCCAAGCTTTGGGCGGTCACAAGAGGGCTCATTACGTGAAGAATCCTGAAGCCAATGCCGAAATGCCGACAAGCGCAGCCACATAGCAAAGGCTCGCAGACATAACTAACATGGTTGATCTTTAGCCTCTCAGTACTGTTTGGAAAAAAGAAACAATGTTTGATATTGCTGCTAGTGTTGTGTTCAAGTGATGAATCGGTGCGACAGAGGCAAGCACAGATCAGATGATTGTGAGCTCAATGTGCAGCTTAGTCCATTTAAGAAAAACAACGCCGAGAGCTACAAACAGGAGGCTCCAGTAGATGCTTCTAAGGGGATTGAAGGGAGTCGTGGCTGCACAGAACTCAAGAGCATCAATGACGACTCGGGGAAGTTGAACAGGCAGGTATGCTCGACGAGTTGCGCGAGATCAGATAACAGAGCTGCACCCAATATTGGCGTTTGATGCCGGCCAAGGACCCTATCTCTAAGGCAACCGTTTTTATCCCTCCTTGTTCGTTCTTTTGATAATTTCAATTGTTCTCCTACTTCCCCAGAGTAGTCAGCGTAATCGGTCCCATGGTGAAGTCAGCGGATTCTCTTTCATTCTACATCGTATTCAATAGTATTACCCCTTTGTCTGTTGCTGTTTTTCTGGAATATTTTCATTGCATTTTTCGTCGGGTCAATATGTTTATGATTGATTAGCAACTCTCAGAAATAGACTCTCTTGGTGTTCTAGAACAATTAACTACCTTGTTTTTCTATATGTATCTACATTTTATAAGTGGTGAACTGTTGTTGGGTCAAACTCTATTAAGGATAATGGCTATCGTGTAAGCGGGGAAATCGACTTCAAATACCAATTTGTATGTTAAGTTGCCCCGACACTTTTCATTGAACTTGCGTATGAACAGAGCAAAATAAGACATTGCAGATAGTTCCGAACTTAATATCAACAGAAGCGAGTTCTCATCTTGATCTTCCCATCTAATCTCATCAGCACACTTAACCTTGATTCTAGGGTTGATTAGTTTTCCTGTTTAGGGTGACTTGATTCCTATCATATATTAGTTGATTTTTAAGTTTTATGGAGCTCAAACTTTAATTTTCATTTAACACAAAGCACTTGAGACATTTCAAAATATTTAGATATATAATATTTTTTTTTTAAATTGAAAATGACGTTTTTATCTTTTCAAATTTTGAAGGAAAAGTCACAAGTAGAAATTAAAAGGAAAAAAATCTGCCCAGAAATTTTGTCTTGACTTTCAATTTCACCGGACTATGATAAAAATATTCCGCAAGGTCATAGTTTATAAACCATTTATCATAAAATTAAATGATGACGTGGAATTTAATTTGTCGCCTAGTACTCCATCAAGGGGCCTTTCTAACATTATTTTAAAAGTATTGTATCATGGTTGAATAAACTGAACCATTTACTATGAAGCATACACTTTTAATAGATTTAAATGTTAAATAGATCTATGTAAAGATTAAGTCCTCCGCACCACGTTTTTCGAATTGAGTGCCACAAACTTCTTATGGTTCCTGTATCTTTCGAGATACTCTTACTTGAACCCAGGCCGTTAATCATGTGGCATTCATATACAGGGCTCATATAATTAGCAGTTATGATAGATACGATCGATGTAGATTTACATCCATGTGTCAAGGGCTGATCGATTGGGATCGTGATCGTGCGGCGACTCAGGCACTTTTGGATCAACTTGGATCGTCGGGATGCCTAAGCCAAGCTTTGCTCGATTGATCACACACTTTCTAGAGAGAGAAGCTCTAGAAAGAAAAGAGCCTTTATATTATTGCATGGTTGGATGGATACAAATGAGGAGGAGGGCACTCCTTCTTATATTAGAATTCCTCGAATTACATCCATTGATTGAGTTTTCATTCGGCGAACAAGATCCCACCGCCTCATCTACCAACTACCGACACTAATGGCAAGAGACTTCTAGAATTTGTCGTAATGACTGTATCGCCTGCCCCTGGAACGTTCTGGAAGAGCGCTTGTTGGAAATCCTAGCGATCGCAAAAGGTCCTCCTCGGGAAGGTATGGCCCTTTAGTTGCAGAAACCTCTTGGTCGTGACACATGCATCAAATGGTCCTACCATTACAATGCTTTGTGCATGCTCGAACACCTAATTGAAAATTAATCTATAATTTTTTTCTCAAAAATCCATAATCCAATGACTGACATATAGTGCATCTAATTTTGTTGTTTTTTGATTATTTTTTTTTTTTTGGTACTTGGAAAATGAGCTGTCTAATTTGTTTAGCCTTATCCTTCTTAGTTGCTTTGTTCATGTTCTCAAACTATCATACTTGGTAAACTTTTGCCAGATTTGGTGCTCCAACGCCCAATAGGAATGAAAAATTTAGCTAGACTCGTCCTATTATTACATTGCCGCAACACGCGGTGCCTAGTATCCACCATTTACGGCTAGGTGATTATATACATACTCATATTTACTACCCAATAGAGAAAGGAGTCTCGAAATAGCAAATTCTCCTGATCACTTACTATATTCTCAAAAGGATTTTCCTGTTAAGCACCTGAATAAAGAATATTTGTCGTTTTCCATGCACTTTCTATCTCGGAGAAGATGCAAACAATGCATAGAAAATGAAAATATTGCCTTATTAAGTAGGCCACCAAAACCTTCTCAAAATTCGTTTTCTCCTATCCGAGCCAATGTGTTTGGACATGCACTTTTTCTAAATCGCATGAAGTTCATCATTGCTTAATTGATTTTGCTAAGAGAAGCATACTTGTTAGTACTCTGATTTTTTTTAAGGATAAATCCTAATAAAATTTCGTGATCCTTGAAATTATCTGTATAATTTTTTTTTGCATAGAATCCCAAATATTAAGGTGAACAAAGGATTAAAAAAAAAAGAGGAAAATGATTATGTTGGAATATGAAGAGCTTTTTTTTTTTTTTTATTATTCCAAGTTCCAGGCGTAGGACTATTCCAGCTGCCAAACATGGCAATACCCGTTTGAGAGAGCGCGCAACGAACAACTAATCCATCGTCATATAGAAGCCCACTCACTCTCGTATCTGCACATTCAAAAACCCCTCCTTCTTCGTCCTCTGCTTTCTGATTCCTCTGCTTCCTCTGTGCCCTTCTCTCTCGCTCTCTCTCTCTCTCTCTCTCTCTCTCTCTCTCTCTCGGTGAGGGAGAAAGTCTCGAAGAGTTTCGACCAACTGTTTGCGTTTTCTCTCTTCGATTTCGCTCTGTTTTTTCTGCTTTTTTCGTGATCTGGTGATTATCGGAGAGAATCCCGCGAAACAGTATACTGGCAAGGTCTGCGACAAGATTTTCTCGAGCGGACGAGTGTTGGGAGGACACATGAGTTGTCACATGGCCAAGAATATACTGCGGAGAGAGCCATCGTTGGCGATCGGTGACGGCTCGGGGAAAGCGAGACGTCCTGGGTATTGTCTCCGAGAAAACCCCAAGAAATCGTGGAAATTCTTGGGCCTGATGGAAAATGCCCAAGAAAATCCCTGCTCGGTCTGCCACAAGCGATTCAGGTCGACGACAGCTCTGTTTGGCCACATGAAAATTCACTTGAGGAGGGACGACGAGCGCGGCGACCGGTGCGCGGACCGTGGCAAAGGGTCCGGGTCCATGAAATCTTGCCGGGATTGTGCGAGGCCGATCCACGACGGGGAGAGATTGAATTTGAGTCTCTCCAGTGAAGATCGCTATGTGGGCTTGAGTAAGACCAAAGGTGATCTCCTGCTTAGCGTTTTATTTGACGACGAGGCAATGCACATGACCAGGAGGAAGAGGACACCGCGAGTCAGCTGCGATGTCGATGAAAGAACTGAGGGAGTTCTGTTTTCCGTACCAAATGGGTTTTCGTTCAGTAGCGAGGCCGAGCAAGACCCGGCAAACGAAGCAGCAGTTGAGTTGATGATGATGTCCCGAGGTGAGGCGGGCTTCAATTCTTCGGGTTTGGGCATCGAACATTTCCGGAAGAGCTCGGCCCTGGATTTCATTGACATGGAAAAACTGAGGATAACTGAAGCATCCGAGTACAATGAACGCCGTTCAAGAGGCTATACGAGAATGGAGCAGGAAGGGGTCGAATTGGAGGTTCCTGCCGGGATGCTTTGTGGGGCTTGGGAAGTCGAGCGCAAAAAGCCTGAAGCAGCCAGATCAGACGAACAGCCAACGTATGAGGTGGCGATGATGGATCGTGACATGATGCGAATTGCGGGTTCTGATTCGAGAGCTAGAGCAGAACTATGGATTGAACCAGGGTTAAATTCACGCCGAGATAAGGTCTGCGCTGAGGAATCCCCAGTTTTCAGTGAATTGGGTGAGCAAAAGAAGTATAAAAGCAATGACACTGAGAGCTACAAACAGGATGCTCCAATCGATGCTTCTTGGGGAATTGAAGGGAATCGTGGATGTGCGGAACCCGAGAGCATCAAGAACTACTCAGAGAAGGTGAAAAGGCACATATGCTCAATATGCCACAAGGATTTCTCATCGGGCCAAGCTTTGGGCGGTCACAAGAGGGCTCATTACGTGAAGAATCCTGAAACCAATGCAGAAATGCCGACAAGCGCAGCCACACAGCAAAGGCTCGCGGACATAACTAACATGGTTGATCTTTAGCCTCTCAGTACTGTTTGGAAAAAAGAAACAAAGTTTGATATTGCTGCTAGTGTTGTGTTCAAGTGATGAATCGGTGCGACAGAGGCAAGCACCGATCAGATGATTGTGAGCTCAATGTGCAGCTTAGTCCATTTATTTTGTTTCTGGCAATAAGCTTTCTAGACTTGGGTTCTTTTACCCTTTTTTTTTCTTCTCTCTCTCTCTGTTGAAGCTTAGTCCATCCATATTTTCTATTCTGATTTCTCTGTTGATACAGATGGATACATTCCTTTGGCATTCTCATGTCGATGTTTTTGCCATTGTTATTGGATGAAATAATCTGAACTGGTTATTTCCATGGCTTGATTTTCAAAGATTATACAGCTGATCATCATCCTCGGTGTGGTTTTTCTTTTTGATCTTTTACTCATTTTCCAAAATGTGGTCGAGAGCAGAACCTCCTGGCCATCTCATCTGATTCTTCTGCTCTAGTCACCTGGTAAAGAGAGGACACAGCCTGCCCCTTCCAGTTTTTGATAGAAAGTGGACACGTAATCGAAGAAGTTTTTGAAGTCTTTTTGTATATTTTCTTTATCACACGACATGCCGGCATGATATTAGACTCCTAATCAAGTAATATGATTCTCAATCACAATATACACCAAAATATTACAATAATAAAAAGAGCACTGATTAAACTTTGATATCTTGTCAAGCTATATAGCTATTTGCATAACAGTTGGTGATGCAGAAAATCTGGCTTATGCCTCTTCTCTCCTCTTTTTGTTCCCCCTTTGCCCCCTCCATAGTCAAACTTTTTTCATGTGATCTTCAATTTCTAGATAAAATACTTTATCAACTTACATTCCTATACTGGGTTTGTAACCTGTGCTATGCACCCGAATAATTCACAACATGGTTAGGAAAAGAATTTATTTGGGAAACAGATTAAATTGATTACATGGAAGAAATTTACAACTTCAAAACTCAAGATATGTATGTGGATAATACTATTAACGATGAATTAGCTTGGAGTACTTTCAATAGAAATTAGTCTAATAATAAATAAAAGAGATTTATATAACATAGATAATGCATAACTTCCTAATAGAATAGTCAATTTTAAACTCATACAAATGTTTTAGCTGGAATTCTCATAATATTTTTTTCAATTTGAGATTACTTTGTCAGGATTTTTTAGGGACTCCAATACACATTATGCTTTTCATGTTGGAATGGATAATGCCCAATACTTTTTGATTAATCTCCTTTATTTTTTTTCTTTTGAGTTGAGCTTTTAGTATTTTCCACTGGGGGTTCGCCCCAGTGGCCACCCTTCCATCTTGGAAGGGGAGGTTGGGGTTCAAATCCCCACCTTCTCGAGGGGGATTGGGGTGGGGAAGATTTCATTTCGGGAGTGGGTTTCGACTCCCACGCCCGCAAGGAGGCAGGGCAAAAGTCTGAGAGTGAGTGTTAGAGTAGGATTAGAGTAGGACTGACCAAAAAAAAAATAATAGGAAACAAATTGTATTAATTTTCTTAATTAACCAACAAAAATGTATTTTTGACTTGATCCATTTATTGGGCATATCCTTGATCTTTTTTGCTTTGGCATATGAACAGAAATTTGATACTGACACATATAACGCTTTGATGAAATGGTTCGTGTCATAGATCTTCATCAAATATCCAATATTGTTCAAGAGATGGGAATCCAACTCTACATATTTCATGTTTGGGAAAAAAAGTTCGAATGTGGATTTGGTGTCCCCATGAAAGAAAATTCTTCAAAAAGTGCGGAATTCGATTACCTTACAATAAATGGTATCGAGATTCTCATAGACACCTTAAAGACTTTTGAAGTTTGACCAACTTTGTCCCGCGGTCGAATTTTGTTGAAAACTCGACCATGCTACTGTGACTAAATAAAATTTGTCGAGAACTTTTCGAAGGTACCAAATTTTCCCCAATTTGGCATTGTCTTAAGACAAACTTAAGAATCCGACCAGATCTCCCAGAGCAAGAATCAACTCCAAACAAGCTAGCAATGGGTCTATATATAAGTGATTATTAACTTCCGTAACTTCGTTTGGAGTTCTTCGGCAACTAATCTAAGTTTGTTTCTTAAGTGATCAAAAAAGAACCTGATACTCATTTAAAATCTTGAAATCAAAAATTTGATTTGAACATATATATATAAATCGAGGAACCGCCGAAGATCACCCTTCGGGGATCACACGACCCTCCAGTGCCTAGTGGCATCGTCAGGTCTCACCGCAAGCCGCTATTTAGACGTAAATCTCAAGGGAGCTTAGCTCAAGACCCCAATACCAAGACCCCCCACTTCAGACACTTAAAATGTAAAATGAAAAAAAAAGATTCCAACAAAAAACTTTTCTACAGTTTAAGCTTCTATCTTTGAAAAGGAGATTTTTCAATTTCGCATCGAATTGTGGAAAAAATGGAGAGAAAGAAACCTTATAGAAATTGGAGAAATTCGATATTGAATAATACATGCATGATTCTACATCGACAAGCAACAAGAAAAGAATAAAGAAATTATCGAGTACTTCATTTTCATACTGATTAAAATTGCGTTGCTGTGTCAGAATAAGGATAGCTATACTGATTCGGTATACTCGAAAAACACCCTTGGTACAATATTGACGATCTAACAAGGATGGAACTTCAGTGAATTTCCATTTACTGATATCATCTTTTATGGAATCGATCCCCCCTTTAACTGTACAAGAATATGTGGAGCTTGGGTTGATTTGAGCATATATTTGTAAACTAGAAATCGCAATTTTTCCAATAGCATGAGAATGACGCGAATCTGATATTGGACCAAAAGGTTATGACTTTAGGAGAAAGATACCATGAAAAATTAAAACAAATAATCAGGTTGTGCCACTTTACCTACCCTGATTCAACTGGCCGGGGGTTATCCGTTTGAGGATGACTTGGGCCAGGGTCATCCGGCCCAGGGTTACTCTGGTCCAAGTTTACTAAGCCCAGGTCATCCCATTCCTTTTGTGCATTTTTAACTATGTCCACAATTTAACCACTGGGTTTGCCCGAGTAGCCACCCTTCCAACATGGAAGGGGGAGGTGGGGGGTTGGGATGAGGACGATATAGTTTCAGGAGTGGGTTTCGACTCCCACACCCTGCAAGGAGGTAAGGTAAAAGTCTGAGTGTGAGAGTTAGAATAGGAATAGCATAGGACTGACAAAAAAAAAAAAAAAAAAAACTATGTCCACAATTTTGACACGAAGAGTTCTATTTTCTTGCTTTCAGTTTGATACTCACTTTGATTCAATTTTCTGTTGGAGATTTTGACGATATCCGGAATGAAGGTGCGAAAACTCTTTTAATAAATGTGATAATGGTTATCATGCTGAGGTAATAACTTGAAAATAAAATACATTGTGGTTACGCCGAGATAAAAATGGAGTTTAAATATCAAAGTAGTCGTTATTTTACTGGAAAAAAATCTTGAAAATTCCATAATTTCTCTGTGCGGTTATTCTGCTTGCTTTAATTCTTACATTAGAATAATCCTGCGTATGTCACGATTTTCTCAAAATTTGTCGGAAAAGTTACGGTTACTTTCATGAAACTATTTTCAGCTTTCAAAACCAGTCTTATGGGAATGAAAGGACAAAACACCCCTTGTCTAAGTAGGCCAAATAATAACATAATTCCATCATTTTCAGACTAATCATGCATCGTCAAATAAACATCATTTGATTAATTGTGAAAGTGTACATTCACAATTTAGGACACGTGTATAATTTTTGCACGTCATGCTAGGGGTGTGCAAAACATCCCCAAACTAGAAACCTTATGGAACGGATCGGACCGATCAGTTCGGTCTAATTCTTGGGAGTATTAGTCCAGTTCCTGATTTCCAAAAATGAAATCGGTGTCCTAGCAGTCCAATTCCTAATTCTAATAAGGAATTAGATCAGATTGACTACATATATTTTATTATTATTATTTCTTCTATAAATTTGTAACAAGTGAACTAAATATTATATTGTCTAATGGTACCACAAGTTATGACACAATAACTCTTCACTCATCGTCGCTTCCATCAATATCTTAAAATATGTTACTCTCTCTCATTGTGCATGGTCACTCTTTAGCGGGGAAAAAAAAAGTGGCTGGTTCCATTGGACCGAACTGTACCAGACCGAAACCAATGGTCCAATTTGATTCCCAGTCCTAGAAACAAACAGTCCGGTCCCCATTTGCCAAAATTGGAAATCGGGAACCAATCAACCCTATATCATGGATATTTTCAAAAATAGGAAGCACATATACAACACAAAGACATGCGAGGGAATAAAATGTGAGGAATTTTCACCTAATTGCATTTTTTGGAAAATATAACCCTCACCTACATGTCACTTAACCCATAGATGTAGATCTTTGGGAAAAGTACAAAAAAAAAAAATTAAATCTATTATATTGATACTAATTCAGTTCTACATCTTTTCACATAGGTACTAATTCAGTCAATCCAGCTAATTTTAACTGGCCATTGCTAATGTGGATGCCGACTGGTGCTAGTTGTCCGACTAATACTGATGTGGCAATTTTCTAATATATTTTTTTTTATATTTTCGAATTTTTTAGTAATTTTTTCTTTTTGTTTTTTCTTTTCTTGTCTCTCTTCTTCCTTTAGAGCCTCGCCAGCCATTGTGCAAGAGCCATGAAGCCCTCGTTGATGGCCGGCGAGGGTCACAGCCCTCACCTAGGGCTGCCAGCGAGGTGGCTTCACTTAGATTTGGGTGAGGCTACTGGGCAAGGTCGGGGCGAGGTTGGCCTCGCTAGCAACCGTGGCAAAACTGCTTACTTGTGGCATTGGGCAAGGCCCACAACCCTCACCGACCATTGTGGGGAAAGTCCAACAAGGAAGAAGAGAGAAAAGAAAGGGAAAAAAAATTAAAAAAAAATTATTTAAAAAATATCATGTTAGCGTTCTACGTTACTACCGATTGGTTAAAATTAGTCGGATGGACTGAATTTGTACCAATTTAAAAAAGTTTAGGACTGAATTGGTTCAATTGAAAAGTTTAAAACAGAATTGATACCAATGTAATAGATTTAAAACTTTTTTGATATTTTTTTCATAGATCTTTTGTATTTGTAAAATGACGAGTTTGTTTCACACATATACAATAATTGTCCAATCAGTCTAGCTTTCTTTTAAATTGATTGGTAGTGACTACATCTCTTATTTTGATCTTTAATTTCCAATTTTCGAACTTCCGAAAACCTTTCCATCGTGGTGGTTCTCGGATCCTGCTTCCGTGGAGAGGCTACAATTCGATTTCCATATTGCTACCACAACGAAGATATCAAAAATCCATATTTTGTCACTGTCACCGCCATTATCATTGGTTGTTGCCGCCGTCGTCTGCTAGTCGCCGACTCGCCAGCCATCGTCTGTCTTAAAAAGTCAATTCTCGCCGCCAGTATTCAGTCATCAGTCGTGCTCATGGTCGACTGTCGCTAACTTCTTGTTGCCATAGCCACTGTGAACTATTCTTTTCTAGAAGGTTCAAAATATATCGTCATCCAAACAATTTGAAAGAAGCCTCATTGCCCGAATAATATTACTTAAAATAGGAATTCATGTGAATTCCTTGTTCATTGCAAAAACGAGATTCTTTTTCTTGATAAGTGAGTACCTATATTGATCGAGACGGAATCGACATGGCATGAGAAATTCCTAGGTGATTGAGATCAACATCCCACTATGGAGTCAAATGGCAAGAGAGTGGAACTAATATAAATCATTAAACCTAGATGAAACTAAAATTTAAATTCGAAAACATAAACCTTGAATTTACGTCAAAATGGCTATTTATCTCCATTTTCCTTAAATAATTAAACCTGAAACATAGATCAATTTTGGCCTAATCACCACTTACGTGTCTCTATTTTTGCATATATCATTCGCGGACTTTTAAGCAAAGTCCTATATTAAAAAGACCAAAGGCCCTCCTTGCAGTATCATTTTAGCATCTTGTTTAGAGTTTGAGTGGTTTGGCTTTTAGTTGAGTTGAGTTTTTTGGGTAGATGTGACAATTTATTATTTAAGGATGGGCATTTTTTAAACGAGAATTTCATCTTTGGAAAGAAAATAATGATTTCGTAAATAGGGACATAAGGATATTTCGTATAAATAGTCAAAATGGTCTACAAGAGTTTAAAAGCAGGTACTTATTTGGTACTTTCACAAGTGGGGATATGTAAGCGATAATCAAGGTTAGATATGATTTTAGTATTTTCTTTCTTCTTCTTTTTTTTTGTTATTTGTTCACAAATTCACAGTGCGACTGGAAAAATTGGAAGAATCAGTGTTAGGCAGGATCTTCATGAAAGCGATGTGGAGAACTCTCAAATGTGGAAATTTTCAGGACCGTTGAGGTTGAAATTTCATGTCTTTTTTCTCGGTAATCTGCTATTTGGGTACCTTAATCCAGTTGCTTAACAACTACTGACAGTTTTGAACTTGCCTTGTACCTCAATTTCGGTTGATATTCTCACGTTTTACCCAGATTAGGCTTTGATTAAGATTAAGATTCCCTATGCATATTGTACTCACTGAGAAAATTAAAAGAGAAAAACGGAGCCTGAATTGAGAAGGGGCCAAAAGTAAGAGCAAATCTTTTTTCCTTTTTACCTGTTACACATGATACCACTCCGCTTTAACCATTTAATCATGTAAATCTTACGTGAAACTTACGTCATTTAATAACCAAGATAAAAATTGGCTAATATGCTCCAAGTGTATATAAGAATTTTTTTCAAAGGTCAAGGATTAGAAATTATCCCGTTCTCAATTGAATGAATAGGAATCATGGAGAAATTTACTAGTGCCATAGAAAGCGAAGGGATGACAAGGATGTTGAGAAAATGATATTGGAGAATCAAAGAAATGGAAGTGAAGATTCCAACCTTTATTGTTATACTATTTTTTATTTGCCAAACCTCTACACTATGACATAATTGCCATTTAACTTTGGAGCATTCACTCGTATTGTTCAGTGGGTTGGGGTGGTGATACTGTAGATACAAACTAATAGCCACTATAATTGAGTGTTACACAGAATTTGGTCTGCCTAATTCACTGTGTTCGCCCTAATACTCGACCACAATGGCCAGAAGTTAAGGCGATCGCAAGGTAAGTTCTCATTTCTCGTGGATGACTGAGTAAACTCTTCACGGTACTCCAACCGGTGCAATGTTCCATATGTCCCTGGCATACTCATGGATCGTTCTATCGCTGCTGAACTTGGGTGATCCTGCAGTATTCAGAATCGACATCCTCGTCCATCTCTGCAAGACAAGCGAACAAGTCAAGTGTAAATATGCATAGAGATCATTTGCATAATGCATACCAAAGACAGGTACATGGACATGGTTTTGTGCAATGATCACCTTTACGTCTCGATATGCCTCGTCAACTTCTTCTTGACATTGGATGTAACTAGGAAAGTCTTTGCCCACGAGAAAATAATCTCCTCGACCAAAACCTTCATTCCCTTCCAAAGATCCTATCAGCTCATCGTAATTGTAGGGCCCAAATACGCCACTTTTGACGAACGCTTTGACTTCTTCGAATCGTGGGTCAGGGACAAACTAGATGGAGAGGATACAGTCAGTAAATCTCAAAGACAGAACATGCACACCCTGCAATTTAACTCAACTGAAACCCCAGCTACAATTTTTATCTCCCGCCCAGTCGTTTGTCCAAAAAGCTTAAGCTATAAGAAATCAGGCCTTCATCAAGCATATCCTCTAGCACTACCCCTCGAGGGTAAGTCAAGTCTTACATATGAACAAATTGATGAACGTCACTTTATGAAACAGATAACCAAACACGAATAGAATGAAAGGAATTCTAAGAAAATTTGCAACAACAGCCATTGTGTCAAAATTTGAAATCTTGACGTGAGCTCTAATGTCGAAGTATACAACTATTTGCCCCAAAGGCTGAAGTCAAATGGGTCACAAGGTAAATTGCATAATCTTTTAACAGCTTTCATGGTTTTTAGGTAGTTGACAGGTAGACATACCTTTCCCTCGGCTCTTTCCTTCCTAAGCCCTGCTATTTCGTGAGCCTGAGCACCAAAGAGAAAGAAGTTATCTTCTCCAACCTCCTGTCTTATTTCAACATTGGCACCATCCAAGGTGCCAATTAGGACACAACCATTCATCGCAAACTTCATATTGCTGGTTCCACTGGCCTCCATCCCAGCAGTACTGAAGAAGAGAAAATCATGGATTATAGGTATATTTATATGGTAGAGGGTAAATTCCAGGCACAGCAAAAATTAGAAACTGAACTAACGAATGTATTGAGATTATTCTGATCAACCAGCAACAATAGTATCTAATAGTAAGGGGGCAATCAACTATATTTAATGGGCATGTAGGAGAATTTCAGCTCATGCAAAGGTTGCACTTTGATCCCTTGAGGCTAACCAATCCCACTTCAACTTGGCAAGAGCGTCAAGAGTGGTTCTTAAGATAAATACAGTCAAGCCACTGAAGATACTGTGTTTTCAGAGTGGAACTCCATCCAAGGTCCCAACTCAAACTGTCATTTATCCGAAATAGATGATAGATGCATATCGTCAGGTATAATTGCCATCAATTTGCTTGTTTCACAGTGTAAAGCACCTGTGCCACTGAACAATGGTAGAATTTTCTAGTCTTTGTTATGCTCATGCAAAGGTTGCACTATGATCCCTAGAGGCTAATCAATCCCATTTCAACTTGGCAAGGAGATCAAGAGTGCTTCTTAAGACAAATATTCAGCCAAGCCACCAAAGATGCTGTGTGTTCAGAGTGGAAATCCAGTAAAGGTCCCAACTCAAACTGCGATTTATCCAAAATAGAACATAGATGCATATCATTAGGAATAAATGCCATCAATTTGACTGTTTCACAGTGTAAAGCATCCGTGCCACTGAACAGTGGTAGATTTTCTAGTCTTTTCTAGTCTTTGTTACACATGCAGCCAATGGAACTTGTGACCCCGACAATTCCATCACACAGGGACAAGGATGGACGATCAAAAGACTCACTGGACTAAATCCAGAGGAAATAGTTCTCTTTTTTTCTTCAGCAAACAGGAGGTCAAGTACCTGATGTGCTGTGAGAGTTCGCTTGCAGGGATCAGCAATTCAGCAACACTGACATTGTAATCAGGAACAAATACCACCTGCAATCAAACAAGTACAGTGTACTGTATAAACGAAATAAAAACCAAAAAGGATGAATGATGGTCGAAATAAAAATGTTGTTGACTATTAAGATCACGCAAATATGCTGCACACAGATTCTCATACTATATTCCCTTAGAATGCAGTGATCATGAACGACAGCCTATCCAAAATGTAGAATTAGCACATGCAAAAAAAGCATCGACTTTGGGCCATGCAGGAGCTGCTACGCACCCAAATTAATCACATAGGAGAATGTTGCAACTTGATTCACAAAATAAACTTAAGAGGCACCTATTTACACATGCCAAGAGCAAACAATCAAAGTACTCAACAAGTATAAAACGGTTTAGAAATAGTGAATCCATTACAAATAGTGAGACAGCCATACCTTAAGCAAATTACCAATTTCAGGATCATGATTAATTGTTGCAGCAACATCTGTGATAAATTTTACAATCCTTTTAGCTTGCACATATGTGGCAAATGCTTTTCCGCCAAAAATACAAACTCGCGGCACAAACTTAGCAGTCCTCTCAGCAGGATTCATAGCTTTCATTTTCTTGTAACGATAAACAATTCCCAATATGTTCAAAAGTTGCCTCTTGTACTCATGGATGCGCTTCACCTGAAAGTAGGAGACATGTTGGATAGTGCTTAGCTAAGAAAGAGAACAATAAAATAAAACTCGTTTGCACTCTGTGCCCTACCACTGGAAATATTTACTCCCTCAAGTGACACAAATGCTCTGGCCAGAAGGAAAAATTGACATATAGCATATTAATGAAAGAAATCCTGCTAAGTGCTAACCAAGTCCAAACCCATTATTTCGCAAAGCAAATCCTGCTATATCCTTTATATATATGTCACGCACTTGTGGCAATATAAGCACCATCATAGCAAATAAATCTTCCATGCTTGTGGCAACATAAGCACCATGACTACAAATAAAAACCCACTATATTGCAAGATACAGTGGTAGAAGACCCCTGTTCCATCGCAAAAATTCTCAATTTTGCTCCTTTTAGCTTGAACCATAAGTAATCTTGAACATTATTGAATCTCTAGTCTATATTGACTGTTCTATGTTTGTGCACCCTCAAATGCCACTAAATATAAAATTCTGTAGGGAGACATTGAAGCCAAAATGCCTTATAGCCCACAGTGCTGGGTAGTTAAACACCAACAATTGTACAAAATGAGAGTAGCAAATACGACAATGCTTCTTTAAATGTGCGGGCACTCAAGAAAAGATAAGAAATAAAGTCATTCCAGGAATGGAGGGGGTGATGCCGACTGCAGATGAGAAGCAACTTAGGAGGTTTGACATGTGAAAGGAAGGTTTCTGGATACTCCAATGAGGAGACATGATTATGAGATGGAGAGCATCTGAACTTTTTACCATTCAAATTCTATTCTACAGTGGATGTTGACTGCTCTAGAATCAGCACCTGTCAAATCACCAGTGAGGGGAGAACATAGAAGTCAAGGTTTCCAATATATTAGGAAAAAGTTACATATGTAGACATCAACAAGAATTTAGGGGTTCACCACCACCTACTTCATTAAATCATCAAATCAGGTGTAGTATTAGTTCTACGTTAGTAAACAAATTGGGTGATATAAAATCCTCAGAGACCACTAATACTTATAGTACCCGGGAACAAGATAAACAAAACCTAAATTATCCTCTTAACAAGAAAGGAAATAACCAACTGATGAGAGGAAAAGTTACAATATGCAGTTTTCATATTTGACATACCATTGGAACCATGGATGACTCTTTAACTGTTCATGGAAGTACTTGAGAAATCGTTTTCAAAATTAATATTTACTCTTTAGCTGCTTTCACTACATGATCCTCAATTTAACCTCCTCCCCCATAACACATCAATTAAAGCAGCCACCCTGAATGATGTCCTTCGTTCATAGAATCTGAAGGTTATCAAAACTTGCAGTCCACTATAAAACCATTGTGATGTGCGCTATCCATTTTCTCAGGAAAAAGTGTATGCGTTGCTGCAAGAAAAAAGTGTATAGGTTGCCACAAGAAAAAGTGTTGCATTACAACATTGTTTGACTGACATAGCTCAGAAAGAATGCAAATGGCCTTTTGTATGCTGGACTGTTATTACTTGAACTTGCTGGAATTACCAACATGTCATCAGTTGTTCTTCCAGTGTAAATACTGGGATTTTTATTTTTTTTTTATTGGCCTGGTGAAGAATTTATTATTTTCAGTAATAAGAATGGTTCGGTCATGAGTTCTATATGCTGGATTCCTCCTGATGATAGGCACATTGCCACGCTCAAACAAACTCTTTATATAGCTATGGTATTTCGCAGCTAAAGCCAGATCCGCTGGTCACTACTATTTGCTAATTTTTCTTCTTTGTCTAACTTTTGGTTGATTACGTTCTATTTCCTTTCATTATGTTTCACTTAGCCGAGGATTTTGGGAGGGCACATCGGAACAAGTGGGGTTCCCTGGCTTGGATCGTCCACATTGTACTGACAGGAGGAACTGATAAATCATCAAAGGGACACAACTTTTTGGGGTTTGAAAAGGTTTTGCATCCAGCAAACAGCAAGCTAGCACAGGTAATGCTAATCCGCTACGGTTATGTGATAGATCCATAGGCAGGCAGTGGTGACTCATGTCGGCAATGTATTCACAAGTTCAAGGCCAAATGACTGCTGTTATAAGTCCTCACTTGGTGCCCATTCAAGATGACCAGTAGTCCTCAGGAGTCAGTGCAGTGACTCTTGAACTAAAATTTAGATATGCATAGCAATCCTTGCTTGAGTAAGCTCAACAGTGATTCTCATGTGCATGCCCACAGAAGGAGTAATAATTGCCAAACATCAGGAGCTTAGGAAGAATCAGCTCATTAGTGCTGAAGACGGCATGTTGTAAGAGTTTATTGTTGTCGCACAGCAAGCTTTTGGGAATTGGCTTGCTCAGTTGTCAATCTATAAATGGAAAATTAGTTCTTATGCAAAGTGTACATGGATGCACATAAACGGTAGCATTTATGGTGGTCTCTGTTTCAAAATGCTGACTTCCCCAACTTAAAAATTGGTTTCAAATGCAACTAAGAAGAAAGATGCTCTTTCAAATGTTTGCTTGATGGTTTCAGATAACTGCAAAGATACTGAACAATATGAATTTGGGCATTGACATTAGGGGGCTAATATGGAATGTACATGTCTACCTACGAATTACTCATACAGGATAAAAGATGAGGAGGACAGAGACAAGATTATGACCTGAATATCAAACATTGCATCAGGGCTAACGACATATCCAGTTTTCTCCTTAAGGAATCTCACAACCTTCATTTTGTTGCTCCTCTTTGCTGCCCTCCATTGGGTCTGAAGATCTTCATTATCTGCAAACTGGAAAGTGGCATCATGTAAGATTTTACCTCTCAAGTCCTCACATCACTAGGATACCAATAATGCTACTTCCTAAACCATACTTGTTCAAACTTAACAACAGTTCTCCATCCAAGTGAAGTATCAATTACTCAGAAAGAAACTGCAACTTTAATCCATCCCTCCCACTTCTAATGAACCAAAAAAGAAAGGTGATTTGCACAGGAAAGTGATGGCAATAGAGTAACTTCAGTCAGAAGAGGCCACATGAAAACAAATGAAGGTATCTCAGAATTTGAAAATCAAGGCTAGTGAATCACCTCACGCAACTCAGCTAGTTTATCTGTGTGAAGGATCCAGTCTTCTGTGCCAATCCATTTAGTTATAATATTACTCAACTCAGGATTGCAGAAATGAATCCATCTTCTCGGTGTCACCCCATTTGTTTTGTTTTGAAATTTTTCAGGCCATAACTGCCAAAGATCAAGAGAACAGATTAAGTAGACATTATATTGAGGATACTGTACAATGAACTTGGACTTCTAATACTTGGTGGATTCTATTTTGAGTTTTAGGCTATTAAAGCAGAAAGGGCAAGCCAAAGAAAAGTTTTACCGTAACGAATTCATGAAACACTTCCTTTTTTACGATTTCACTGTGAATCTCAGCAACACCATTAACAGCATGACTGCACACCACACAGAGATTGGCCATCCGAACCATCTTAGGAGGCTCAGGTTCAGGCTCCGGCAATTCTTCATTATTCTCCTGAGCTTGTACATTATGAGGTTCATCTTCAAGATTAATGTCAAGTTCTTTAGAAGTTTCTGGTTCCTTCTCAGAAGAAGAAACAGGATCCTCTTCTGGTTTTATTAACTCAGCAAAAGCAGGCGGCAAATCAACATTTTCCAGTATCCTCATTTCCTTCAATTTTTTCTCCAGTAAACCAGGATTTTTGGTACCACATTCTGCAATTATTGTGTTAACCAGCTGCAAAGTAACATATTAACAGGACAAAAAAAGGATTTGAAAGATATCAGAAACAGGTAAATAGAATCGAGGAATGTCCAAAATATGGGTACTAATTTTTCCTGAAAGATATCAGTATACCTCTTCATCAATCATCTCTATAATCTCAACATGCCGAGGAAGAATCTTTTGCATAAGTTCTAAACTCCATTTTTCGAGTGCTTCAGGCAGAACAGTATGGTTTGTGTACGCCACAGTCCTTGAATCAGCAAAGGGGAAGTACACATTTATCACTAATATTGGTAATTTCTATCAAATTATCTAAGAAGAACAAGAAAGGAGCAGCTTTAAGCAGATTAGACCGTCAGCCAAAGAAAAAAAAAATTAAACTCTCGCAGGACAGAATTCCACAGACCACAAGTTGCACAATTAACATGTGGAAGATGCAAACATTAAACTAATTACAAGGCTTATAGAAATCCATCATCCCATGTTCTAGCCTAAAAATTGATACTCATCTCTGTTTACTTTTAAATTTATTACTTCAGGGAGTAAACTTCCAAATTAACATGTCATTTCACTTTTAGGTATTTTGATTTGCTTTGTGAGAAAGCTACATCATTCGTGGCATGGCATCTCTGATACTTTTTCCATTTCTTTAGAGTGTGAAAGCCCCCCAAAAATTGCATAAAACATCCCTGTAGAGTGGCCAATCTCCTTTCTCCGTGCTTTGTTTTAGATTAATGTCATGAGACAGGAACTTTCAAACCTAATCAACCATGATTCTTTTGTTGTTCTATCTTCTATATCTGAAGGAAATAACTTATAATGTCAAATACAAAGATATGCTTTTCTTATTCTTTAAATATCTAAAGCATTCCAAATCACTAAGGATACAGAAATGACCGTCAATATTTGTCTTTAAGCATGTGGCTTTTAAGAGAAGACTGCTCAAAGTTCATCGATGATAACCTCATAAAAGTAGCAATGACTACAGTAACAAACAAAATTTCTCCGGCAAAGTGAGATCAGTTATGCATATCTGAGCATGCCATTACACCTATTCAGTACCTTCAACAGATTCCAAATAGAAATGAAAATGAAGAAACAAGTGAGATAATCCACTGCTTTAAATGCTCTTTTAAAGCTAGAGGAAATAAAATTTGTACTGTGGATACACATAATGTCAGAAAAGGTACCTCCTAGTAATATTCCAAGCTTCTTTCCAACTTAGACCTTTAACATCCATCAAAATCCTCATCAGTTCTGGGATGCATAGTGTTGGGTGAGTATCATTCATCTGCACTGCAACCTTCTCAGGGAAATCTTCCCATTTTACATGTTTACCAGATCGCTTTTCAAAACGAGCAATAATATCTTGAAGAGATGCTGAACACAAAGTATACTGCTGCTTCAGGCGGAGAATCTTTCCCTCAATGGATTCATCACCAGGATAGAGTATATAGCAAATCTGACATCAAGCAAAATTATTAGCATCAAGCCAAAAGAATCTTTCATCTAGGCAACTTAATAGAGAATGCAACAATGTTATTGCAACACTGAAGACCAGCTCTGGACATTGTTAGCCAACAGTCACGTCAGAGACTCAATTATTTTGGCCATGCCAGTGGACCACTTTGAAATGTATTACAACAACTACAGGGACAGAAAAGAAGGCCATGCCAAAGAAAAATCTCAATCCTCTCAAGCACAAGGGCTTGGCCTAGCTGTGGCCTAACCTCACCAAAATCTAGAGGTCTGGGGTTGGATTTCTATATTCCCTTGCAAATCTTACACGGGGAAAAAAAGCCATAATGAGGATACCAATAATCATAACTATTGACTATTTTCAGACCAAGTAGACAAATAAATTATGTGTTCAGTAATCCATCGGCCATATTCAGCAGTTCTATCTATCTCAGAGATAAAGAATCTATATTTGAGAATTAGAGGAAAGGTCAGAAACAAAAAATTTAAAAGAAAACCCTGGAGAATAACCTTTTCAGCATTCGACAGTGCCTCATTTGCTTTGGTGTGCTCTCCAGCATTAAAAGCAGATAAATCAAATTCTTCAGGAAGAACTTTAGTGGACCAAAGCCGCAGATTGATGGTATTTTTTGTCTTATAACCAGGGATTGGGACATCAAATGCAACTGCATGTATATCTTCTCCCCCAATCCAGCATCTTTTACCATCAGATCCAGACACAACCTTGCCATACAATTTTACCAGATAGGATACATCATTTCTCACGACTTCCCACGGATTCCCCATCTACACAGAGTAAGCACGATGAGATCATCAGTGATGTAAAGAAAATCCAAATAAAACCATGTTCTGCAGATTATCATCATATAAACGGGAAAATGAGTAGACACGACGGCATAAAATAATCATGGGAATAAATATGATAATATGGAATTGGAGTGAAATACCAAAAATAAATTATATAGCAACATCATAAAAAAAATCAGGTGTGGCTGAAATTAAAAAATAATGCAAGCAGAAGTGTTATTTGTTAAGAAAACCCTAATTAAACTCCAAAATTAGATTTCATAGTAGTTAAATTTTAGTGTTGTACTTAAGCAGAAGTTGTTCCAGCAAAAAGGAAAAATGAAATTCTAGACCTATTGTGGAATATGGAATTAAATAAAAGGAACATTTCAGCATACCTCAAGCCAGCTTTCAGCGACTTCCTCTTGACCATCTTTGGTTATTCGTTGCTTAAATAAGCCATACCTGTATCTAAGTCCATAACCCCAAGCTGGATAATTTAAAGTTGCCAAGGAGTCCAAAAAGCAGGAGGCAAGTCGCCCAAGACCCCCATTTCCAAGTGCAGCATCAGCCTCCTGCCAATATTAACTGCAAATATAAGTGACTTTTGATGTCTATAAAATAACCAAGAAGTATGTACCGATTCATATGCGACATAAAGCAAACAACTACGGATTGAGATCATGGTATAAGCCAGAGATTAGCAGGTCAGGCTTTCAAAAGGCAATGATTAAGAAGGTTTATATTCAGGCAATGAAATGAAGCCTCAGGGAAAAACGTAAATCTGCACACCTCCTGGATCGTCCGTAAATTGACCCACTTGACTTTTCTTTTGGCAAATAATCCCCATGAACTATAAAAAATGAGTAATATATCCCTCCATTCACCTTGTTAGGTTATCATCGCTTCATTAAAATGCACGAGGTCAATTAGAAAGAGTTGATTAAGTACGTGAACTTATTAACTTACAAATTCCTAGATATAGCACATAATGGGATGTCTTACTTAACATCAGGAAGCAGGGGTCACCAGATGATGATCAGAAAGTTGATGGATTAAGGGCAATATATACATTTTCAAGTTGTACAGCAAGATTTAGCAACAAAGGAAAACGGGAGTCGAGTTACAAATGACCCTCTGGCCCAAATAAAAAGGATTACAAATGGCACAAAGAAGTGTAGACAGTTTTACCTAGATTAAAGATAGATAGATCTTTAGCCAACATCATCATGATATATGCACCATCATTGTTGTAGTGTTAGCACAGTACAGATTAGCTCAATTGTAGCAGCAGATATCACGATGCAAAAATGAAGTAACAGTATCTAATCCGAAATAAGCAACAAGCACAATATACCTGGACTGCAACATTTTCGAGGTCATGCCCAAGTTTGCTTAAAGCCTCAGCATATGCACCTGTGAGCTCCAAGTTACCAATAGCATTTAACAGTGCTCTTCCCTACAGAAACCACACTAATGAAGCTATAACTTTTTGAGGATAAGTGGAACATAGAGATCTATCTTTACATGGAGCAATTTCAGTGCCAAACCTGTAGAAACTCCATTGACAGATAATATGCTTGCTTTACATTCAACTTTTCACAGTAATCATATGTTGCATTCCAATTAATGATGAGGGCATCTTGGACGCTTTGAGCAGTTGCAAAGAAAGCCTTCGGAAGTTCAAATTGATCAGGAGAAAAGGGAGCCGTAAATTCCGCATGATATTTGATACTTGAGGCAATGGATGCAGCATCTGGCTTGAGAGGACTCGGACTGCCTGGCTCTTTATGCCATGAAAACAAGAAATAGAGTTAATGACTGAAAATGGAAGGTTAACTTCATATTGATATGCTAAGCCATATATCACCCTTGTTTTTGAGCCCCACAAAGATTTAATGTGTACTTCAAGCTTTATTCTTGCCACTTATGTGAATTATTAAAAGGCTAAGGACCCAACTAGCCCTCCCTCTGGAAACCCACAAATTCAGTGAAACAACCTCATTGCTTTCTCTCATGACACCAATACCATGATAAAGCAATAAGCGGAACAGATTTTAAGGACATGAGTGAATCTTATTTCTGACTTACCCACGTGGATGCTTTGCTCTGCCATTAGTAAAACATTGTAGATTTTTCAAATTAATTTACATGAACTTAATCAGAAAACGTGAGACACCGACCAGACCAGACCATTCGCTCACTTGATGTGGGCAAATTCTTGCCTAACCTGGTCCATGGGGACTGCGTGAAATCTCAGCCACTGATCATCTGGATTCCACACGGGTCCACAACACCCAACCGTTTTGGTTCACCCAGGACATGTATATGCAAGTATCTCCATAGGATATGTCTCTGGCCAGAACACGTACTTCCTCCGCCCATCCATCACAAGTTACCATGTGAACATCAAATGATCCAGACTACCAACAGGAACAGCTTTGCCATTCAGCTTACTATCAAATCCTACTGCTGAGCATCCTCAAAAGTCGCAGACAAGTTAGATCAGAAATGGATTGAACGAATATTTCCTTAGCGAGCATCGCTACTGGTCACTTCACTTATCCAATCATCAGATCGTGACTCGTGATCGTTTTTCATCGCTGAGAAGGCAACATGTCGTACTTAATCTTATCCTCACAGAAAACTCTATCGGAAGCGACTCAACTAGTACAGTGATGAGTATCGGATAATTGAAAATTAAAGGCGATCTTAACTTTGGCACCCTTTTTGACAATTTCACTCGGCACAACGAGATGAACTTTAGAGGGAGAAAACAAAATCAGCATGAGAGAACAAATATCAGCAGTTGAGCAGAACAACCAACAGGAACTCCGCATGCTCGAATATTCAACTGTCTGAGTTCACAGAACAAGAGAAAAACTAGCTTCGAGTCTAATCAGCATTCTCATCCGGAACTGCGCTCACTGCGGATATGTACGCACTGAAAACCAGAATCTCTCCCAATCACGACAATCGCAAAATGAAAACTAGAAGAGGCAAAAAAAAAAAAAAAAAAACAGAGTGCAACGCGTATCAAGCCGCTTCAAGCTACGAATGACCGATCGAGAGAACGAAGATCATCAGAGCCAAAGGAAGGAAAAAAAAAAGACATGAGCGCTGGAACATCGAAAGTCGAGACCTTCCTCGAGTGGCGAATCCTTGAGCCTCTGCTTCGACTCGCTGGACACGCTCTTCACAGCGAAAGGCCTCCTCGTCCTGAGCGGCCTCGCGTCCCGAGTTCGGAACAAGAGCGCCAACTTCTTCTCTCCGAGGCCGGAGCCGAGCAACCTGCGCTGGTCCTGGCGTCGCGGAAACCGCTCGTTGCCAGACGGCGGCGGCGGCGGCGTCGTCGCGGAGAGCCGCGAAGTCGCCATTGCAGGAGAACGGGGAAAGAAGATCGCCGCGAGCGATGATGCGTCGTTGCTTATCAACTTCTCAACGTGAAGTCGAGCGACTACATTCACTCGCTGGACTATCTCGCTCTCCCTATAATATTAATGGAGTCCACTCTAAAAAGTGCATCGAATCACGAGTTCTCTCGAAGCTCGAGGTGCGATCCGCCGCGACGCCGGGCCGTTGATGGGGAGGCTTCTCAATGGCTGAGCGGGAAATCTCTAGTTAGCTGAGTGCGGTGGAGGCATCTTATTGGTTGAGGGCGTAACGAGTGCAGCTAGGACCGTAGCAGCCTAGCAGGTGATACCGCAGATCTTTTCGGAAAACGACATTTGCAACAAAACATTTTATTTTCCTTCCCGTTCCACGTGGAAGCGTTGCAGCGGCGTGTGATAATGCACTGTGCACTTTCTATATTGACAGGACAACAAAAAGTTGCACTTTGAGAAGTCGATAAGCTCGATAGAAAACGCCGCCTGAATATGTGTGAATATAAAAAAAATATATACGGTTTTCTGGATATTCATGGAAACCCCTTCATCATGTGTAGAAATTACTGCACGTGTGAATGTAGCTAGTATTTCAAAATTGACTAATCACTTGCGATTGGCTATTTTTAAATATCAATATCAACAGTTACCGAAACTATTTAGAAATATATGAAGATTTGAATTCCTTAAATAATTATTTTTTATATGAAAATTTTCGGCCAAGTTTGAGTATTGACTGGCCAATTGAGAGTTTCACTATTTTTTTTTTTCACTTATCACGTAAGAATAAGTGTTTCGAAAAAAAATGTAGCGAACTCGCCCACTTTTTATTTTTATGAGATTAAGTATCCGAATCTTTCAATTTAATTAATCCTCACTGATTCATGCACGTGCTCTTATTCACGTGCAACGGGTAAAGTTACCCTGTTGTGATGGCGGGGCAGGTTACTTTAGGAGGGAAGCACCGAGATACGGACATGAGACTTGCCGTGTAGGAGTGTACCCATGCTGCACTTAACCGCTCATCTGATCAACTTACTTTCTTCAAGACATTCCATGAAGAAAAAAGTCAATAACAATTTTGAAAGCTACTAGCTACTTTTATGAGAATAATTACTTTCGTATTTGAAAATTATTGACGCATTTGGAAAACTTACCATGAATAATATATTACAATTTATTATTCTAAATGACCCGCTAAGGACTAACTTCTCAAAGATGTTGGAGAAAATGCCACAAAAAACCCAAATTATACCTACCGTGATATATTTACCCAAATTTTTTTGTAACATAAAAAATCTCAAATTATACTCACTATAATATATTTATCTCAAACTTTTTCTTGTGACATTAAAACCCCAAAATGTGTACCTATGTGATCCATTTACCCTTTGTTAATAGTTCGTTTGATGATTTTTCAATCAAAATAATATCGTTTTTATTTTACTTAACGTGATGTTAATACTGTTTACTTTCCAAAGTCCATGTATTCATATTTTTAATGGTATTCATTAACTAAACCTCGATGGAAAATAAATATGTCGCACAATACAAGTTTAGAATTTTTTTATCACGGAAAAAAGTTTTTGCAAATTTTTCACAACAGGAATAATTTGAGTATTTTAATGGCTTTTGTCCTAAAATAAATTTTTCTTCTCACAAAAAGAGGAAACTTTCCTTCTAAATATAACATATGATACCTAACGTATAAAAATCATTTTATGGTGCTTTTGAAGTCGCTTTTGGTTTTTGAAAGTCAGTACAATTGTGGAAAAAGTACTAATAGCCGATAAGGGAGAAGTTACAATTGCACTATAGAAATTTGCTGAAAATGTGGAAAGCTTTCTTTTTTGTAACACACTCGTTTCCCATATGAAAAAGTTACGAAAACGTTCAAAAGTTATTTTTTGAATATCTCGTAGTTCCAAGGTTTGACTTCAAAAAGTTAATAAAAGTTTGAAAAAAATTAATAATCACCAAGTGTTAAAAGCTTGCTTTCCATCGTGTGGAAAGTACCTACTAACTCGCGATTGATGAAAGTTGCTTTTGACTTTGATAAAATTACTAAAAACATGGCAAGTTACAAATAACATTTACTTTTCTGATGGCAAGATTTACTAAAAAAATGCGAAAAAAGTTACCTCCACTAATGAAGCGAAACTTTTGATTACTAAACATTTAAAAGTTGCTAACTTGAAGGTTCTATTTATTTTGTAAAAATAGATAATATAAAGAATATTTTCCTAAAAAGTGATCATTCATATGACATACAAAAATTAAACAAATGAAACTTAAATTGTTGTCTTATCGATAATGAAAACATTTCTCGTTGATTAAGTATTTCAAATGATACAAATAATCGATTTAAGAAAATATTTTCTAAATCATTTATTTTTCACAAAATAAACGGAGCCTAATGATGTGTTTATTTGAGTGAAAGTGTTTTTCAAAAATTAATTTTCTATACATTCACCCGTTTAATTTGTCAAAAATGATTAGTTAACTAAAAACACTTTCCGGTTAATGAAAATATGCATGTATAAAATTAGGAAAGTAAATTCCTAAATCTTTCAACCAAAGAAAAAATTCATAGATCTAAAGAAGTGAAAATACTTACTGGAATTGCATTCTCTCTCAACTGCTTCTTCTTTATCTTCTCTCATTCAACGGGAAAAGTGTCGAAAAAGTCATAAATCTTTTGTTTTTGTACCAATTTACTCCTAAACCTTTTTTTTGTGCCAATTTAGTCCTAAACATTTTTTATTTGTGCTAATTTAGTCATTTCCGGCCAATTTTTGGCCGGATTTTGCTAACTAGGCACGGCCGGTGACATGGCATAATCGACGCTAACGTGAACAAGTTTTAATAATATTTAAATATTTTTGATTTTTTTTTCTTTTTTCTTTTTTTTCTTTCTCCTCCTTCCTCCCACCGGTCACCGAACCTCGGCAACCAACCGAGGCACGGCCATGGGCGAGGCCGCCCTCGCGGGCACTAGCGAGGTGGCCGGCGAGGTCGATCTCAACCTCGTCGGCCATCACCTTTTGGCCGATCGCCGAGGTCCGGCGACCGGCCGGAGAAAGGAGGAGGAGAAAGAAAAAAAAAAAAAAGAAAAAATAAAAATAATAAAATTCAAAATTCAAAAATATTAAAATATTATTAAAAATTGTCAACGTCAACGTCGATGAGGCCACGTCAGCCAACTGGTGTCCAGTCAACAAAATCCGGCCAAAATTGGCCGGAAAGAACTAAATTGACACAACGTAAAAATGTTTAAGACTAAATCGGCACTAAAAAAATGTTTATGACTAAATCGGTTTATAACTTTTTCAACACTTTTCCCCTCATTCGACTTGTCCGTGCCCCTCTCTCTTCTCTCTATGCTCGTGCCATGTTGATTGCGCTTTCGTGGTAAGCATCGAAGCAATGGACGTCAAGCCTACGATATCGTCCTCTGAAGCGGCGTCCGATTCCTTCCGCCCTCTCGATCCTCTCCCTCCATTGGCTGCTATTGTTCTTCGCTGCCATCGAGGACGACGTGCTCTCTGTCTCGAGGGCGTGTTCAACGATGTCAGGGAAGTGAGTAGCTTGCTCGACGCGAAGGAACCGGAGATGAAACGGGTCGTAATAAGTTGGGCATGGATTTGGAGGATTTGCGATGTGTTTTTGCTTTTTGGAGAAGTGCGATCTGTGGGTTTCCGAGGTGGAATAGGGATGGAGAGTGACCATAATGGGCGCAACAAGAAGCCAACGTCACCTCTGCTGAACGTGGATCAAAGACGAGAGCTCAGATTGAATGCTGAGCGAGCGGGAAAATATTTTCTAAATAAAATCTTAATTTTCAGTTACATGTCACCAAATCAAGAAAAATTATTTTTCTGGATAAATCATTTTCTTTATGTTAGAGTTTTCCCCAAAATAAAGGCACCTTAAACGAGAACTTGAACTAATCTAGCTACTTTTCTAGTTTTTAATAATTTGATGTGTCAAAATTCATTCTTCATGTGTTATTAAAATTTTCAGTAAATTTCCAAATTCTTTTAGTAATTTGTCAATACTAGATGTAATTTTCGTAATATTAGTTGTTAGCAATTTTGAATGAACAGCTGCCGGTTTTTTCCCTTAAATAAGGAACATGTCTAAATAAATTAGGATGTATTACGTGTCGTAGTTGTGCACATTTATTTGTAAAACTTCTCAAAAACGGGAGTTCTTCTAGTGTTAGTAATTTCAATATGGTGTTAGTAACTTTTTCTATGTAAAAGTAATTTATTCCAATTCGAAGTGAAGATTCAAATCGTTTAATAACTTTGGATGCAAACTTACTCAAAGTAATATTTGAACATTCTAAGTAAATTGCAATATCACAATCCGTAAATATTTCATATTGCGAGTTTTCTCTTTTTAGTAATTAGTAATCTTGGTTATTTGTCAGTAACTTTTATTTTTTCAAAGTAATTTGTAATAATTAATAAACTTCCTAAGTTTTCTATTACTTCTTAATACTTTTGTTACTAATTTGTTAAGAAACATAATTAAAACATGTAGAGACAGTTACCATTCGCTTTCCACCCTTCAGAATTTGATGATGAGAAAAAAATTAAAAGTTTTGAAAATGAGAGAACAAATTATAAGTGCATTGATATCAATGCTTTTATATTTCTAAAGATTTTAAAAATTTTATTACTAACTAGTAATATTCAAATTATGAGAACAGCAAGAAAAAAAAACAAAAGGCAAATAAAACAAGATATAACGAAAGTGTTTCTTTTCTTCTTCTTCTTCTTTTTTTCAATGCGAAAGGGGTTTTTAATTTTATTTTTAGTGCATCCAATCTTTGAAAGAACATACTATAGTCCACTCGTCATACATGCATGACACAAATTGTGTTGCAATGTTTACAAATGCAAATCCAAACTCATTTTATTTCATTGTTAGAGAATGAATTTATAATGAAACTCTATGGAATTGGTTTCATGGTTAAGGATATGACATATGCATTAGATTAAGCACACGACACAAGTTCAACTCTCTGCATCACCGAGTATTAACATTTGAGCGATTCATTAGAATTTAAAGTAGCGTCTTACATAATTTAAGAGGATGATAGGATCATAGGCCCGGAGTTTACCTATCTAAATTGTGCTAGTTATGGAAGAATTTTATTGTGAATAGAAACATGAAGATGATGGGTTTCTTATGTTATATGACCATTTTATAATTCTTAGTTAAGTTATTAAAGTATGTGTATTTTCGAATTTAATGATGTTAAATAAGTAATTCAGGAGATCTTGAAGAAAAAGAGAGATCCTCGCAAAATAGGAGGTTCCCTTCTTTTTTGGAGTATATGTAAAATTACCTTAAAAACTTAATTTTTTTTTTTTTTTTAGCCAGAAATTCAAAAGTTGGCTTAGACCTGTCATTTATGATGCATCCATTGTACACGGTTTAAGCCAAAATGAAGAGAAGGTTCGCCCCATGCGCCACATAGCACTTCACGTTGCCATAGCGTTTGCCATGTGAAATGACACATGATACTGTTTTGCCCCTTGGTACACAGTCAATAAACTTTTGGCTTAATGCTGTCGCTTGTCAGTTTTTATTTTACTAGAGATGTTACATAAGTTTTTAGCTAAATGATTTGTTGATCAACAAACTTTTATCGTAAGACGTGTTTGTTTTGCAAAAATGATTGATTTAAAAAGTATTTTCTTAAAAATGATAACTTGTGTCTTTATAAACATAAATAAAAGATAAATAATTTCATCGTTTAAGATAATTTTTAGATAAATTGTTGTGGATAATGATTTTTTTTTCTTTAACTAGTTATTTCAAAGATTGATATAGACGATTTTTTTTTAAAGAAATAATTTTAAAATCATTCATTATCTACAAAATAGACAAAGCCTTGATAGTTTCTCATCTTCGGCGACGGTCATCTGCCATGTCGCACTCTCCCATTTCAAGCCACAACACCAACAATATTAGGAAAGTTGATTTCCCTACTTTGTTTGGAAATTTAGTCCAATTGGACTTTCTCGATTTCAATGGAATGTTTTTCTTTGTGGTCAAAATTATATATTGTTCACGGGCTTAAATTTGAGATTTTTTTAATGTATAACTATATGACAAATGATTACATTAGAAATAAATAATACATATGTATTGTTTTCTTTTGGATGGCCAGATGCAATTTACCCTGACGTAATAAGTCTTGGAGGGAGAATTTTCGTTGGGCCACCACTTTTTTGATGGGTAAGGATTTCCACAAGTGCATCGCTTGCTTCTCTTTTGGTGCGTTATGTCACATTATCTGGAGGAACAGGAATAGCATCCTTTTTAGGGACCAACCTATTACTGTTCCGGCTATGAAGAACCACCTGTTCAAAGTGGTCAGAGATAAAACTATCACCTTTAAGAATGTTGAGAATAATTTCAAGAACAGAAGGTTGCAGTGGAGTTGGGGCCTTGACTTGATTATTTTCTCTAGGGACCCCTAACCCTGTCGTGCCATTGTTGGGGGTTTTCTTCTAAGCCGTGATGGTTGTTTTGTAGCGGTGGTCTCCCTCCTCCTATGAGGAGTTTGAGTTATGGTCGCCGGTTGTTCATGTTGTGCTTGTCCCTTGTTAGCTTGGCTTCATTTTCTTGGTTGCCTTATGTTGTTGCTTTTACATCTCAGCATCCGCCCACTCATTATGTTCTCTCATCTTGAATGTATGTTTTTGATGCCATGAGCTTTTGTACATTTGGCATTTCCCCTATATTTATTACCTCTTACAAAAAAAAAAAAATACATACATGACGTAAACATTTTAATTTACCATTGATATGCCTATAGTATGTATTTCTCATGTCACATCAAGATTTCCTATCAATAATTGATTTTTTGCCTCATGTCAGATGTATTCATGTACGGAGATCGAGCTCCCAAAGTCGAGGCCCATACAACACAATGTCTCCTTTTGTTTAAGAAAAAAGTATCAAATTACGATGCAAGCCAAATTATCTGGGGTGGTTAGGTGGTCCGGTCATGGTCGAGGCAAAGTTCGATTATGCACTATTTTAGGCAACGTAAGTCCTGAATTTTTCTATGATATTTTGACATATATCTACAATTATGTCCGTAAGAAATATAATATCTTCCTTAGACTTAAATTTATAAAAGTCGAATATCAAAGTGGGACTCCCGTGAATTTCTCATATCTATTCTATACACGAGAATGCACAATTTAATCTTCCCAAAAGGTGTTTTTTTTGGGAGGGGGGTGGGGACTTTGACCAAAGGATAGAAATAGAAAGCAAAACGCACGGGCGCACGTGCGAGCATGTCATGCTTGCCCATTAACGGAAGAGGGTGGAGGAGGAGAGGCCTTCGACTTTGCTCCCGAGTCACTCCCCACCACAACCACCACCTTACCCCATTCCCTCTCAAAGTCAAAGTCAAACATCCCTCCCTCTATCTCCCCTCCAAACGCAACACGGTTTTGACTCGTAAAAATCCCTTTGATCTCTTCTTTTCGAAAATAATATATTTTTTTTTAATTTTGAAAATTAAATTATTGACTTTTCCGACTCGTTTGGATCCGCCGATCCGCCAATAGGAGAAATTGAATATTAGCGATTTACGAGCCAAAAAAAATCGAAAATTTTTAAAAAAAATCCGAAAGAAAATAAAGCTGCACAAAACCACCGTCAGGCGAAGCGCATTTTCTCTCTCCTCCGCCTCCTCCTCCCTCCCTCCCTCTCTCTCTCTCTCTCTTCATGCGCGAGAAATGCCCAAAATCTGCGACGACGAGAACTCCTCAATTTGATTCTACGATCCTTCGAATTCCCATTTCTCGGATCGAATCGACGTGAAACGCATGTGCTCGATCTCCGATGCGGTCTCGTCCGGGGTCTCGAGATAGCGGAGACATCAGCCCGACGGAGCATTCGCAACCATCATCGGGAGATTCGATCGCGGGATCGAGGATCGACGCCGCATCTGATGGTGAACCCCGCGGGGCCGTCGGTTCCCTCATCGGTCGCTAGTCGCGGTGATAATCGTCGTCGTTCGTGTCGCGGAGGGCCTGGATTGTCGTGCGATCCCCGCGCCGGTCGCGCTCCCGTCGCCGGGGAGGTGAGGCTGCAGCATCGAAGACCATGCAGCTTCACTTCTCGCCTAGCATGAGAAGCATTACGATCTCGAGTAGCAATGGTTTTGTTGACTTGATGAAGATCAAGGTTGCAGCTCGCCACATCTCCTACAGGACCCTCTTTCATACCATTCTCATCCTCGCTTTCTTATTGCCGTTCGCGTTCATACTCACAGCTGTCGTTACCCTCGAAGGCGTCAACAAGTGCTCCTCATTCGGTAATGTCTCATTCCTTGCGTCATTCTGTTGGGTCGCGCGACAGATTTTGGCAATGTGTAATGGACCTGGACATCGCTAGCCTTTATTGATCCGAATCGGCTGGGATTGGATTATTTGACATTCAGATTAGCCACTTCACGTGTTTGAATTCGTGCGGGTAGATTTGAATATTCTTGCGCGTGAATTTGCAATAAGAGATGCCACGCCGACGTTGTCATTGAAATGATTGTTTTATTCTTGATGTCCTGTATATCCATCAAGTTTTCCTCTTCTTTTTTTTTTTTTTTTCCCTGTTCATGTCTTTGAGATGTGCTTGTGGAGCAGAATGTCAATTCAGCCAAATGCATGTGCAGTTTTGTTTAGCTCTCTCTTCTATCCCAAATTATATGCACCTGGAATTGCACATGCAAGATGATACTTACTTCCAACTTCAGATTTTGTTCTGTTTCACATGTCTTTTGAGAGGACTTATGGTAGCTCATGAATAAGTTTGTATCTGTCCCTTATTCATGGAACTCATCGTATATTGTCAATTAGAGATTAAATTTTGAATTTCGTGAACACACTGTACCTTGGGACAGTACTTCCATTGAACTTTAAATTGCTTTTACATAGTACCGCAACTTAGTTTCTTGAAAGAAAGACTACCTTGAATTCTCTAGAATTTATTTAATTCGTTAGGTTAATTCTGAGATCAGTTCAGTTCATTGTGCTAGTCAGATACATGTATGAGGATATGTATAGTACATGGACATCTACTTTTCTTGAAATTAAGTAAAAGAAATTAGCTATATAATGGAAAAAAGGGGGCGGGTGTTTATTCTTTGTTGAGTTGTGAGACAACTACATCCTTCAATCATCACCCTACTTCTCTCATGATCTCTCAAACACTTGAGAGTTGTAATGTATGGAACAAAGGTTAATACATTGGTTCAATCGAGAAGAGCCACTCTCCTGAGCATAAGACATATTCTGGCCTTAGCATCTATGTCCTGGCAAATTTTCTCAAAGTTGATTGAAGTTGGAAGATCCAATATTGTTAATTAACTAATACTAGAGGATCCTTTTATGATGATTATTTCAGTTGTAGACTTGTAGTACCTTGATATTGGCTTTCTGTTAATTTTTAAAATCCTTCCTGTGAGTTTCTTGGGAATATGTATTTAAGAAAAATGAGCTCATGTAAGCAATGAAGGGTTTCTTATCACTAGCGTGGAGGAAAATTAATCAAGAATATGTTTGCCTCTGCCTATGATGTGGAATGAACCCCACCCCAGCCACAAGTGCAAATTTAGGTGGAACTCTCGTAAAGTAAAGAAAGTAGCCTGTGCAACATGTTGAGTTCAGTTGAGTACTTAAATTGTGTTTTGGTATAATCTACTATGGTCTTATTTCAAAATCAAAGGTTGTGTTATTGGGGCATCAACTTCACCATGCTTGAATTGTGTTTTCTACTTTCCATTGTTGCACATGGACAAGTTACTATCAACTAGCCTTTTATTAGTGGATCCTATTTTAAGCCAGAACTTGGTTCTGTAAAATCAAACCAAATTAATTGCCTTGTATTACTTCCAACTCTTTTGACTTACATTGTAACTATGAATTTACCATTTTTCTTTTGCAGTTTACTAGATGGTTGGGGGCCTTTGGTTCCTTTAAGTTTTGGTTGATATACTATTTAATGTTTGTCTTGGAAAACTTTCTTGACTATTGGTCTCCTAAGTGCATCCTATCAAAAGAGGGGGAAAAAATCCTATTGAGTGTGGATTTGGAGGATGGCTGAATTACAATGACGCATTATAAGTTTTCCAGAATTTTTTTTTTTTTTTAATGTGACCTTTCAGATCTCATGTTGATTGCATTGCAAGTGTCTTACTTTTGATGTGACTTGCTTCTTCTCAAGTTTCAGATTGTTTAGGCCGGCGGTTTGGACCTAGAATTCTTCGCAGGGTTGATCATTCGGGGGTAACTTCTTCTCTCTTATACTGTGCATATCTTTTCATATTGCATTTTCTATTAGAAGTTTGTGAGAATGGATGAAGCATTTACAATTTTTGTGGTATTGGTGCAACAGAGACTGGTTAGAGACTTTCAGAAGATTCTAAACGAAGTGAAGAGTGCAGACATCCCAGATAATTTGAAGCTTCCAGATTCATTTGATCAACTTGTATTAGAGATCCAAAACAATCAGTATGACGCAAGGACCTTCGCACTCAAGTTGAGAGCAATGGTATGTGTCATGCTACAAAAGGATGGATAACTTGTTGAATCTCCACTTTTGGTTTTTGATCAAGGCATATATTCTCAGGGTGACTGCATAAAATTAGTCCATTTTAGTATTTGAAGTTTTTGTAAATCATTTCACAATTCTTAATTGCTTAGTTTTAGATACCTGATTTTAAAGTAGTTAATCCTGGTTTAAGCCTTACTTACCTGTCCTTATTACTTGTGGACTCTTGTAGTAATTAGGTTGTTGGTTATCATAATTCTGCTTAAGAAATAGTAAATATACTTACTTCACATTGCCTGCCATCTTGGTTGACTTGAAACCAACTTCTTATGGTGTCTCTTGAGTGTTCACACTTGAGCAGACATTGTTGCTAGTTGGATCTTAATTCAATTTATTGATGTCCGTGCACCTTTTTACTGTAGTATTCTGTTTTCCTTTGTCGTTTCCTCATAACTAAGTTCCTTCCAAATTATCAATAGAGTTTATGTATTATATAGGATTTATTTTGGGCCTCAAATACTTGAGATGGTGCTTATAATAATGCAAAATATGGTGTTCTTTGTTTTTTTTTTGGTCAATGCAGAATATGGTGTTCATATGGGCCTTTTGAGTTATCTGTAGGATCTGTCCCTTTTATTTCATTCATCAGCATTTAACAGCAGGACAAATATGAAGATATTGTTAAGACATTTCCTAACTGAATTATTTGCTTTTCTCTATAGATGGAGAAATTTGAAAGAGAGATAAGGGAATCAAAGTTTGCAGAACTGATGAACAAACACTTTGCAGCTAGTTCTGTTCCAAAAGGCATTTATTGTCTCTCTTTGCGTCTAACTGATGAATATTCTTCTAATGCTCACGCACGCAAACAATTGCCTTCTCCAGAGTTGCTTCCTTTACTCACTGACAACTCTTGCCACCACTTTGTGTTATCGACCGATAACATTTTAGCTGCTTCAGTTGTTGTGGCTTCTACTGTCCAGTCATCTCTGAAACCTGAAAAAGTAGTCTTCCATGTTATCACTGACAAGAAAACTTATGCGGGGATGCACTCTTGGTTTGCACTTAATTCTTTGTCCCCTGCTATCGTGGAAGTGAAAGGCATTCATCAGTTTGACTGGTTAACAAGAGAGAATGTTCCTGTATTAGAAGCTTTGGAGGGCCACAATAGCATCAGGAATTATTACCATGGAAATCACATTGCTGGGGCCAACCTCAGCAGCACAACTCCGAGAACATTTGCTTCAAAATTACAGGCTAGAAGTCCGAAGTATATCTCTTTGCTCAATCACATCCGAATATATCTTCCTGAGGTAATTAATTGGCGTAGGATTAAAAGTACATCGTTCTTAGATTTTCTATTGCTTGGTGCGAACTAAATAGTGGAAATGGAACTCAGTGGGCCATCTATCCTGGTGCTTGATACACTAATGATGTCCGATTTTATCCTGATCTGTGATTGAGATATCATTAATGTTTTGGCTAAAAATATTTTAAAAAAACTAAATGCTCTGAGCTAATTTTTGTTTGGGATTTTCTATCAAAACATCTATAAGTTTGATTCCTTGTGGAGTAGAGAAAGAACTCAATCCATCTCGAAACAATAAGCAATGGCCATAAGTTGATACAGTGATTTATGCATTGCGAGATGGAAGAGAGTCAGGAAATGGTTCAGAGGGTTGCTGAAAGTAGGATTTCTAAGCTCTAATGTTATAATAGGACTTTGCAGATAATACACTTACTAATTTTGTTATCTGCATTCCTACTTACTGTGATTGAGAAATATACCAGATGACAAAATCTGATACTTTAGCTGATTCTTGAGCTATATATGGACCTTTGTTGTACATTCTTGGTTATTGGATGTATATCCCCTTTTGTGATTGATACTTCTCTATGGTTATACATCTGATTATTTGTGTTGGAACAGCTCTTTCCTAACCTTGACAAGGTGGTGTTCTTGGATGATGATGTCGTAATTCAGCATGACTTATCTCCACTTTGGGAGATTGACCTTGGGGGAAAGGTTAACGGGGCTGTAGAAACCTGTAAAGGTGATGACAACTGGGTTATGTCCAAGCGGTTCAAGAATTACTTCAATTTCTCCCATCCCCTCATAGCAGAAAATTTAGATCCAGAGGAATGTGCATGGGCCTATGGGATGAACATACTTGATCTTCGTGCATGGAGGCAAACTGGTATAAGGGAAGCTTACCATGCCTGGTTGAAAGAGGTACTGATCACAATGTCTGTACTGTTGCACTGTTATCACGTCACAAGGCTTTTATCGCTTATGACCTCACTTTGTTTAGGCCAGGGAAGATGGAGATAAATGACTGTTAGACAAACCCTTCATATAAAATAGCTTTAGTTTCACTTGAAGTGTGCTTCATTTATGCTCTCTTTGCCCTTAGTGGGAGATCTATGGCCAGTAAGATTACAAGGGTGTTAGAACACCAAAGTTCCTGCTAGGACCTATAGATATGACTTGCCTAATTACGTGTTATGTCTCATGTACGTAACATGCCTTCAATCATATTGGTACTTCAGAAGGAGAGGTCTTTAACTTCATTCTATATTAGTGAGTACCAGTGGAGTGAGGATTATACTTTTGAATAATTACATCGCATGAATATAATGGTTGATTACCCATTATGCTTTATGTGCAGAATCTGAAGTCAAACTTGACAATGTGGAAACTAGGAACATTGCCTCCTGCTTTGATTGCATTCAGAGGCCATGTTCACCCAATTGACCCTTCATGGCACTTGCTTGGCTTAGGTTATCAAATTAAGACAGACATTGAGAGTGTGAAAAAGGCTGCAGTAATCCACTATAATGGTCAGTCAAAACCTTGGCTGCACATTGGCTTTGAGCATCTACGCCCGTTTTGGACCAAATATGTTAACTACTCCAACGATTTTATAAGGAACTGTCACATTTTGGAATCATAGTCTATTAGCTGGAAGATCTAGAAGCTAAAGAGATGCAAGTGGAAAACATGTAAGTGGTATTGTGGTGCGCATAAATAGCACCAGAGCTCAAGCTTTTCATCAAGACCCATGTGAATCACAAGCAGCGGTTGGCCATATGGCACCTCTAAAGTCTGGCTTCCTTGTTGTCCCTCCCCCTGTTCGGACATGACTCAACACAGGCTGGAGAATTTTTTGATTCTGTAACATAGCCATTCATTGGATTTTCTTATTATTAAAGATGATGGCCTTGTGATCTGTCCTGAATGGGAGGTCTTGCCTGATTTGGAGGTCCATATGTCTGAAATCAGGCATAAGATGAGAAGTGCGATGGCGACATGCTCATGGTGCTGGTTTGAGTAAATTCTGGGCCAGGTCTTTGTTAGGTTTCTCTATCAGCTCTCCCACACTTTCATGAGTTCTTTTACGTGTTATTAGTTACCTCCCCTTTTGTTTTACTTGCTTGATTACAGCGAATTCTAGAAGTAGATCATGGAGATTTTTTGTAGAGGTTCCAATTTGTTGGGAACTTTTCTTAGGCTGTTTTTGGGTCATTCATTTTGTACAAATCACGAAGTAAACATTTGAAATGTGCAGAAAATTCTTTGAACTACTTCATTATTGTAGGGCCGTGAATAACATGATGTCCAGGGATTGCCCTGCATTTCTATTATTATCAATTCTGTTTCTACTTTGTCAAGCATTCCCTGATTATAGCAAAGTGATCTGAGCTGTCGATGTCGAACTGAATCAAACCAAAGTGGTTTTTGTGGCTTGGTTCGATTCAAGTGTACTGATTCAAAAGAACGGTTCACAAGATGATTCGAGCCTCTCTTGGCATCTGAAAAAGGACGAGATCAGCTTAAGCACGAATTCGGGAACCGTCTTCCCAATCTTTGTCGTTATTTCTTTTTCGTTTAGATATGAAGTGGATTAAAGTTTTCGAGTTTGTACTGCTCGAAGTTGCTTTGATTTGCCTTTTGTGTGAATGTATGAGTTGTTATGAATGTTGACTTCTTCGTGAAACTAGTATTTTTTTTTTTTTTTTGAAATATCTGAGTGAGTGTGAGTTCATTAATTATCAACCAAAAAAAAAAAAAAAAAAGAAAGGAACACGGTTTTTGGTCTGTTTTTCATGAAAAACATTTTCCTCATTTTTCGGCATTTAATTCACTTAGAAAAATGAAGTAATGGAAAATATTTTCCTACGGTTAAGAGTCCGTTTGTTTGCAAAAAGCATTTTTTTCATTTTCCGGCATTTGGTTCATTTAGAAAAATGAGTCACTAAAAACAAAATATTTTCCTACTAAAGTTTTAATTAAGAAGAATGATTTTCTCTTTGAAAGAATCGAAAAACGTTTTTGAAGATATGACTAAATATTGATACTTGGACTTTAAACTCTATGCTTGGACATGGAAACTCCAATGTTGATTTTTGGGTCTCGGTGTTCAAGACCAAGTCTTTGGTGACTAATCCCAAGTTTACTGAGGCCAAGCCCAGGACCTTGGTGCTCGGGCCTCGGCCCCTGACGCCCACACCCGGGTCTATTGAGGTTAGGCTCGGACCCTTGTTGCCTGTACCCAATGCTCAAGAACCCAAACTCAAGTTTATAAAGGTCGTGTTCGGGTCCTTGATGCCCTCAGGCTCGGGTTCACAAAGGCTGTGCGCCGGTTCTCAACGCTAGAGTTTGGGTCTTCATGAATAAAATGTTTATTTTTATAAAAATATTTTTTAAATTTTTTTGAATTCTTATTATTTTGAATTTTTTCTTTTCTTTTCTTTTCTTCATTTTTTTTTTCTTTTTGCTTCTTTCTCATATGGTTATCAACCATGGCAATAGTCGATGAGCTCAGGCCTTGCCAAATCGTGCGAGCTCATGGCCTTTGTGTGGTGCCAAGGCTTGAGCTCGTTGAGAGCTCACTTGAGGCCAGCAAGCTCGCGACCTCTAGCAAGGAGGCTTAAGCCTCGCCAAAGGCTACCAAACTCGAGTCTCGCCAAATCGAGTGAGCTTGCGGCCTTTGGTAGCGAGCCTCGAGCTCGCTTGTGGTGGGTTGCCGACCTTAGGCGAGGCTTGAACTCGATTGTGGTTGGCGATAGCCAAAGAAGAAGTAGAAAAAAAAAAAAAAAAAAATTATTTTTTTGACAATTTTCCCCGTTAGATTAGATTTTCCTTATCAAATGGAGGAAAATATTTTCTAGGTCTTTTTTAGGTTTTAGCTAAATATTGAAAAATAAAGTCATTTTAGGAAAATGACTTTTCAGAAAATATTCTCCAAAAATAATACATTTTTAGGGAAAAAAACCGAGCCTAAAAGTTGATTCTAATCGATTTGAAGTGCATTAATTTAGTTTGGTTTGGCATTTCACTTTTAAATCCAACTAAACCGTAACATGCTCACCTTTACATGGAAAGCTTTTCAATCATCAGGATAATTTAAAGATTTATCAATACGCAACAAACGATAATTTTGACTCTTTATATGTTTTTTTTTTTTTTTTGGATTATAGGTATGATGTATTTCTATAATGAAATAAATGAGTTTGGCTTGCTACTGGTTAATTCTTAGGACTCTATATACTAGGGGTGTGCAAATGAATCGGAAATTGCCCGAAACCAGACCGGACCGTCTTAGAATCGATGGTTCCCATGGGGACCAATCTAGTTCCTAGTTTCAATTTACTGGAATTGGTGAGTACTGGTCCAATTCCCAATTCTAAACATGGGATTGCCCACCTAACCGGACCGATATATATATTTAAAAGAATTCCACTCTCAATTATAACTTGAAGATTCAGCAAGAACTTGTGTCAATTGAAATACAGAGGCCTTCTTTGCTATATCCTTCAAGATTTATGGATTGATAAAACCAGAAGAGTATCAAATATCAATTGAAATACACAAGTACTCATCATTTGAATAGTTAACTCGCCCACCATGTGTCTATCGAGCAAGTAGGGTTTCATTTCTTAGTCTGTCTGGACTTCGTTTGAAGCACAAAGGAATTCATTTTGTAAGCATACATTGTTTAGGCTTCTGTGAGATTTGCGATTGATTTGATTTGTATATATGCATATATATTGAAAGGCTTTATGGCATAAAGATTTCCAAGGTATGCCATCAATTGGTAAGGTTGTTTTTCATTGATAGATCAAAGATCAAACAAAATTCGTTTTCACCAATTCACACTCACACACACACCATGTTATAGATTAATGAATACAATTTTGTAGGGATCAATAATTGATTCCATGAATCCACCCGGGAATCAAATTGGCGATCTAGCTAGTTCTAGGATGGGAAATTTTATTTTGATTTTTTTATCTCATAAAAAATCCTCAACTTTTGGTTATGTCTCAATTTTATCTTAAACTTTTTTTGTTTCATAAAAAAATGACAATGTTTTCTTGAGTTACATGTCTGTCCTCGTTAATAACTTGTCCAAAATCACCCTTAGTGATATGGAAAGCGTAACCACATTATTGCTCTAGTCTTTCCCTATATTTTAGATTCAAGAAGACGTCTTTTGGAAGTGAATTTCCACATCAGCCCAAATGACGTCTTCTTAAATTTGAAATTTGGTTAAAAACTAGAGCAATTAGAATTGATTTCTTCAATTGCTCTTACTTTCAAGAAAGTCTTCCTTCCATCTTGCTTGGGGTTATTTGATATTATGCTTAGTATCCAATCTCTCATGCTCGGGAGTCTTCCATTTCTTGCGGTCTCAGGACGCTCATACAATTTGTACTTGCAGTGTTCCATTTCTCAATTATTAAGAGAAATTTGGGACATAAGGTTAACGAGGCAAATTTGGGACTCAAAGTAAAAATTGATGATTTTTAAAAGAAAAAAGAAAGGTTTAGAGTAAATTGGGACTGGACCTAAAATTGGAAGTTATTTATGGTTCAAAAACAGTTCATGATAGAATCAAGACTGGATCTAAGTTGAAGGGTTTTTATGAGACAAAAACAAGTTTAGGGAAGAATTGGACTGAATCTAAAGTTGGGATTTTTTAGGGTATTAGGCCAATATTCTTTTGTTTTCAGTAATCTCATTTTTAGGAAAATTATATAGTCTAATTGGTGTTTTACGGGGCCAGTTCTACATAGGACATGGGCCGTCAGTTTGAAGCCGAAAGATCTTGTCCGTTGGATCAATCCTAGAAGTTCTATCGCAAACCTGTTAAAGCGGTTAAGAGGAGTAACTCAGAGATATTTAAGGAAAATAACTGATGGTGAAATTGTCAATTTTCATTGATTAAGGAAAATTAAGAGAACCAAGGATAATTACTTACGGATGGGATCCATTAGTTTACGAACATGAAAGGACTGTTACAATCATTTTGGTTAATTTACTACATATAAGGAAAAAGAAATTCTCCCAAATGGCTGCTTACTTTTTTTGAACGTTATGATGTTCTGGACATTCAAACCTATAAAAAGTCGAAGTAATTTACTATTTCTAATTCTAGATTCCTCATAGTCATATACGCATGGACTATATATTTTATAAATTTTTGGGGTCAATTACTAATTATTGATTCTATAACTTATCCTAAAATTTAACTTATCACAATTTTAGGTAAGTTGCTAATGCTATTGGTCAGTTACTAAGCAATTGTATTCTCATGTGGTGAACTTTAAAACCAAAGTAATTACAAAAAAGAAAGAAATATGTCCATTAAAAGTAAGGGTTAATACCCTGAAAAACCCCAAACCGGTACACTTGTGACAAATTTACCCAAAACTATTTTTTTGACTACCAAAAACCCCAAACTGGTATACCTTTGACAAATTTACCCTTGGTACACTTAGTTTTATGTTAAATTTTTTTACCGTCAAATTATTAAGTTAAATGACACGTGACAGTTGACTGGTATACAATTTTGGATTTTACGCTCCGTTTGTCACAGTTTACAATATTTTTGATTTTTTTTTGTGGTATTAATCCAATTTAGCGGATGGTATATTTGTTACAAATTTACCAATTTGGAGGGTTTTTTGCAATCAAATAAATTAGTTTGGGGTAAATTTGTCATAAATGTACAAGTTTAGGGTTTTTTATGGTCGGTTTGGGGTTTCTCATAATCAAAAAAATAATACCACCCACCTGGGTGGCGGGCAAAAGGTCGAGTGTTCGAAATTTGTCACGTGTCGCCCCCGGTGTATCAATTTGGGGTTTTTCATTCCCTGATCAAAAAAATAATTTTGGGTAAATTTGTCACATGTGTACTAATTTGGGGTTTTTTAGGGTATTTACCTTAAAAGTAATAAAACTTGTTGCGAAAGTACAATTGAGTATTAAAACTTGCAAAAAGTGTAATCAAATTTTAAAACTTGTTAAATTAGTGCAATCAAATCATTCCCTTAACACTATCGATTTGACTGATGAAAATGCTGACATGGAATTTTTAAATTAATTTTTATTTCTTACATGCATAGAATTTTACTAAAAAAAAATGGCAAGGCTAGTGCTTTAGCCGCCGCCCATTGCCGGAGGGGCTGGCGACTTTTGCTAGCCTTGGGTGAGGGTAACTGGCCCTCACTTAGGGTAAGGAATGGTTGTCGACCCCCATGAGGACCGCCCTAGGTGAGGGCCAACGTTGCCTAGATTTGAGCGCCCTCACTTAGCATCAACGAGGCTCACCAGCCTTGAGCAAATGCTAGTGAGGCCTTGCCCAAGGTGGCCGATGGTCACTGCCCCTTGTGAGTGTAGGCATCACCTAGATCTAGGTGCCCTTGCCTAGGCTTGGTGAGGGCCAGCCATCCTCGCCTAAGGCCAATGAAGTTGCAATGGGCGACAACAGCTAAAGCACCAGCCTTGCCATTCTTTTTTTCCCCTCCAATTTTAGTTTTTAAATATAATTTAAATCAGAATTGAAAAAATAATAAAAAATGCCATGTCAGAAATAAACTTAATTTAAAAATGTCATGTCAGCGTTTTTCATTATTCAAATTAACGATGTTAACGAAATGATTCGGTTGCATCAATTTAACAAATTTTAGCACTTCATTGCACATTTTGCACATTTTAAGATTCAGTTGTATTTTCGTGACAAGTTTTAGGAGTTATATTAAACATACCCAAAAAGAAGGAACCTTTGTTGGCATTCTAAAAGCTTACTTTAGGGAAATCTAGGGCTCATTTTGTTCAACTTTGGGAAAAAAAACTTTGGGAAAATGCAAATATCTTTGAGGTAAAGGGGTTTTCCGAAATGTTACACCGTTTGGTAAATTGTAATGTCAAATAGCATTGAAAAGTAATTTTAACATAAATACCGTTTGGCAAAACTCACATTTGTAATTGGCTTTTACTATTTATTTTTTTAAAGTTTGAAAATCAAATCCGGCCAACTGCCGGATGGCCAGATTTGGCCATTGGACCGCCAGATTTGGCGGCTTGAGGTTGCGGAGGCCAAATTTGGCCGCCGGACGGCCAGATTTAGCCTCCAGACCGCCAGATCTCGCCGCCGGACGGCCAAATCTGGCGGCTTGAGGTCGCGACCTCAGGTGGCGTCGCCTAGCGCGCGTGAACTAGGCGACGCCACTTGGGTCGCAAGTCGCGCCACCTCAGGCAGTGGTCATCAAGGACGTGTGACCCCCAAGCGACGGTGGTGGCTGCCGGAGAAGCCCGACTCTCAGGCGAGAAAGACAAAGACGAATGGGGAAGAAGATGAATAGTGACATAACTTGCATTTCCAAAATGCCCAATGCTCAAAGCAAGTCTTGAGGTGCATTGGGCTTTCAGTATTGGGAATACTGATATTTGGTCAATGAGCTTTCAAAATTGTTTATCAAACACAATATTTTCCCCATAACCCATTGGGAAAACTGAACCAAACGAAGCCATAGTCTTTTAACGATTTGGCTCCACAAGGCTAAGGGGGATTGAATTAGTCTCCACACCTACTTTCCTAGCATAGCTTTGTTGAAAGTAATGAGATCTCTAAATCCGAGACCCCCCTCTATTTTCCTTAGCTTAAGTACCTCCCATCTCTTCCAGTGAATTTCAGCCTTTGATTCGTTTTGTTTCCACCAAAAAGAGGCTATCTTTTGTTCGATTGCTCTATATACGAACATGGGAATCTTAAAAATTGACATTGAGTGCTGGGGTATTGCTTATGCTACAGCTTTTATCAAGGTTTCCTTCCCCATTCTAGAAATGAGCTTCTCCTTCTAACCTTCTAGTTTCATGTTAATCCTTGCCAATATCCTTGCAAACATTTCCTCCTTAGAGTTACCCCAATCCGACGGAATGCCTAAATATTTCCTCGTCTTTTCTATCACTGATACTCTCAATTCTGTTGCCATGTTCTTCCGTGGGTTTAGTGGGTAGCCGCTACTGAAAAAAATCCCTAATTTGTTCAAATTTATGGATTGTCCCATCACAAAACAATATTGGTTCAATACACTAGCTAAATTTTGACATTCACTGATTTTTACCTCTAGGAAAAAGATGGCATCATCCGCGAACAACAGATGTAAAAGTGTCGGACAGAAAGTGTTCAATTTAATTCCTTTTAACCTGCTATCTTCTATGGCTTTGTTTATAAGATGGGATAGAGCATTAGCCATGATAATAAAGAGGTGGGGAGATAGAGGATCACATTGTCTAATACCTCGAGTAAGCTAGAAGTACTGCTAGGGTTCTCCGTTAAATTTGACACTAACATAATGAAGGAGATGCAGTTCATGATCATTGCCACCCATTTCTCACTGAAACCCATTTTCAACATCCATTCTCCCAAAAAATCCCATTCCACTTGATCGTATACCTTTTGTATGCCGAGTTTTAACACCGCTAGGAATTTCTTTATCCTTTTTCTGATTCTTAACTGGTGCATAATAGGCGCGAGCTCTCTCCCCGACCTGTTTCACCGCATCTAGATAGTCCTCTATCTTCTGATTTTTGCGCCTGAGCATGCACACAAGGCCGCGCCACTTATCCTTATCCTTCTCGCGGAGGCACTCATCACTGTGATGGTACCGACCAAGGGAGACAATCTGGGGATGCAGGCCTTCTCTTTGCCATCCTTGAGATGGTGTGGGATCCGGTAAATGGAGTGCTTTGCCCATGAGCGTTCCTTGTGGTCCTGCTCAGCTTGGTCAAGGTTCTTATTGATGGAGATGATCCACTTAGACTTTGGGGGCCTCGGCTCATCTTCACGGAGGTTTTCACCACCGTTGGTCTTAACCTCGATTCGGTGATCGTCGAATGTTTCTTGCTGTGGCTCATGAGCCACGGTTTGGCTGAGCTCTACGTTGGGATTTAAAGCCATTTCTCGTGTAGAATGGGTTTATGTTTCTCTACCTCTGCCTTTCTAGAGTCTTGGGGTGTGCATGGCAACACTTCTACCCTAAGGAACAATTTATTTTCAAAAATAATTTTTTTTTTATTTCTACTCCGGAAATAATTTCTTAGTAAAATAATGTGTTTGGTAACAATACAAAATTTATATTCTTGAAAAAAAGAATAGAAATGCGTTTGGTGCGATTTATAAATTTTTGTATTTATTCGTTTTTTCTTATTGCTCACAGATCGCAAGTAGCCGCTGGCCGCTGCCGGTTGCTGATCGTCGCCCACAACCCACGGACCACCAGCCGCCGGCCGCAAGAGAGGACGACGGTCAATGGGTTATGGGCGGTGGTCGACTGTCGGGCGGCTGTCGTGCGGCGGTCAAACGGCTGTCATGCGGCTATCGTGCGATGGTTGGGCGATTGTCGTGTGGCTATTGTGCGGTAGTCGGCCGGTTGTCATGTAGCGGTCGAGCGGCGATTGGTGCGGTCGTCGGTTGGCGGGGGTGGTCGGTGGGCTGTGGGCGGCGGCGATGATGGTCGTCTGGTACTCAAGGGCTATGGTGACGACGGTTGGGCCGCGGCGACGATGACGATTGCCGATGGTCAAGCGACGGCGGCCGTCGGTCGGCCGACGACGATCGAGAGGCGGAAATGACGATAATCTCCAATGGTCAGGCGGCGGCGGCGGCGGTCGGCGATTAAGGGAAGCCAGTGGTGGCTATAGCAAGGAAGAAGAACAAAAGAAAAATGCAAAAGAAAAAATGGATTTATTTCTACAAATTGTTCTCGGGAACAAGAAGTTACTTTTTTCTAATAGCAATAGAAACATTACCAAATGCACCTTAATAGTCTATTAGCTACAATCCTAATTCTAGATTTTCACTGGAGATTTATCACTCGTAAAACGCTTATCAGATAATCTCCACTCTACGAGAAATCAAGAAGCTGGCCGATAGTAGCCAAAGATTCCATACAAGGTCTGTGCCAAAGTGAGCCTAAGCAAAATGAAAGTAGCAATTAAGGAAATGATTGACCAGGGATTACTGAAGTACTTAAGCTTGAGAATGGCTATCCAACCATTCCACTTGTTGCCGGAGTAAGTGTTCACATTCCTAGACAGTCCAGAGAGATAACTGTGGCTGTTGACCAATACCACTTCCTTGCAAAGCTGGTTGAAGAGGTCAGCGGCCTCGGTGTTGCTCCCGAGCCAATGCTCCATGATCCCGCAATCGTGGAGGTGCCCCACGTCCTCGACGGAGTTAATCAAGTTGTCCATGAAGAACGGGTACGAGGTGACGTCCTTGCCGCAATTGAAGTGACACTGCTCGAAGGCTACCAAGTTGAGGAAAAGCGACCTCGTCGCATCCTAGATCACAAGTCGGGGAATCTCGAGGGTCCCGTCCTTGAACTGGATGTTCTGGAAACCCTCCACCTCCCCGTTTTTGAACTTGATCCCATTTTTCCGAAGCCCCGTCATGTAGTGGATGAACTGTAGTCAAGTTTGTGACGACTGCTGGGTTGTTGCCGGCTTCGGGCCCAGGTACAGAAGGGTCTGCTGGAACAATTCGAGGCAATGGAGCTCACCCTTAAGGGGTAACGGGTCAAACTCAGGCAATTAAGGGGGCGGTTTGTCGGCCTTAGAGAGTAGAAGAATTGGAGCGCCGGCTTGGCCAAGACCTCGTCCTGGTCAGGTCGGCCGAGCCGAAGGCAGAATAGCAAGTTGAGAATGAAGAGCGGGATTTGATTCTCGAGCAAGATCATGTCCTGCAGGATAATGTGTGTCCAACTCCGTGACGAGGAGAAGACGGGGTCATTGGGAGGGTAACCAAGTTTATTGAACCCCATGGAGTATCCCCAGAACAACTCAATGTCAAAGCACCCATTAAGAACCATCATCATTACGAACTCCTCATTGCGCATCTTTATCGTCCCCTCATAGCAGGTGCGGGCTCTCTCCTCGACCCGTTTCACCGCGTCTCGATAGTCCTCTATCTTCTAAATTTTTGTGCCTGAGCATGCACACAAGGCCGCGCCACTTATCCTTGTCTTTCTTGCGGAGGCGCTCGTCACGGTGATGGTACGGACCGAGGGAGACAATCTGGGGACGCAAACCTTCTCCTTGCCATCCTTGAGATGGTGTGAGATTCGGTAAATGGAGCGCTTTTCCCATGAGCGTGCCTTGTGGTCCTGCTCAACTTGGTCGAGGTTCTTATTGATAGAGATGATCCACTTAGACTTGGGCGGCCTCAACTCATCTTCACGGAGGTTTTCACCACCGTTGGTCTAAACCTCGATTCGGCAATCGTCAGATGTTTCTTGTTGTGGATCGTGAGCCACGATTTGGCTGAGCTCTATGTTGGGATTTAAAGCCATTTCTCGTGTAGAATGGGTTTATGTTTCTTTGCCTTTGCCTTTATAGAGTCTTGGGGTGCGCATGGCAATGCTTCTACTCTAAGGAACAGTTTATTTTCAGAAAAATAATTTTTTTACTTGTACTCCGGGGAATAATTTCTTAATAAAATAATGTGTTTGGTAACGATACAAAATTTCTATTCTTGAAAAAAAAATAGAAATGCGTTTGGTGCGATTTATAAATTTTTGTATTTATTCATTTTTTCTTCTTGCTCACAGATCACCAGCCGCCGCACGATTGCTGCTTGCCGATCGTCGTTGTATGACCGCCATCCACAGCCCACGGACCGCAGGTTGCAGGAGAGGACGACGGTCGGTGGGTTGTGGGCGGCGGTTGGCTATCATGCGGCGGTCAAGCGGCTGTCGTGCGGCTATCGTGCAACGGTCGAGCGATTGTCGTGTCGCTATTATGCGGTAGTCGGCCGGCTGTCGTGCGGCGGTCGGCCGGCTATCGTGCAGCGGTCGGGCGGCGATCGATGGCGGTCGTCGATTGGCAAGGGTGGTCGGTGGGCTATGGGCGACGACGATGATGGTCGTTGGTACTCAAGGGCTGTGGTGACGACGGTTGGGTGGCAGCGACGATGACGATAGTCGACGGTCAAGCAATAACGACCGGCGGTCGGCCGACGACAATCGAGCGGCGGCAACGACGACGGTCGCCGGTGGTTAGGCGGCGATTGGCGGTCAATTGACGATGGCTGCGGGTAGCCGGAGGTGGTCGGCGATTGGCAGGGGAGCTAGCAGTGGCTGCAGCAAGGAAGAAGAACAAAAGAAAAATGGATTTATTTCTAGAAATTGTTTTCGGAAACAAGAAGTTACTTTTTTTTTCTTGTTACTGTTCCAAATCTATTCCCCAGCTACTTTTCTATTATGGGGAATAGAAAAATAAATTGGCGTTGCCAAATGGATTTCCGTTCTTTTTTGGTTTCAGAGAACAAAAGAACAGAAATTGGGAGAAACGGAAACGTTGCCATGCAGGCCCTTATATATTCTTTTGGCATAGCAAAAAGACAAACGTTACTTTTCCTTTTCGGGATGAGTCGTTCTTTTTTATTTTTTCAGAGCCCTTTTTTTATCACCTCTTAAAAGAATGCTTTAAAACTTTAGCTCAATTTTATCCGAACACGTTACATCTGTCACATAATTTAAACTCTTAATAGAATTACAAAAAAGGTGGAAAGATTTATCGTAGAAAGTCATAATTTGACATAAAACGACTGAGATGGGTTTCAGAAAGTATATTACCACATTGAACTCGAAATTACATAACAAATACATATCAAGTAGGTTGAGATCGACCAATCACATCTCACAGATTCATCTGCAAATTGGCTGCTAAGGGCATACATGGTGAAATTTCGATCACCAGTTGCCACCCCCAGCTAAAGGAGGAAAAAAAGAAAAGAAAAGAAAAAATATAACAAAGTATTAGAATATTAAAAGAAATTCAATGGCACAAAAAAATTTATGATTCGTATACCAAATGTATTCTAATAGGAATAGAAAAATTACCAAACGCACCCTAATAGTCTATTAGCCACAATCCTAATTCTAGATTTTCACCGGAGATTTATCACTCATAGAATGCTCATCAAATAATCTCCACTCTACGAAAAATCAAGAACTTGGCCTGTAGTAGCCAAAGATTCCATACAAAGTCTTTGCCAAAGTGAGCCCAAGCAAAATGAAAGCAGCAATTAAGGAAATGATTGACTAGGAATTACCGAAGTACTTAAGCTCGAGAATGGCTATCCAACCATTCCACTTGTTGCCGGAGTAAGTGTTCACATCCTTAGACAGTCCAAAGAGATAACTGTGGCTGTTGACCAATACCACCTCCTTGCAAAGCTGGTTGAAGAGGTCAGCGATCTCGGCGTCGTTCCCGAGCTAGTGCTCCATGATCCCGCAATCGTGGAGATGCCCCACGTCCTCGACGGAGTTAATCAAGTTGTCCATGAAGAACAGGTACAAGGTGACGTCGTTGCCACAATTGAAGTGACATTGCTCAAAGGCTACCAAGTTAAGGAAAAGTAACCTCGTCGCATCCTGGATCACAAGCCGGGGAATCTCGAGGGTCCCGTCCTTGAACTGAATGTTCTGGAAACCCTCCACCTCCCCGTTTTTGAACTTAATCCCTTTTTTTTCCGAAGCTCCGTCACGTAGTGGATGAACTGTAGCCCAGTTTGTGATGACTATTGGGTTGCTGCCAGCTTCGGGCTCGGGTACAGGAGGCTTCGCTAGAACAATTCGAGGCAATGGAGCTCGCCCTCAAGGTGTAACGGGTCAAACTCCAGCCTTCTCTTGCCGAGGCAATTAAGGGGGCGGTCTGTTGGTTGTAGAGAGTAGAAGAACTGGAGTGCCAGCTTGGCCAAGACTCTATCCTGGTCAGGTCGGTTGAGCCGAAGGTAGAACAGCTGGTCGAGAATGAAGAGCGGGATCTGATTCTCGAGCAAGATCATGTCTTGCAGGATAATGTGCGTCCAACTTCGCGACGAGAAGAAGACGGGATCATCGGGAGTGTAACCAAGTTTATCGAACCCCATGGAGTATCCCCAGAACAACTCGATGACAAAGCACCCATCGAGAACCATCATCATTACGAACTCCTCGCTGCGTATCTTTATCGTCCCCTCATAGCAGGTGCGGGCTCTCTCCTCGACCGGCTTCACTGCATCTAGATAGTCCTCTATCTTTTGATTTTTGCGCCTGAGCATGCACACGAGACCGCACCACTTATCCTTGTCCTTCTCGCAGAGTCTCTCGTCATCGTGATGGTACGGACCGAGGGAGACAATCTGGGGGATGCAGGCCTTCTCTTGCCATCCTTGAGATGGTGTGCGATCCGGTAAATGGAGCGCTTTGCCCATGAGCGTGCCCTGCGGTCCTGCTCAGCTCGGTCAAGGTTCTTATTGATAAAGATGATCCACTTAGACTTGGGCGGCCTCGGCTCATCTTCACGGAGGTATTCACCACCGTTGGTCTCAACCTCGATTCGGCGATCGTCGGATGTTTCTTGTTGTGGCTTGTGAGCCACGGCTTGGCTAAGCTCCATGTTGGGATTTAAAGCCATTTCTCGTGTAAAATGGGTTTATGTTTCTCTGCCTCTGCCTTTCTAGAGTCTTGAGGTGCCCATGGCAACGCATCTACTCTAAGGAACAATTTATTTTCAGAAATAATTCTTTTTTTATTTCTACTCTGGGGAATAATTTCTTAGTAAAATAATGTGCTTGGTAGCGATACAAAATTTCTATTCTTGAAATAAAGAATAGAAATGCGTTTGGTGTGATTTATAAATTTTTGTATTTATTCGTTTTTTCTTCTTGCTCACAAATCGCCGGCCGCCGCAAGACCACCGCCTGTCGCTGCTAATGCGGCAATCGGGCAACTGTCGTGCGGCTGTCGTGTGGCTGTCATGCGGCGGTCGGGCGGCGATTAGTGGCAGTCGTCGTCCGGCGGGTGTGGTCCGGGGTTGTGGGCGACGGCGATGATGGTTGCTAGCAGTCAAGGGCTGCGGTGACAACGGTTGGGTGGCGGCGACGATGACGATCGCCGACGGTCAAGCGATGGCGGTCGGCGGTCGGCCGACGACGATCGAGCAACGGCAACAATGATGGTCGCCGGTGGTCAAGCGGCGGCAACTGGTGGTCAGTTGACGATGGCCGCAGCCAGCCGGAGGTGGTCAACGATTGACAGGGGAGCCAGCAGTGGTTGCAGCAAGGAAGAAGAACAAAAGAAAAATGGATTTATTTTCAGAAATTGTTCTTGGGAACAAGAAGTTACGTTTTTTTTTTTTTTTTGTTTCTGTTCCAAATCTATTCCCCGGCTACTTTTCTATTCTAGGGAATAGAAAAATAAATTGGCGTTGCCAAACAGATTTATGTTCTTTTTTGGTTTTGGGGAACAAAAAAACAGAAATTGGGAGAAACAGAAACGTCACCATGCAGGCCCTTAGATGTTCTTTTGGCGTAGCAGAAAGGCAAACTTTACCGTTCCTTTTCTGGATGAGTCGTTCTTTTTTATTTTTTTCAGAGCCCCTTTTTTATCACCTCTTAAAAGAATGTTTTAAAACTTTAGCTCAATTTTATCTGAAAACGTTACATCCGTCACGTAATTTAAACACTTAATAGAATTACAAAAAGGTGGAAAGATTTATCAGTGGAAAGTCATAATTTGACATAAAAAGACTAAGATGGGTTTCGGAAAGTATATTACCACATTGAACTCAAAATTACATAACAAATACACATCACATAGTTTGAGATCGACCAATCACATCTTTTCTATAGATGTGAGACCAACACATCTCACAGATTCATCTGCAAATTGGCATCTAAGGGCCTACATGGTGAAATTTCGATACAAGGTCTGTGTCAAAGTGAGCCCAAGCAAAATGAAAGCAGCAATTAAGGAAATGATTGACCAGGGATTACTGAAGTACTAAGCTCGAGAATGGCTATCCAACCATTCCACTTGTTGCCGGAGTAAGTGTTCACATTCTTAGACAGTCCAGAGAGATAACGGTGGTTGTTGACCAATACCACCTCCTTGCAAAGCTGGTTGAAGAGGTCAACGGCCTCGGTGTTGTTGCTCCCGAGCCAGTGCTCCATGATCCCGCAATCGTGGAGGTGCCCCACGTCCTCGACGGAGTTAATCAAGTTGTCCATGAAGAACGGGTACGAGGTGACATCCTTGCCGCAATTGAAGTGACACTGCTTGAAGGCTACCAAGTTGAGGAAAAGCGACCTCGTTGCATCCTGGATCACAAGTCAGGGAATCTCGAGGGTCCCGTCCTTGAACTGAATGTTCTGGAAACCCTCCACCTCCCTGTTTTTGAACTTGATCCCATTTTTCCGAAGCTTCGTCACGCAGCGGATGAACTGTAGCCAAGTTTGTGACGACTGCTGGGTTGCTGCCGGCTTCGGGCCTGGGTACAAGAGGCTCCATCGAAACAATTCGAGGCAATGGAGCTCGCCCTCAAGGGGTAACGGGTCAAATTCAAGCAATTAAGGGGGCGGTCTATCGGCCTCAGAAAGTAGAAGAATTGGAGCGTCGGCTTGGCCAAGACCCCGTCTTGGTCAGGTCGACCAAGCCGAAGGTAGAACAATAGGTTGAGAATGAAGAGCGGGATCTGATTCTTGAGCAAGATCATGTCCTGCAGGATAATGTGCGTCCAACTCCGCGACGAGGAGAAGACGGGGTCATCGGGAGTGTAACCAAGTTTATCGAACCCCATGGAGTATCCCAAAACAACTTGATGACAAAGCACCCATCGAGAACCATCATCATTACCAACTCCTTGCTGTGCATCTTTATCGTCCCCTCATAGTAGGTGCCGGCTCTCTCCTCGACCCGCTTCACCGCGTCTAGATAGTCCTCTATCTTCTGATTTTTGCGCTTGAGCATGCACACAATGCCGCGCCACTTATCCTTGTCCTTCTTGCGGAGGCGCTCATCATTGTGGTGGTACAGACCGAGGGAGACAATCTGGGAGACGCAGGCCTTCTCCTTGCCATCCTTGAGATGGTGTGGGATTCGGTAAATGGAGCGCTTTGCCCATGAGCGTGCCTTGTGGTCTTGCTCAGCTCGGTCGAGGTTATCATTGATGGAGATGATCCACTTAGACTCGGGCGGCCTTGGCTCATCTTCACGGAGGTTTTCACCACCGTTGGTCTCAACCTCGATTCAGCGATCGTTGGATGTTTCTTGCTGTGGCTCGTGAGCCACAGTTTGGCTGAGCTCTATGTTGGGATTTAAAGCCATTTCTCATATAGAATGGGTTTATGTTTCTATGCCTCTGCCTTTCTAGTGTCTTGGGGTGTGCATGGCAACGCTTCTACTCCAAGGTACAACTCTTTTCAGAAATAATTATTTTTTTATTTCTACTCCAGGGAATAATTTTTGAGTAAAATAATGTGTTTGGTAATGGTACAAAATTTCTATTCTTGAAATAAAGAATAGAAATGCGTTTGGTGCGATTTATAAATTTTTGTATTTATTCGTTTTTTGTATTTGTTTTTTCTTCTTGCTCACAGGCCGCCGCGGCGCGCCGCTAGCAAGCGGCTATCGTGCGGCGGCTCGCGTGCGGCGATCGGTGGCAGTCATCGGTCGGCGGGGGTGGTTGGTGGGTTGTGGGTGGCGGCGATGATGGTTGCTGGCAGTCAAGGGCTGCGGTGACGATGGTTGGGCGGCAGTGACGATGACGACTGCCAATGGTCAAGCGATGACGGCCGGCCGACGGTCAGCCAACAACGATCGAGTGGTGGCAACGATGACGGTCTTCGGTGGTCAGGCGGCGGCAGCCGGTGGTCGGTCGACGATGGCCGCGGTAGCCGGAGGTGGTTGGCAATTGGCGGGGAGCCGGCGTGGGCTGCGGCAAGGAAGAAGAACAAAAGAAAAATGGAAAAGAAAAATGGATTTATTTCTAGAAATTGTTCTGGGAACAAGAAGTTTTTTTTTTTTTTTTTTTTTTTTTTTTGTTCCAAATCTATTCTCCGGCTACTTTTCTATTCTGGGGAATAGAAAAAAAATTAGCGTTGCCAAATGGATTTATGTTCTTTTTTGGTTTCAGGGAACAAAAGAACAAAAATTAGAAGAAACAGAAACGTTGCCTTGCAGGCCCTTAGATGTTCTTTTGGCGTAGCAAAAAGGCAAACTTTACTTTTCCTTTTCTGGATGAGTTGTTCTTTTTTTTTTTTTTTTTTTTTTTTTCAGAGCCCCTTTTTTATCACCTCTTAAAAGAATGCTTTAAAACTTTAGCTCAATTTTATCCGAAAACGTTACATCCGTCACGTAATTTAAACACTTCATAGAATTACAAAAAGGTTGAAATATTTATCAGTGGAAAGTCATAATTTGACATAAAAAGACTAAGATGGGTTTTGGAAAGTATATTACCACATTGAACTTGAAATTACATAACAAATACACATCACGTAGTTTGAGATCGACCAATCACATCTTTTCTATAGATGTGAGACCAACACATCTCACAAATTTATCTGCAAGTTGGCTGCTAAGGGCTTGCATGGTGAAATTTCGATCACTAGCCGTCGCTGCCGGCTTGAGGAGGAGAAAAAGAAAAGAAAACAAAAATATAACAAAGTATTAGAATATTAAAAGAAATTCTATGGCACAAAAAAATTTATGATTCGTACACCAAACGTATTCTAATAGGAATAGAAAAATTACCAAACGCACCCTAATAGTCTATTAGCCACAATCCTAATTCTAGATTTTCACCGGAGATTTATCACTCGTAAAACGCTCATCAGATAATCTCCACTCTAAGAGAAATCAAGAACCTAGCCTGTAGTAGCCAAAGATTCCATACAAGGTCTGTGCCAAAGTGAGCCCAAGCAAAATGAAAGTAGCAATTAAGGAAATGATTGACCAGGGATTATTGAAGTACTTAAGTTCAAGAATGGCTATCCAACCATTCCACTTGTTGCCGGAGTAAGTGTTCATATCCTTAGACAATCCAAAGAGATAACCGTGGCTGCTGACCAATACCACCTCCTTGCAAAGCTGGTTGAAGAGGTCAACGACCTCAGCGTCACTCCCGTGCCAGTGCTCCATGATCCCACAATCATGGAGGTGTCCCACATCCTTGGTGGAGTTAATCAAGTTGTCCATGAAGAACAGGTACGAGGTGACGTCGTTACTACAATTGAGGTGACACTGCTCGAAAGCTACTAGACTTCCTGGACCATTAATATATTGTCTTGGACTTGACGTCCATTGACAAATACGTTCAGCAGAAATGAGTCTAGGTACCCACGGTTTCAAGCAGTTGGCTAAAATTTTAGAGACGATTTTATAGATGATATTACAAAGTCTTATGGGTCTATATTGGCTCATATTTTCTGGGTAAGAGTGGTAACATTTCAAGGAATTCATACTGCATTTCGGCAGTGTCGAGGGTAGGTGTTAGAGCACGTAAGTTCGAACTCCACTAAATCTAATTGAATTTCTTCCATTTCTTAAGCTTTTTCAATTTCTATTTGATAGAAGATTGTGTTTCTTTATACAATGATTTACGTTCTGACGAATCTCTCTACATGCTATCATTTGTCCTCTCGCCATCGGACTTGGCTTCTGGCTTCAGGAGGTGCCTGGTTCTATTCCTCCCTTAGACGATCCAAGTTGGCAACGTGTCGTGAGGTAGAATGGTCATGTGTCCTAAATATGGATTCTCGTGAGTTTCTCACTCAAATTTTGATATTAAAGAGAAGGAATTTTTTTTTTTTTTTGGCAATCTCCCTGCAGACGATGCCAATGGATGACAATTGAATTCAGATAAGGCCGCGATTCAACTCCCTTGTGCGAATTCCTTATTTGACTTGCTCGTGACTCCACAACTTTGCATACCACAAATGAGGAGGACCGGCCGTGGTGGACTTTTGGAGCCCCTTTGAGGCTAGCGAGCCTTTAGAAAATGTAATTGACAGAATAAACGCTTATGAGTGTCAAAACTCTCTGGGCTCAAATGATTGACTCGAGGCTATTTATACTTGCTTATTTTTTTCGGTCGGACATTTCTACTTACTTCGATAGCCTAAGGCTCTCCAATTTTCAAAGATATCGTATCATAGGGTTATCTTTCCTATATGTGGCTTTGTTTCTGACTGATGAGCCATGTCAATAGGCTCTTTCGACTATTATTGGGCATTGTGCAAAATTCATATTATCAAATACCTATTTAATTCTCTTCTTATTTGTCAACCATTGTGGGTTGCCCTAATGACCACCCTATTCAATTGAGAAAAGTGAGATGAGGAGCTCGATTCTCCATCTCATCAGGGGCTGGGATAGGAATGTGTGAGTGAGGGAAAATGGTCTCAGAACCTGCGCACAGCACGTAATACACACAATGACTCGTAATAATAGAACCGGACAAAAAAAAAACCATCTTTTATTTGTCAAAAAACTTATTTATCAAATGTTTTCTAACACTAAGAAGATGGGCGTGTTTAATTGGCGAGGAAATGTCTCCATCCCCTTTCCTTAATATTAAACTCTTCCTATCTGGTTGATGAGGAAATGTTTATCAAAATTTGGACATCAAATTAAAAATAATTCCTTTTAGTGCTTCCCTCGAATTGAGAAATTAGCTTGAAATTGACTTATAAATAGAAACTCCAGCCCTTTGCAAAGGAAATTGAATCCCAACTTTTTCGAAGCGTACATCTGAAGTTATCATTTATTTCAATACAATCCACGTTGGTCTTATGACATCCATGCAACCCAATTTTAGATTGTCATTGGATGATTAGATGATTTTACCTACGGGAGGTCTGTCGAGAAAACAAATTTTCGTCAACCAAACACCCAAAAATGAAAAACAATTTCCTAGAGATAATTATCCTTCAAATCAAACGCACCCCAAACTTTCCTGATTTTAATGAAACAAAATGTGAAGGTGGCTACTATGCAGGATCACCTAGAGGAAAAAAAATATTCGTTTGCCAAAAATAAATCAGATGTTTTTCATACCGCTAGATGTATAGGAGCAGCATTAGCTTCTCTTGCTTTAGTTTCAAACGAAGCAAGAATGCAAAACAAGACATACCCACCAATCCAAGCATCATGTTACGGCGGACCATCAAATGCCTGATATTTCAAGCGAAGACACGAGACATGGACAGAGTTTGTTGCAGGAGAACCAGCAGGCGTAGCACTCAAGCCAGTAGACTTATATTCCCTTGGCCTCCCAAAAATTTTAAAATAATAATAATAATAATAATAATAATAATAATAATAATAATTAAAAAAAAAACAGCATTTTTTTTAGTTCTTTAGAAGAATTCAGAGAGTGAGGAATAGCTACAGATTTCCACATAAAATCACCAGATCGAGGACCAAGCGAAGAACAAGCCAAATGATGATGTAGCAGAAGAATTAGCTTCATCCATAGGATTGCCAGAAATATTAAGGCTAAATAAGTGCAGAAAACCTTTTAGAAATTTAGACGAGGATGAAACTGAGAAATTATGATTTTGAACAATCACTTTCTCCTCTAAATCAAGCATCTCCTCGAGTATATCATAACACTGAAGGAGGGTTCATTTATACTCAGCTTTAAAACGTCACCATCAAATCTTTGTTTGAGAATCGAAACCTTCCCTAGGTATCGGAGGTACAGAAAATTCTGCTAAGCTTTCCAGAGAAATTCGACTTCATTGGAAGAACCACACTTATAAAATCACAGGGATTCTATCACAATTTCAGATCCAAATACCTCTTTAGCACACAAAACTGCATCATCTATCCTGGATCTATCCATATGCAAAGGAGTCCTGAATGAAAGATTTAATTTTGCTTTTGATTTCTCCCAGTATAAATGACATGGACCCCAAACTACCCGGCCCAATACCTTCAAACCCTTAGCCACCAGGCTGAGTGCTCGGTACAGTCCCATAAGCATTTTCTTCAGTAAGATCCACAGAGAAAATTTTACAACAGCCCAGTAGGTTTCAAAAGTAGGTTGCCCAGTGCTAGTAGGAAATTGTCGATAGTTTAAGTCTAATCTCTAACTGCAGAACTAGGAAATTTAGAAATATAACAAACCACTTTCCCAGTTAATCACTTCTAAAGGACTGTCTTGACTCCACAAGAAATTTGCTAAGGATGAATCCAACCAACATGAACTCAACAACGAAGGAATTGTCCAACAACACATGAATCCCATTGTTCAACTCCCTCATTTATCACTGGTTGAGAAAGTTTAAAAACCTCCTCCCATGACCAAGCTCGGGAGAGAGATAACACAGTTTAGAAGTGGTAACAGGGACATCAGTAAATATCTCCATCCAGGAAGCACACAAGTATTCGATATCACAGCAGAAGAATAACATACACTCCAGGAAATTAAACCAGATGAAAGAACATAATGAGTGTGATTCCTCAAAGTCTTGGGTTATGATCATCACAAAAATTGTTGAAGCAATGAGTTGTGCATTCTGAAACTTAATTTGAAGAATCAGGACAATCCAAGGTATGTCTTCTGAAAAAGAGAGGATTCGGAATAATTGAATTCACATCAAAATCAGGAAAATCCAACGGAGGTTGACTGCTAAGAGTGGACTATAAGCAATTTTTTTTAAGCTAGATTCACTCGATCAGGCTTGTTGGCAGTCAAATTTGGTGGAAAAACCTTAAATCCTGCCATTCAGAGAAGTTTTTCTTTCTAGAGGCTCAGCAGGAGAAACTTCATATACACTCATCCAAAACTGCTACCTTCTCACGTTTCATTTTTTTTAAGCCATAATAATTATTGACTTGCCATCGTCAGTTTCCTAATAAGAATTCATGAAGCATGGCGGTGCCACATATACATTATTGAATTCCACAAAGGACTAAAGATACCACTCGCTCATGGCATGACAGCCCAAAGAGAGACTAGAAAGTATCTTGATATTTGCCTAACGGCTAGTGGATATAAGGGAAACTAGAAAATAAATCAAAAACCATTCCCGATCTGTCAATCATGGTTTGACTATCAAATTCAAAGAGACAGTGAAAGGGTAATCATCAGAAAAACATATCTTCAAAGAAAGCCTACAGAGTCATTAATGCTACCTCCAAATCCAAGAAAACCAGATCCATTCAAAAGGGATAGAGCCTACATATAGCCATAGAGGAATGTAGGGCATAGCATGCGGAAGGAGGTCAATGCTACAAACCCACCTTCACAAGAAAAACGAAACAATTGGAGAAAGAACAAATTGAGAGAACCAGATAAAAAGTGCACTATCAATAAAAGACACACCAATAACTTGACATAATAATCAAAGCAATAGACAATTTCTTCACATTAACATAAGTAGAATAACTTCCCCTGGACGAAACTCAGAGAGAGAGAGACTACAGACATATACAATCCAAGAGTTGATCCATTTATCTAAGACCATCGATTGCTCGAAAGACAGGACCAAATGCTATGGGCTTGACTCTGAGGCCACATGACAAAGCAATCAAGGAAAGTGGAATGGCAAACATCTGTGCGTCACACTATAATGCACAGGAAGGAAGACCAAACAAAGAAGTGAACAATGGCAAGTGAACCTATTGAAATGGAATACAATTACATGGCAAGCATAAAAATATATTGTCTTCCAACAATTCTTCCAAACTCAGGGATAGTGGAAAAAACAGATTGCAAAGCAAAACAAAAAAACAGTAGGCAAGCAGGTATGAAAGAGAAGACTTTCAGCTCAGTTAAGAAATATTGGCATTCAAGACACCAGAAGCCAGGGGAAACTGCTGTTTTAACCCTCCAAAATAGTTGGGTCCCTATTTATAGTCCTAATAATTATCTCGATATGCAAGGATTACAAAGGAAAAAAAATCCAATGTGACATGATAAAATTGTTCAAAGAAAAACTAAACATCTGAGAAGAGTAGTCTAGTGTAAAATGTTCATGTTTGAAATGTTAACACGAAAGACATAAATCATTCATATTCTCTGGCTTTTTCAGTGCCAGACCAAATAGTAAAGTAGCAACAGAATTCGGACATTGACATTGACGAATGCACATTTTTATTGAAATTGGACAGAGACTATGTACAACAGCTGACATGAACTCCACATCAGTCCAGCTAATTGTAGTATTGACAGAAGGCAAATCCCATAGATATTCCTCATACTCAGTACCAGTTGCGGCCGCTAAGGAATAGCTGACATACAGAGAAATACATATTAATGAACAAGTTACAGCCGCTATTCTGCTTTCAATGTACCGGTCCCTTATTTCCAATCAAGCATGTCTAGGAGCCAGAGTACCTCTTCCTTGGAGTTTGCAGCATTACCGAAGTCCACTTCGATACCAAAAACATCAATTAGACCCTCATTTTGATCCTTGTCCATAAAGAGCAAGGAAATCCATGCTCGAATATTAGAAATGAAAGGATAGAGAGGAGAAAAGTCGAGGTATTCATATGCCATGAACCTATTTGATGTTCGATCTGTATAGCCAAAAACCGAGTTATTGATGATGCAAGCAACTCTATCAGAATCCTTGCGTCTTGCGAGCACCGACACAGTCAGGTTTTGGCTTAATGCCACAGTGAATCTTGGTTCTACAGGTAGCGTCATCTTGTACTGAGGACAGTCTAGGTGAAGCCTAGTCCCTTCACTCACTCCGGGAGGTAGGTTCTTTATTCCGGCCTCAAGAGTAGGGCCTGGGACCACTTCTGAGAAGATCAATTTATCCTCAGTCCACACGTCAATAAAGAATTCCAAGTCCTCGAAGCAAAGCCGCGGGGGAAGGAGTGCTTGCCGTTGCTGGCGTTTGTGGAATGTTTGATATAGTTTGTAATAGGTTACCCGAAACGAGTTTGGTCGTTTGCAAATCGAAGGCCATCTTCTGGCACATAGGCATTTCCAAAAGTAATCATCTTTGGCTATCTCTCTCCATTGCTTACACACAGCCATACAAGAAACCAGGTCCGTGCCATCCAGAAAAGGAAAAACGGCCTTCAGAACTTCATCAAACGACGACATCTCAGAAATAACAAAGCAGCAGCTCGTTCACCTACTGCAGCATAAATGGCACGGTTATCAGATCATATCCGCTGACAAAAACAAGAGCACTGCTAAGACAAACAAATCCAGTCGTCCGTCAATGTCCTAGGTGCCTCAGACCGAAGGGTTACCAGAAACCGCTATCACCCACTACCTAAGATCTGATCTAATCATAATCATCCTATCAGAAATAAAGATAGCCGCCAATCTCGAAATGGGTCGATGAAGAAAACCGAGGAAATCGACAAAGTTAACCCAGAAAACGAAAAAGTCAAGCAAATGGACCGCAAATTCAGGAAACCAAGATCGGATCAGGGAGAAAATTCGCAATTTTCAAGACTCACTCTCAAATCGGCGAAAATCCTGCGACCCAATCGAAACCAAAACCCGTCGGGCGTCGTTGGTGAGAGCTTGGCCCCGAAATCGAAATGCACGAACTGGGCAACCGGATTTCATCGATGAGAGAGAGATTCAGAACGTCACTACGGAGGTCGATGTTGCGGAGAAACCAGAGGAAGAAGAAGAAGAGAGAAAAGGATTGTTTTTATTTGGGGCCCAGTGAAGAGGCCGATGGTTTTTCTACGACGTCGCATCGACGGAGTGTCGGCCCATGAAGACCGGGACGAGATTTGTGACCATCTGAGCCTGCGGTCCACTCACGTAACGAAATTGGCTTTAGAGACTCGACGAGGCTTTCCATTCTATTAGGAAAATTCCAAAGTTGTTTGTTCTCAAAATTCTAAGGGTTAATATCTGAAAAACTTCAAACTGGTATATCTATGACAAATTTATTTTAAAGTATTTTTTTAACAACCAAAAATCCCAAACTAGTATACTTTTGACAAAATTACCCTAAACTAGTACATTTATGACAAAGGATAAGGTATACCAAAGGTATTTAAACGGAGACCCCTCCGTTGATACCCTTGGTGAGTGTGATAAATACCAGTTCATGGTTTCTTATGCACCACCTCCGTCACCGAGAGTTCGCACTACACCCCAAGCTTCACCAGATCCACCAAAATCACTTCCACCATCACCACCTCGGAAAAAACAAGCTCTTTCTCCGTTCTATAAAGCCGTCTTAAAATGGGCCAAGAAACACTCTTACCCATTTGAAGCTCCAGCAGAAACACCACCTATTTCCTCTATTGCCATGTTTCAAGACTCGATTTTCCCCTCCTGGTCCGAGAGAAGGTTCTAAACTCTCATTCCCCAACCCGAGGAATTCATCACCCACAAGGCGATACCGCCATGTTCCTAAAATATCTACCCCCACCGATGTGGATGAACATGGGAGACGAAAAAGACCTCTGCTCGGGCGAAGCCAGTATTAAGCGCAATCGAGAGACTCTGGCACAAAACAATGCTTTCAAAGCAATTGATTCCAAGATAGGAATTGTGCAACGGGACCTCGAAAAATATGATGAGACTACCAAGAAGATGATTTTTGAATTCCGAGAAGAGGCTAAATGCCTTGGAATCGGGGCAACGACTAGGCTATCATTACCTAGAAAGCCCGAACCGGAGATAGAAAAGCTCAAAAGACAAATCCAACTCCTTGAAGAAGGAAGATTCGACCTTTTGATCCATTTGCAACTCCAGTAGAACCGGATACTCACCTCCGCCACCCTGGACATCTATCTTTGCTGCAATCCCACCAGATCTCTCCAGAAAGGAAACGGATATACGAGATCGGATCAAAGAGTTGAATCAGATCCAGAAGAAAAGAGGAAAAGAGAAAATTCCTGCAGAATCATGTTCGGTGGTTATAAGGGAAAAACCAGATCAAATGATGCTAGCAAATCCATTAGAATCCTTTCTAAAGGATTTGAGTATCCAACAACCTGATCCCGTCCACAAGACTGATCCACCTCCCCCAAAAGAGCAAACTCTCTTAGAACAAACTGATTCTCCCACTTCTGATACGAATCGATTTAGTATCATCCTCCTCATCCTTCTCAATTCCTGAAATTGATCCCCTTCCTATTGTACCGGTAACCTCTTCCATATTCATGGGTGATCCTCCGGATCGGAAATGGAATCAAACTACTCTGATCCAGAGATTGTTCGGGACAATCCAAGAAATCACGTGTCAATGGCATCGAAGCAGTTTTTCTCCATCGATGATATTCCCTATCAAAAATGGCCAGAAAGACTTGAGGAATTCCATACCTAGTTAAATACCCAGTCATCACCAACCATGACATGAATGATGTCCTTTACAACTTCGTTACCGGGTTCACAGGAAGCCTTAAGCTTTGGTGGAAATCGATATCGAACAAGACCCAGATTCATTTTCGATGTCACCAAATTTTAGCCAAGCCATTACCATCCTATACCACTTCTTTGTGGGAAAACCCACCGATCTCATAGAGATGAAAAGAAGAGAGTTCTTCGAAAGAAAATGTTGTTCTTTCCAAGAAACATCTTGATAAGCATTATCGAATAATGCTCCGGCTCTTTTTACCAAATTGGAGCCGATTCAAATCAAGCATGTTTTCCCGACTTGTTCCTAGAGAACTGTCCCAAATGGTCGAAAGATCATTTGTTGCAAGACAAAAGAGAGTACAGGATATTCCCCTGGGAGAAATACAACAAGAGATCCATCTATGTCTCGAAGAAATATGTCTAAAGCGCCGAATGGTCCAATCCTACATCAACAAGGATAAAGGCCTCGAGACAGCCTGCTCTCGCCAAAAGCTGAAGATCAAATGCTCCAAAAAAGACTGTGATGGTACTTGCGGAAAGTATTCTCAAAAGAAAAAACACTTCAAGAAGTTCTCGATGAAGAAGTCCAAATATGGCCACAAGAACTTCCGAAAGAAGAAATGGCGATACCTACGAAAAAGAAAGGATCGCACAGGCCATAAAAAATCAAACCGTTGCTACGTCTGCAACAAGAAAGGACATTTTGCCAAAAACTGTCCCCAAGCCAAAAAAAGGTCGACATCATTTGATACATCAAATTGAAAACGAAATAGGTATTTCTCTTGAAAATGATGATGTTGAATCATTATTCTCTGGCGATGAAGAACGATCGAACAAACCCTTTGTATCATTCCTTGTTATCACACCGGCGAAGATTCGACTTCGAATCAAGATATTTTCCACATATCACCCACATCTGAGAACAAGGCCTTGACATATTCTCAAGTCAAACTCACTGTCCTCATTTTCCGGTCAAAATCCTCACCTCAAAGTTTGCTAAGCCCATCACCGTTATTGCCCTTATTGATACAGGGAGCAAGTTGTTCAATTTTGGATACCAAAGTTCTTCCCGATGAGTATTGGACTCCTTATGTCCGATACTTCAACTCGCCTCGGAGATACTTTCTCCACAAATGTAAGAACTACTCCAAGAATCGTCCCATTCTTTCCCCAATGCTCAGTAACCACGAAAATCTTTGGATCCAATCTTCCCAACAAAGACTTAATCATTGGTTGGGATGTCATGACTCAAATCTCACAGCTTCGTATTATTCCTAGAAAAGGTCTTAGGTACAAGGACCAATTCTCGAATTTGTCAATATCCAGAGACTCTTTCCATTCGATGAGCTACTTTGGATCCAATAATGCAAAAGTCGTTAGAATCTTGTTCGAATCCCACTCGAATTTGCCAAAAAGTGTTCCCATCCTTTATGGGAAAATCCCGAATTCTTTGTTCGCCTTCCTTTTAAAAAGAATGAAGATATAAATCCAACCAAGGCGAGCCACATGGGAATGAAGCCGAACATTTGGCTTTAGCCCAAAGGGAATGCTCGAATGCGCAACAAGGCCTTATTGAAATTTCCAACTCTCAATGGGCTTGTGAAGCCTTTTATGTCAATAAGCGTCTTTGAGCAAAACAGAGGAAAAATGAGATTGGTAATCAACTATCAACCTCTCAATCTTTTCCTCCAGGATGACAAATTCCCTTTACCATCCAGTTTCTCTCTTTCTTGGATTAACAAAGGCCCATATCTATTCCAAATTCGACCTCAAAGCCGGATTTTGGCAATTGGCATCCATCCCGAAGACAGATCAAAAACGAGGATTACGTATTCCGAACCAAGCACTTCCAGGTGGAAAGTTCTTCCTTTTGGCCTAAAGGTAGCACCATCCCTTTTCAAAAGGCCATGTGTCGTATCTTCCAACCAATTCTCTCAAGTCTTTGCGGTATACATTGATGATATCCTCGCTCTACGCTCCGATGAGCGGCGATCGCACACCGCCAACTCCTTGAACAGGTTTGCGAAATTGTCGAAAGCATGGCATCATGCTTTCTCAACGAAAGATGAATATTGCCCGGACGGAAATCGAATTTCTTGGTATGCACCTCAACAAAGGTACATACTACCCGGAGGCCGCATATTGCTCGGGAACTACTAAAATTTCCCGAAGAAAATCTCACAAAAAAGGAAGTTCAAGAATTTCTTGGGATAATTAATTATCTCGGGGATTTTGTCCCAAATATTGCAAAACTCTTGATCCCTTTGCAAACCATGCTTTGAAGAAGAATCCTCCACCTTGGGGAAAAATTCGGACAAAAAGCGATTCTTTGAACTAAAGGAGATTATGCGAGAATCTCCCACCATTGAAAATACCATCAACAGGGTAAAAGAATTCTTCAAACCGATGCCGGTGATGAATACGGGCAGCCATTCTCCTTGAAGAAATTGATGGTAAGAGACACCTTTGTGCTCACAAAAGTGGAAAGTTTTCTCAATCCGAAATGCATTACCATTCCACTTTTAAAGAAATCTTAGCAAAAAAATGGAATCAAAAGTTTGAATTCCATCTCATCGGCCATCACTTCTGGTAGAATTAGACATGGCATCCTTTCCCCGGATGACCAAGTTTAAACAAAAACAGATCCCGAATTCTCAACGCTTCGATGGGCTGAATGGTTTTCAAAATACTCTTTTGAAACCAAACACATTCCGAGGAAAGAAAAATGTTCTTGCGATTTCTTGTCAAGACCAAAAGCACCAAAATTTGAAATTAATATGTACATCAAAAGACCTGCTTTTCATATGCTCAACCATGGTGTGAAATACAAGATTGAAAAGATCAAAGACTTGCCAAGCCGGAAATACCCCCCCGGAGATTATTGAGCAAATCCAAAATGACAATCTCACCGAAAATGCTGGAAACCTCATGTGGCAATGCCACACGGATCTGCTTCAAATTTAATGCGGGTTCGATTCTTTATCCTTGTGGATTAAATCCAGATTATCCATTCATACATCCTCTTATCTCGGAAAGAAGATGATTTCCCGATCGGCTCAAAACACTATTGTGGTACTTAACCAATAAGTACTTAATAGCGTTTGAAATTCCAACCGAGAAGATTCATTGCCAACCTCACCGGGATATTCTTACTTGGAAGAAATATTGAAAGAGAAAGTGATCAAAATCTTTTAGACTTTCTCAATTGGTTCTACCCTCCCACTCACTGGAAACATCTTTTAGAAAAGGAACTAAGAACCACAACACCAAATCCTGAAGTCCATACCATCCTGTTCTTTAGACGTCCATGGCATTTTTGCCGAAATAATGGCAACATCATTGATGTTCCCACGGAAATCGGAACCACATCCTACAAACCCCATTCGGATAGCAAAGAGGCCCGGATTCACAAATCCTATCCAATGTCTGTCCGATCTGTCAACTCCAATACCGAGAACTCCAGTAATTTTTGTGCCAAGAGAACAAAACCATTCCCGAAAATGTGTGGAACTATAATGAACCTACTCTTGCATGGGATCATTATGACCTAGTTCCGAGGCTAAAGAGGCACTCGGACAATTCGAGACAAGCGAGAATCATCCCAAGATGATGAAATGACAAGCGCACATGACACTTTGTCCAATCCACCCAGGACCCTTATGACCGTTGGGGAGGTCCTCTTTCTCAAGATCCCTGCGCCCAAGGACCCTTGTCCTTATCTCAAATAGACACTTCCTATTATGCACAGCCATCTCATTGGCCCCAACCAAGCATTCTGCCGACACTACGAGAAGATGACAATACAAACGGGCTCGAGAAGAAGCATCCCACCATGCTCATGAAGAAGCATCCTCATCACATCAACCGAAAACAGATCCTCTCACCGAAGATCTTCAAGCTCTTGAACAAAAGTATGAGGCGCATCTTCTAGCAACAAAGACACCGGCTCGATGACTCGGACTATGACTACAATGCTCATGACGGACGAGACCGCCGAAAACCCGCACCGACACTTGTTCACGCACTTTGTTCACTTTTACGTAGCAACAGGCTAGGGAAAGTCTTGTTCACGATACGATTCTGCTTTGCTCATATCGTACGAATAATTCCCTCCCGAATGTTTGGGTGCCCCTGTTTGTTCCCTGACCCGTGAGCTTGGTCCTTGTTTGTTTGTGACCTCTTATTGTCTATAAAAAGGCAAGGAGGGTGTATTGTGTTGGGCGAGTCCCACGAAGTAAAGTGAGTGTTTTGTAAAAACCTCCATGGCTTTCTAAACACTTCTTCTTCTCTAGCTTGGTTAGAATCCGCTAGGAAATGCAGGCTCGGGTAGATTAGAAGCGTTTCCATCCCTGGTTCTCATGGTGTCCCTAGGCTCGAACTTAAGGGCGAGTAATTTTCGCTAAAAGGCCATCCCTGAAGGGCTTGAACGGGTTGTTCGCCCACTGCGGGAAGGCATACTTGCAGAAAGTTATCTCTTCCTTCCCTGTAAATTTACCAGTTTGTGGTTTTTTTGCGGTTAAATAAATTATTTTATGGTAAATTTATCATAAATGTATCAGTTTAGAATTTTTTATGGTCAGTCGGGGTAAATTTGTCACAGATGTACCAGTTTGGGATTTTTCAGGGTATTAATCCAAATTCTAAATGCATATGTACTATGATGAGTCCCTTGCGTTGCTAAGAAATTCTGGTATCCTCGTTGGTACATCTAAAGAGATCCCTCCTACCTTAGTTGGAACGAGAGCGAGAGAGAAAGTACAACGTGTTTCAGATTTTTTCAAGGATTGTTACTTTGTATCTACAGTAGCGAGGGAGGGAGCTAACTCTGTAATTGCAAGAATTCTTCACCCTATCACATTTGGGCTCTGCATTGTGATGATGCCCCAGTGAAGTCTTATTATGACCGAAAAACAAATTAGTTGCTTGACATGTGTTTTGCATGGATATATTTAAGAATGTTTATTCTCCTTTTTGTTTTTACCATGAAGAATTTTCACATGTACAATATTTGGGGTTGTTATATTTTGAGCTTAGAAAATACTGAGTAATAATACTTGCTAAATTGGACACGCAAAATGCAGTCTGAAATTTTAAAGTTAACATTAACTAAAATAGACATGTAACAAAAGATTTAAAAAGCAAAGTGAATGAATATCCAATGATCGATTGTGCATGTACATGTGATGTGTGTTTCAATCGCGAGATACGTCAACGACATGGAAATTGAATATTATATGCATGAAATGCATCCAAGATGATTGTCTGGACGTGCATGTTGTAGGTCTGTCGAGCAGGGAAGTGAGTCCAACCGATTTTTTGACGGAGAGATGGCTCTTGACGGTTAGTTTGATGGTTGGAAGGCTATCTATAGGGATCAAGGATTGCTGAGGAGTCAGGACTTTAGTGGAAATAAGAACTCTATTCTCTCTCTTTGAATATTCTCGTGCTTATACTTGTGAAAAACTGCTTGTATTCTCTACGAGGTTTGTGCTTTTCTTGTAATCCGTGAAATGAGAGTGTTTGATAGTGTAATAGGTGCTTGAAATTTTTAGTGGATTTTCACCTTATTGTGGTTGGTGGTATGAGAGTCAACGTAGGCTAAGTAAAAAGGCAAATCGCTATACATGTGTTTGTAAAAAAATTTCTAGCTCTTCAACTCTTATTTAGTGTTAGATAAAAGCATCTACATCTATACAGCTAAGTTCATTTTACTAAAGAGTATATGTTAGTCTTCTGCTAAATAATTTTAATTTGTTCAAACAAGCAATTCACCCACTCTTGATTGTCGCATTAACTTTATCAAGTAGTATCAAAACTCGTTTGGCTTAGTTTTGAAAATGTTGTATTTCATAGCACAAAGATCTTAAATGGCTAAAATCATTGGTGCATGTTTCCTTTATGGTTTGTAAGGTTTTGCAATCTATTAGCAATTGTCCTCATTCGCCCTAATTTCTCTTGTTTGGCGATTGTAGATATCCTAAAATCATTGTGATCTTGGTTATACCAATGGCTATTGATATAAATCTCAGATAGTAACTTTCCTAAGAGATTCGTAACTTGAAAATGTTAATAATTAATAATTAACTACTAATATTACAAATCACCTCAAATTACATAAATGATGATACCTACAATTAGTAATTGTCTTCGCCAATGGTAATTTACATGTACAACTTTGTAAATAAGTTTCAATAGCCTTCAGAGAGAGGTAGTCATATTCTTTTCTTTACCGTCAAGGCATGGATTTAGATGACAACAACATTTGTTCCTCTCCTTATGGTCATGAGTTAAAGGGTTATTAGGAGCACGCTAAAATCTTGAATTTACCTTGTCAACGTAGGAAAGTACCGCCCTTAAAATCACTTGGGGGTTGATTGTGAAGAAAGCTCACCTGACACCACCTTAAAACTAAAATTAAAAAAAAAAATGTTCTTCCAGTGCTCTTAAGTTTAAAGGGTCCTATAATTCATAACTTTCCGGTCAACTTTCCTATGGAATTCATGAACTACCTCGAATAATGGTAAGCTTCATTGCTTTTATTTATAGTGAACTACTTCTTTTAAGTTCTAACACTTATTCCTAGTTTGTAATTTTCCATTCCTCCAACGATAGTTATGCCCCTAAAGTTCATAGTAATATTCCTCACGTTCTCGTCAATTTGAGATCCCATTGTATGTAACCTCCCTTAAAATTACCTTTTAATCATAACTATGCTTATTGTCCGTGATTATCCTCACGACAACAATAAATTACCCGTAAATACTCATTTGTAGATTTCTTTAAAGGGCGGTAATTGTCATTATGTCGTCATAAATTTTAAGGGTCTTATTGTTCATAACTTTCAATAGTAAACAACAATTTTCCTAAATTAACAGTATATTTATTTTCTCCTATTTGAAGTAAATTGGTAAAATTTCCGTAACTAACTTTCCTTGGTATTTCATAAACCCGCTTAACCTATCAGTAAGTAAAGGAGGGATAAAAGCAGGGCAAATCTGGAGCAAAAAGAAAAACGTATGAACTCGCTAGAAGGAGGGCTTGAACCTCCGACCTTGTGGTTAACAGCCACACGCTCTAACCAACTGAGCTATTCCAGCTTGTTGAGAAAGTAGTGGCATTTAAATTTTTATCTATTAATTTAGAGGCTTCATACAACCCAAAGAGGCAAAAACCCAACCGCCACGTCGCGCACCGGGGACGGCAGCGATTCACGAAAACTGAGGTCAGCACAGTTGGGATCTAACCATCGAAGTTGGGGATGACGGAGGACGGCGGCGCTAGGGTTTCTCCCGACGAATCCCAAACGAGGCGAAGGTACTTTTCCCTTGATCGATTGGAATTTGTCGCTCTGTGTACTGCGGGCTTCGTTGCGGTCTGTTCATTCTCGATCGGTTTGCCTGAGAGTTTTCGATGCAACTGTCCGCGTCATGATCGAGAATCGCATGATGATCAAATTTAGTTTAGCCCTCGATTGCGCGGGAGGCAAAGGAGTGATTTTGGTGAGTGAGGCTTTGTGGTGGCAGATGAAACGTTCCCTTCCATTGGGTGCTTCGATGCTCTACCCTTTCTGATGCTTGGGGTTTGGGTATTCTGTTCTTGGTGCGCGAGTAATTTCGAATAGTAGATGTTGCTCGCTGCAATGCTCAATGTTGCTCCTTACTGGGTGTTGCAGAAAGAAGAGAAAATGGGATCAGCCGGCGGAGTCTCCGGCATCGATTGGGTTGGCATTGCCTGGTGTTCTTCCATTGGCCAACATGGGATTTCTTGCTGGGAATGCTGCTCCGATGGTGGCGCCGGTCGCTGCTGGGCTCCTGATGAATTCGCTTCCAGCTAATGGCATGGTGACGTCCCATGCACTTCAGTCACCTGCGGTGATGCAGCAGAGTGCTGCAGTCATTCCCAAATTAAACCAAGTGAGCTGCTTTTTGAAGTGTTCATCAAATAACTTAGTCCTAGACCTGTGATGCTGGAATGATGCTTTCTGCTTTTCGTTTGCTCATGTGATTAATTAGAATTAAGTAAAAATGGGAAATACCTTCAATCCTTCTGAGTTTATTTTCATCAGAACCTCATATGCTCCTTCCCCTGCATGACTAAGAATGCATGGACAATTTATGAGCTCATAGATTATAATTATTGCTGTGCAACTATGATCCTGAAACTTTTGTCCGGCTGAACTATCTCTCCACTCTTTCCTTCTGTTCTTTCCCCCGCACTTTTGGTTTCTGGCTGTGGTAATTTCTTGTTTGGTGATGACATGTTTTCTGTCCAGCAAAAGGTCCAAGAAGACTTGGTAATTGCTCGGGAAATTGTCATAAATGATGCTGAATCTGCTGTTCGGTACAAGCTCACAAAGCGTCAAACACAAGAAGAGGTAATAAGATTTAATTTCTTTTCCATGCCTTATAATTTTGCCACTCTTTCCATGTACTTTTTTGAGTAATTCAAGATGTCTACCTGTCTTGCAGATTCAGAAATGCACTGGAGCTGTGGTAACAACTAGGTATGCAGTTCACCAATAGAATTAAAAAGGACATTAGTGCTGACTCCTACTTCTTTCTTACTATTTACATGGTGATTACTCTCTGCAGGGGAAAATACCGGCCACCAAATGCCTTACCTGATGGTGGAAAGCCATTATATCTCCATATTTCTGCTGGCGCACATGTAAGATGCATTCTTTTTTATTTTCTTGCGACATATACGATTTACTTTGTAGGACATTTAGTCGTTGGACATTCCAAGTTCATGAGTATTCCTTGCATGTTCAAAGATGAGGTTGAGAACTAAAAAGTGACCTGGTTATTATCCAATCAGGTTGAATTTAAACTATTATTTTCCACAACAATGATTGTATTCTATACCTGGAAATATATCTTCATGAAAGATCGACTTCAGATGGTCAAACCGTTTATCTCTCTACGAGGACATCAGTGTTCAATTTTTCTGGTTCTTTTAGTTGCGTGGTAGGCCTTTTGAGGGGTAGTACTACTACAATGACATGCAAGTAGTACCCCTTGACTTACATGATGGACATCTTCTTTTTACTGGTTGAGAAAAATTTGCACACCTGAATACCTGTGTTAGTGTAGTAGATCAGGGAGAGTTTCATATTCCTCTCAGGAAGATGCGAAAAAGTTCCATGGGAGAAATTTGGTCGTTATTGAATCATTACACGACTATAATGAAGGAACAATTGTTTATTGAGAAGTGCCAGGAGGAATTGTTGAACTTTAGTGTGGTAGTCCTTGGTTAATCTTTTGCTTGTCAAAATAATTAGCTTCTAGGTTTTGTGTTTGTCTGTGTCCTATTCTTCACTTTTCTGCAAGGCTACTGTTTTTGCATGTTAAATTCTGCTTTGTGTTAACCAAAATTGACTCCTTACAGTTGAAAGAGACTGTTGAACGAATTATAGCTGTTGACCATGCAGCAGCCATGATCGAAGAGATGCTGAAACAGGGTCAAAATTCGCAGCCTATCTTCTATACTGACAAGGGAGTAAAGGTGGTTATCTATTGCATCATCTCCTTGTTGTCTCCTGCTGCATTATTTACATGATCCATAAATATGTGAACTCTCTATCTGATTTAGGTTTCTCAAGCTTTAAGCACATGCGTGTATTTGGGGTTTGACGCGGACCCATCATGGAACATTGCTTCCCGCATTCGTGGACCAAATGTGAGTCCAAATTAACTTTTTTTTTGTTCCTGTCTAGCTTCTCTTTTCTGTCACTGCATTGAGTTGGCTTTGGAAGGAGTGTTTGACTTACAATTGTACCAAAACACTTGAAATATTCTTCATTCAAGAAGTCATTGCTAGATATTTATTTTAATTGAGCCTGAAGAAACTTCATCTTTCATGCTTAATCTCAACTTTCGCAAAATGACTCTGTACAAAATGAACTTGTGCTGAATAGAATGTTAGGATCACTCAATCGAGCTAAGTTTGAGCTCTGAAATTACCTTATACATGTGTACATTATTATGAACTTTCTAGAAGGCTATGACATTTGGCTGTGGCTTCTTAACTTCCATGGGTCTTTGGTTTTAGATTTGGCTTGAATTTAGTGTTTGGAAGTTGTAGTGTTGATTATCACTAGCAGGCAAATGCAGGCCGGAAAGCCCAAGGGGAAAAAGTGAACAATCTTTACAACTAAAAGGATATTAACTAAATTAAGGGTACAATAGATTAAGGACAGTTGTATATTCATGTTTAGGTGTGGTAAATGTCGACATCAATGTAGTAGCATTTTGACTCATACTGATGCCTTTTCAGAGTAGACCACTGCAGCGTCTTGTTGCTAATGTGCTTATGTCGCTCTTTGCCCTGGGTTATTATTTTATCTTTTGATTTAAAGTTTACACTGAATATTATGATGATGAAAGATTCTAATGTCTGAAGCTTTCTCTGACTTCTCCATGCAAATGGGAGAGATTGTTTTTTGTGCTGGTGGTGGTTCGTTTGTATGTGCAGGACCAATATATAAATCACATTATGAATGAAACAGGAGCAACTGTATTACTAAGAGGGCGTGGTTCTGGGACTTCTGAGAGCTTGCATGGAGAAGGTAGCATCATCTACCATGTGGGTCACTGATTCAACATTTTGTGATGATTGTGTTTCTTGTCAGTGACACCCTTCCTGACTACTTGCAGAAGGACAGCAGCCATTGCATTTATTCTTGTCCAGTAACAATGGAAAGAGCCTTGAAAGTGCGAAGAGTCTAGCTGAAAATCTTCTGGATACAATCAGTTTAGAATGCGGTGCCTCCAGGTGAAAAGGGGTCTGATTATGCTGGAATTAGAGTATCCTGACATTCCATCAGCTTGGACGTTGTACATATTAGAGAGTCAATGAGAGCATTTGTTTCTTTTCTTGAGCTTTTTGCCTCCTAAGGATCAATTGATTTGGAACGTTAGAGGATTTGTTAGTTGGTGATTTATGCTGTGTTTATTGGATAACCTTCACTTTATGGCCGTGTTGCTTGTTAAAGTATTTTAAGCTGATTTTTTTTTCCATTCTTGGGCATGTGTCTTAGTAGTTGTCATGCTTATACTGAATGCTGCGTTTGATGATATGTTGTCTCATCAAATTGTAAAATCTGCATTGAGAATTTGCTTGACATAGACCAATATTTGCTGCCAATTGGTGTCACCTTTACCTTTTCTTTGCTTTATTTCTTCCAAATAATGAAAGAACTACTTAGAAGAACTCCCTTTCTTGTTGCTAGACTCCATTTGTGTTCTACCATGTGTTTTTTTCCACTCTTCCTTTTCTGTTCTTTTCCTTTTCATTATACAGATATAAATGAATATTCACCATATTTTGCTCCCAAATGTGTCAGAGGTATCCTCATTGACAAACATTAGTCAATTAAAAAGTGCATTTCCAGTAGCTTTAAATTTCACTTCTTTTCGTGAGAATTAGAGATGGGCTTCTTCCTTTGTAACCTAAAAAACTAGAAATGTTAACCAGCTGTCAATCACAGCGAAAATTCTTTTTCATGCTGCTTGTTACTTTAACCTTCGATCCATCCACCTCTCTTTTCTAAAAATTAAAAAAAAAAAAAAAATTGTCTGGACCTTTATGGAACCAATTTCTTATTCCTGAAATTATGTTGCAATATACAGTTTAATTGGTCATGGTGACCATTTTGGCTCTAATTTTGCACAGGGTATCGTCCTCTAAGGTGTATGGTGCTGTTCCACCTCCTCAGCAGTTGGTGGGATCAAACAGTTCTGGAAGTGAGGTAACAGAAAGTACAAATCCAGCCGCTGGTTTGACATCTACTAGTAGCTTTACTACATCTCCACCCCTTTCGTCGCCAATGGTCCCTGGGGTAAGTTCTGCTTTCACTCAAGGGGCAGTGTCAATGTCCGGGGGAGTGCTAGGTTGCGTTCAGACTCCACCAAACATGGTCCACCATTCCCAGCCTTTGGTAACTGGTGGAACGAGATATAGTGGATATGAAGGAATATATCCTCAAGCCACACCTTTGCAACAAGTTGCGTTGGTTCTTAAACAGTCAACTTCTGTCACTTCTTCTGTCGCCTCTGCACCCGCATCGGCAACTGTGACGTCTGAGCTGAGTACTAAGCCTGATTCTGAGAAAGAGAAAAGACCTCCACCAAGGCGGAAGTTTCAGGAGTTGCCAGTTGGTAATAAAGATCCAGCACCAAATTATCAGGTACGAGCATATTCTTGAGACTTCTTTTTGCTGTGAAGATTCTAGATGCCTTTTATAGTCGTTCCGTGTAGAGATTAGTGCCTTGAAAGCTTTAAACCAAATCATGTGGGAAAATGGGGTAAAATCATCATGATGCAAATTCAATCGAATACAAAAACTGAGCTTAAACCCTTACATAACAGATGGGGGTGTTCTTTGTCTATAATTATGAGAGGATTTTTTTACTTGACGTTCATAAGTGTTTGACTTTGTTGGACGGATGGAAGGTTTAAACTGCCATGGGTAAGGAGGGTTCATATCATTGATAATGTGCTTATGCTTGTCTTCATTCCATAGGCCTTTGCTTTTAACATTTATATGCACAGGTTATTCTTCTGATGGTTATTTATCACTTTGAGTTTACTCGCAGTGCTAATGGTTTTTGCTTACTGATCTATGTATTTTTCTCCTCTGACTTTTAATGTTTGATATTCCAGGTATTTTCTCTGACCTTCTGTGAAGCTAACTGCCAGATACTGGACTCCTGTTGTAGGAACAGTGGATTGTATGTGTCACAGGGTATTTACTTTTGGAGAGTTCAACGGACAGCTGCAAACTGATTCCCAGCCTGGAACTGATATCTCCTTTATTTATTGCACCTTCTCATGAAATGCATTTCATGTTTTGCTACCTTATTGATATTTTAGCTTCCGCAAGTCAATGACACCTGGTTTCGCACAGCTTTGTAGAAAGGACCTTTCCTTTAACAAGCAATTAATCTGTTGAAATGTTGGTGGAGAGTATTCTTCTTGCTTAACATAGAATAGCAGAGACGAGTTGATCAAAGAAATCACTTAGAGATCCTTCTGCATTGCTGTTATTTTTTAGCTCATCTTTAAGCTATGACATCTTACTGGCTAGTACTAGATTAGGACCTCCCAAATTCGTCCCCTTTTAAGTTGATCTTTGAAGGGAGAGCTAGTTGTCACTGGTGATTAATGCTAGCCATGTGATTAAAGCTATAAATCTTTGTATAGGCTGAGAGCACTGTTGGCTGTCTGCTGGTTCGTAGAATCAGCAAGGACACTCAGACTAGATGGTCCTGAGTGAAATTGTCATCCGAATGCAAATTAGAATATGCAAGAGCAGGTGGCTAGCACAATTTTCCCTAAGTTACTATTGTAATTTATGGATTCTTTTTCCTTGGGTTAGTGCCTGTGTCGATATGGCTAGAGACTGAGCAGTGAGCGCAAATAATGTATTTTTTAGAGGGTACCTTGTGATGGTTAGTTGTATTTGAGTAGCGTATGCATGCAGCAGTGATGCACAAATTAGGGATGAAGTTCAGGGAGCAGTGGGATAGGAGTTCAAGAGAAGTTCGTTACTCTGTCCAATCTAATGTTGCCATTTTTTCTTGCCTTTTTACAGGAATCAGCATATTTAAAGCCGAGAGAACCAGGGTTAGACATGTGCTCAAGAAATATATCAACCATGCCACCTCCAAAGAAGTTAATACTGCCATCATTAAATGCAATGCCACCGCCTCCACCAAAAAGCATGCCCCCACCCCCTCCAAAATTTACTGCATCTAAATCTAGTCCGGAAGTACATGATAAGGCCGGGAGTTTGGACAAAACTGGATCTGAGATTATACCTGGTAGGCTACAAAATTAGTAGTTTCATCCTGAAACCTTGATTTGATTGCAGATTTTGATGGTTTTGCTATCAGAAGGATAAAAAAAAGGATGAAATTCCTCATTGCTTCCCCCATGTTCAAGTTATCTACTTTCTTTTCCATTTGGTTTAGCTCTGTATTAATTTAATCTGTCCGTCCCATGAGGTTTTGCTTTATTGTCTGCAGAGACTCTGGTCAAATTGATGGAATATGGGGATGAAGATGATGACCTTGATGAAAGCAGCGAAGAATCACTCAGCAGCAATTTGACTACAGTGACAACTCAAAAACCATTTTGGGCAGTGTGATTTGTTCGTCTTCAACAGTTAAATGGATGGATTGACCATATGTCGCTACTCCATGTGTATCCTATAACGGCAACCAGGTTGTGACAGAAGCTTTTTCTTTTTCAGCTGATGGCAGTGCCCACTCGTTTTAGGAGGAACAGGAATGTTGCCAGCTCTGACCCGAGTTGTGCTTGATGCCAGTCATCTTGGTGGCCGAGTTCCGGTGAGGCTAGAAATGGTATTGTTAGTTTTCAGCCGGCATGGGATTGTGACGTGTACATTAGTTTCTATGACTTGCTTGGCTCCCGGAATTGGGGATATGGCTTCTTTAATTGTCATTCTGTCTGCTAATGATATGATTCGCGGTCCTTTGTTCATCTTCATTTTGAATTGACTTGGTGACGCAGTTATGCGTTTGGGAGGTCATCGTCTACTCAGAAGGTTGGGTTGGGTGATGATGTCGAAAAGTTTATATGCGGCAATGCTCAGGGGATTTGCATCATCAAGCGACTGGCATGATGCATTCATGCGATGAAGGGGAACCGTATTAAATGGCGGTCACCTACCCTGCGATGAAGGTGACCTATAATGTGTCTATGTTGTGACCTGGGTTTCAAGGGAAAATTCCAAATAAGGATCCGAAATTGACCAATTTTCTCAAATAAGGATCTGAAATGAATTTTGTGTTAGATAAAGACCTAAAGTTGACCAATTGTCTCAAATAAGGATCCGAATTAGTTGAATCAATTCCAAATAAGAACCTAAGTTTGTTGGTAAGCCAAATATTCGTCGGCTATCAAGCATATGACATTTCCGACGATCGGACTTTGGACAATTTTGTTCAACAAAAATATAGGGAAAATTAATAAATCTTAAAACAGAAACAAAAAAAAAATAAAAAAAATCTAGGTTTTCTATGGTCTTTCCGTTTCTTGTACCCATCCTTTGCAAAGTCAAAGATCGAAATTCTTCCCCATTCCTTGTACCCATTCTTCGCAAAGTCGAAGACTCAAATTCTCCGCCAATTGAGGCACGTATTCAAAAACAAGAAGAAAACCAGATGTTTCTTTGTTTGTTTGCGGTGACCCAAATTCTCCGCCGGTCGAGCAAGGTGAGGAGCGACGAGAATCGAGTTGTGATGATGACCGGGTAGTGATTTGGTTGAGGAGCAGCGGGGGAGAAGAAAAAAAGAAAACATAAACATCTAAATGAATAAAATAAACTTAATTAATTTATAATTTTCCCTTTTTTTCCAATCACAAAATTCTGACAAAATTATCCCTATTTTAATTGTCGGAAAATGTTTGCCGATGAACTAAGGTCCTCAATAGAGATTAACTTGTTCACTTCGGATCCTTATTTGAAACAATTGATCCACTTTGGTTCTTTATATAACACAAAATTCACTTTGAATCCTTATTTAAAAAAATAGATTTACTTGAGTTTTTATTTGGAATTTTCCCGGGTTTCAATGCCACTGTTGTATAATTAAGTTAGGATTCAATTTACTTAGCAAAATAGATTAAAGGAAAAGAATAAAAGGAGGATTAGGGTCAGACTCTGATAAAGCTAAACGTGAAAAAGAAACGGCAGACAAGAAACCTTCCATTTTGGTAATCACCACATTGAATAATCAACTTCTCTCTCTCTCTCTCTCTCTCTCTCTCTCTCTGTGAGAGTTCATGACTTTGGGAGGGGCTTTCCTCTTAAGAAGGACTTGAAAAGCTGAAGAGCGGCTCTGGGCTTGAAAAGAGGGACTTCATGGCCAGCTCCTCTCACCGTCGCAAATGTCAGCCCTTCATATACCTCTGTCCATCCTCCCACCTACACGACCACATCAGTACCTAAATTGATCAGTCTCATGGACAAACATCAATAGCACAGCATTCATCAAACATTTCGTATATATATATGGTATATCAGTCAATAATCGAAGGGAGTCACCGACCTGTTTCTTGACGTACCAAGGGTACCACGGGATTTTGGTTGCCAGTTTGAGCTGCGCGAGCGAGTATCTCGTGGCTGTGACGGGTACCACCGAATCCACATCGCCGCTGTGATTATTTTCGTTTTTTCAATGGCGCAAAAGAAAATGTCAACTCGAATTCTTGCGAGGAAATGGTGCACAGATATGCATCAACGAAGAAGAGATAAACCGGCCAACCTGAACACCCATACTCGGAGGCCACCGGCAATCATCTCCCTGTAGATCGGAAGGATGGACACCTCGGTGTCGTTCCAATTTCGGTTCAACACTTCACTGCCATCAGAAACAGGAACACATTGTCATAATTCTCCATTTTGGACTGACGAATTAACGATCACTTCATTATACTTGTTTTGGCAAAAGGAGCTAGAAAAAATTTGCAATTCGAATTGAACCTGCAAGCAGTCCACTTGTAGGGAATCTTGGTGGTGTTGGCGTGGAGTGCTCTCTGCACGTCAGGCCTGTTGTAGTACGTCTCTGCATATTTCTCTGTACAGGGATCGTACCCAGATATCTGCCTCAAAATCTGTTTTTTTTTTTCCATAGATAAAAGGAGATTTTAGACCTTAGGACAACAGAAAAATAATGAATTAGGAATTCCCAAATGAGTAAAAGGAAAAACAAAATCGATCAATTTCTGCAGTGTGAAGTGATGGTACTAGTGTGCGCAAAAAGTGATGGTACTAGGAGCACTACATTATTACAAGTATATATAATAATGTTGGAACAGATACAGAACAGACGCGTGAATTGAGAAGCAATACAAACTTCATATGTCATTGCAAGTACACAAAGCATCCACAACAACAACACCATTTTACTTAATGATATGAAAAAGGCAGATAAAGATACCAACAAGATTTAAACTTTTTGTTCGCTACAAATATCATATTCCATTTTACAAACTTCATATGTCATCTCTACACACTTGTTTACGTTTTTTTTATTGTAAAATGAAAAGTGAATAGGCATTTTAGGGTGGACAATTGGTCAGGGGCTCTTTTACCATGGAAAATCACAAAATTACCTCATGGGGATCAAGATGTACAAATTGGGTGATTTATTGTACGAACAAATGAGGAAAAATTATTGCTAAAAAAATTAATTTTTAATTTAAAGTTAGTGAATTATAGTTATACGACAGTACACATACGAAGATCTTTTCTCTACCAAAAAAAGAACGGACATAGAGACTCGATTATCTAAAAGCCAGTGAAACATAATGTAAGCCGTGTGAATGAATTAAATTCATGCCTTTAACTTGTGCAAATAGTCAAGACCATAATTATTTACATGTAATTGATGGGGTTTAAATATGCATTCTGTAGTTTTTGAGCTAAAAATTCCCACACCCTCCAATCAACTGCGCGGACCATGAGGGCTCACCGGAACTTGTTAAGCAAAATTAAGATTATTTTGCAACTTTCAATGCACTGAACAAATTATCAAACCCAATTGTGCATGGCAAATGCAACGACACACAAATGAAGGGAAGAGGGGCGTACCTTGTTGTGATGGGGGCTGTGAGGGAGGCGAATGGACTGTCGCGTGGTGGCGGCGGAGGAGCCGTCGGAGGAGTTGCAGGGGGGAGCGTAGATGTTGTACTGGTCGATGTTGCCGAACTCTCGGTCCATGGCGTAGGAGTAGACCGACTCGCACTCGTTCGACTCCTTCTGTCGACGAAAGTCGCACGTGCTCATCAGCTGCTTGTACGTCTGATCCGATATCATCGCGTGGCTCCACCAGTACGTCACCGTCCCCATGTTGTCGTAGTAGTTGTCCGTCACTGCATTCCCTACCTGCATTTTTCAAAATTATTTTCATCCGCAAAGTTGATATTTCGTAATTAGGATTGAGTTAATGAAATTTTGCAGTCCCTGAACTGATTAATCTTTTTCTGCTTGGCTTCTCCAAAGCAGAAAAACGACCTTTTCCGACGGAAGAAAGAACTCAAAAACAGGAATGTTTCGCCCACGATGCGATTGAGAAAGTACCATAATGCCGCTGAGATTGATGGTGGAGTGTTTGGGCTTCAAGTTATTATGGGCCATAATCTGGCGGGCCAGCTGAGGGACGTAATGGCCTGCGTAGCTCTCTCCCGTCAGGAACACCTCCCTCCCTTTGTACCTTGGGAATCTCTCCATCCATCTCACCAAGAACTCCAGTGAATCCTCAGCTGCCCAACACATTTTACCCCATATGACCCAAACAGACAAGAAACACATTTTACCCCAAATAATATATATATATATATAAACATATGAAAAGAAATTTACCGCCCTAATGAGAAATACCCATAATTTCACGAGACGAAATGTCTCCCTTGATTTTTTTCATTTCGATTTCATCTCGAGTAAAAGATGTAGCCCCTCTGACAAAGAGTAGCTAAGTGTTACCTTCTCTATCCTTTTTCAATTGCAATCATTCGTACCCACGAAAAGAACTGTTGGGTCGATAATGGAACCGGGTCGAATGCGGGACCCGACCAGAAGTTCTATCAAAATCCACAATGATCATATAAATGAAGAGTCACCGACCAAAAATATATATATATAAATGAAGAGTCAACGTTCCATTTTGGACCACCTTGCGGGGCCCACAGTACGTCATCACTGTCCCAGTAGTACTGGCTAACCCACTACCTTCCGAAAATTCGGGTCCTACACAAGGTCTACTCATCTCTCCTCCATCGTCGCTTCCTCGAATTGTCAAATTGACCGATTAAGCCATTCACTATGCAAAAGACACTATTAGAAATGGGAAATGAACGGTTGTGGCCGTACCGGTGCGGCGGTCGCCGGTGTCAAGAAGATCGGAGGAGCGGTTGCTGTAGGAGAAGCCGACACCAGCTGGGGTTTCCAAGAAGAGGAGGTTGGCCTCAGTGTTCCACGAGAACTTGTTGAGGTACAGGCCTGAGGCCGTCTTGTCTAGCCGGAATGGCCCAATTTCCTCGGAGGCGCCGTATGCCACTGACGAGCAGCCGGGACCTGTGTGATCATGCCACCATATCAAACACTTTGCATAAGCAAATCCAATTCATAATCTTTATATCTTTGTATACACCATCTTGTTCGTCTACTAGCAAACCAACTGTATTATAGATAAATCACCAGATCATTTATTCAGAGAGAATTGCAAAACTATCTTGAGGTGGTCACCAGCATTGAGTTCGAGGAGGGAGACAGCAGGAGGAGCGGCCAAGGGTGGCAGCAGGCCAAGATGTGGTAGGAGAGAGATGGTGGAGTGTGGAATTATATGTTAGAATTCGTGAGGAGATGGTAATTTCTTTAAATAAGTGAGGTTGTGAGTATGCAATTCGATATGAAAGTAGTAAAACTTAAAATGCAAATCGTAGGTTTCTAAAGCGGGCATGAAATTTGATATGTGGGTGCAAAACTTTGCAATTATCCATGGGTAAAATATAAATGAAAAGCCTCTTGAATTCTATTTGGGCGATGCTTCTATTGTGAGTATCGTGCACGTTGAATGCGACAATCTTGTTCAGACATAAATTTTCGTTTCTGTTTGGGTGAGAAGATATTTGTGTAGTGTGCTAGTAGAGTTGTTCGAGCATTGTTCCAAGAGCACATGGTCACTATTCACTGAGCAAAACATTTGGTAGGTCCAGTTCATATTTTGGAGCTTTCGGTAGGGGAACGAGTTGGGTGGAGCAGACCCACTTCTTGCACAAATCAAGCTATTGTTTCCTAAATCAATTAGGATTTATATCACATGACACAATGGAATTGCTGGATGAGTCAAGATAAATTCCAAATCGCAGGAGAAACCAAAGGTCCGAAATGCATCTATGCATGACAACGCACATAAATATAAGCTTCGGTTCATAAAATCTCATCTCTATCCGTGAAGAGGATCACTAAATGTGGGCATCCAGTCGGTGTCCAACTCAAGCAATAGCCATCAACTATTAAATCAATTTTATGATGTGGCAAGATGTTTTTGTATTTAACTATCGCGACATGTCGTAACGTCGTACGGTAAATCCAGAGTACGGTAAAACTAGAAGTGCTGTACTTGCTAAACTATGATGGACATGCACAAGCAAGAGCATCAAGAGCAAGGTGAAGCCCCCCATCTCTTCTCAAGAATAGTCTTCTTTTCATCTCCTTAGCATTATCGACTCGTTGCCTTGGTTTATCATTTTATCTTCTTAAAATTAGAAACACAGTATCCTTATGGGCGGGCCACGTGATGATGAATGCTGTTGCATAATGGGATTCGTCTAGTCAACATCACGAACGAACGTCCGTAGCTAAGTCAAGAAAGTCCACAAAAACACATCCACAGAGAGAGAGAGAGAGAGAGAGAGACTCTCTAACGAGTGTCTTAAGAGATCTATCATAATTGAATCTTCAGAAAATCAGTTTCTTCTGATGATGCGTGTGATTGATACCTTAAAAATTCAATCTTTTTCTTTTTATATTAATGCTTAAAAAGTGCCATGGGCAGTACTAAGAAGATAAGAGATAGCATAGGGAACGTAAGGAACTACATGAATTCCAATCCATCAAACAGTGGAGTGAGTTTCAAGGGTTTCCTGCACATGCAGATTTGAAAATTGTGCGGCCGTAGAGGTATTGATGGGGGCATCGAACCTCGCTGACAAAACCCTGCTCATGACGAGAGACCGAGAGAGAGAGAGAGAGAGAGCGATTAATGATGAATGAGGGGAGTTGTTTGGGTGTGTGAATGGAAGTAATTAAAGCTGAGGCTGTTTATGGTTGCTTCCAAGCATTGAATTTCTTCTGTGAACTCTCACTGCAGCTTCTGCCTTGCGTGAGACCAGTAAGAAATACGGGAGAGAGAGAAAGAGAGAGGTTTGATTCTCTCCCTCTCTCCCCACGTAGTGGGTTTCCATTTACGTGATAGGTGGTTGGGTCATGTATGACTCCTTTTGCTTCGGTACATGCCATGCCCACCCCCAAAGAAAAAAAGGTGTGAAACATCATCGGTTTTGGGGGACACAGCACATGAGGGTGTTCTCTCTCTTTTCTTTTTGGCTCGTATAGTCGTATGTCACTCTTGCAGTTCCAGAGTCCTAGCGTTCAAAATTAGAACGACCGAGATGATGAAGGGGAAGAGGAAAGAGAAGGATGTCTCCCCGCTTAATCAATGATTTTCCAAAATATGGAGGACTCTACTTCTTTTCTTCTCTGTTAGGGTGGGTTTCGTGGAGAAACTTGAGGAAGAAAAATGGAATCTCACAAGTTGAAAGAACTCACCCCCAGTTCTAGTTCCAGTCGATAACAGTTAGAGAAAAAAGGAAAGGAAGAGAAAACAAGGGCGTGCCATGCAATCCAACAGTGAAGATAGAGAGATAGAGAGAGAGAGAGAGAGAGAGAGACCTCCGTTGAGCCAGACGACGAGAGGCTTGGAAGAGGGATCGGAGTAGGCTTCGGTAAGCCAGTAGAAGAGGGCTCGACCGGCGGCTTCGTGGACGGTGACGTACCCCGAGAATTGCCGGAACGGGACTTTCGGTTGCCCGGGAAGAGACACTATGCGGTCGGCTTCTTCTGCTGCCGCTGCTTCTTGACTGTCGTGACCGGACGCAGCGTTCAGCCTCGAGATGAGTATCACGACAGCGGCCATGAAAGCCATCATTTTTCTTCTGCAGTCCATAGCAATGGCCCTTTTCGACTGAGCAGAGGCAGAGGCAGAGGCTCAAATGAACTTGGCTTCGTTACTGCTACCAGCTGTGCATGTTTGTGTTCTCGATACTGTTCGATGTGCGCGTGAGAGAGAGAGAGAGAGAGGGAGAATAAATGATATCACCCACCGGGGTAAGAACGGAGGATGGGGACAGAGAATAGGTCACCTGCTTCGAACTTTTTATATACGGTCCAGACCTAAGTTTTATCGATATTGTAGCAATCCAACTTGTACTGAGAGATCTGAGTAGGGTCCAAAAATTAATTTGTATCTAACAGTCGACAAAATGAATTGAATTTGGCTAGCCGAACTCGAGAACGAAATTGCTTGGACGGCACCCATTTTTGCACTTTTAGTAACTGGGTCTAACCAGGTCTTGGCTTGGCGGGTCCCGAAACCACTATTGCCTCAGCGGATATTGCTCAATATATTTACGCTCAATATATTTGCGCAACACTTGTAAATATATGACGCTTTAACTTCATATCACCACCGACCAAAAAAAAAAAAAAAAAAACTTCATATCACCAAATAAATCAAAGTACTAAAAAATAATTTATGCTTGGGTTGCACAATGATGCTCGTACAATCACACTCTATGTATGTGCATAGTACTTGATTCGTAACATCCCAACACTAAACTTCACAAGTATAACATAAGTGTTGATCTATTTATGTGGAATGGTAAATTTAGTAAGTTTGCAAAAGTTGAGATGAATTTTTTTTTTTATGGGTAATATAGCACTTGGAACGAGCTGTTCATATAGATGTCGAAGGCACCACAATTTCCTTTGATCAAACGATTTCCTTAGATTAAAAGTTATGGCATGTCTAGTGGTCTACTTAATAGCGTGTCAAGTCTAGGTTCAACCCACTTTTAGGATGTCTAATGTCCAAGCGTTCGAGAAAATTTTCAAGCGCTTTACTTTGAAAAGGAAAATTACCTTAGCAGGAAAACATAAAGAAAAATTACTAGGTTCCTTTTTGGATGGAAAGTACTTGAAAAAGTGCCAAAGTATTTTGCATCTATCAACATTTTCACATTTGATGTATAATATATTAGATTTTGAGGTATTGATTAGCAATATAGCAAATTCTTTATAATTTTAAGAATTTCAGGAAGTTAAGGGTATCCAAATTTTTACCAAAAGTTTCTTATAAAATGACTGGACAACATAGTTGAGATATCTAAATGGATAGTGAGGCTTGATACGAAATTATTATCACTATATTCACTAATAGTGGCAATACTTTTAATATAACATTAGGGAAATCCATATATTTAGTACATAAATGATCTTTCTTTTAGGAAAACTATACTGACGGAGTCTTGTTTGTTTCAAATTCTTTCTAACAAAAAGTCACTTATTGACTTGCTCATTCAATTTTAAGATGTTATTTATTTTCTAAATAGTTGTAAAGACAAATATATGTAATTACATCCGTCAATGTTTAATACATTTGCAAGATACCGGATATTTTGTGTTCATTCAAAAATCAGAGAATTATTTATAAATAATATATAAAAGTCTTTTCAGAATAGCACTCGTTGACTAATCGTCAATGGATTTCACAACACAGTTATTTGTTGAAAAAAATATGAAATAATGCTTTTAATCTTCCATCCTTTTCTCCAGTAGACCTATCAAAGAGTGGGGAAAGATAAGATAGAACGCTCCAATTTGACAGGCTTTGACCACCTTTATTTTCTGATTGGCTTAAACAAGATCATAATTGCCTTCTGGAATTTTCATGGTGTTGGGTTGGGACATTTGTAGGTGATGCAAATGGTCACGTCAGGTCAGGTCATGCACTGTTCCATTTTGAAAATGATATCACACCCACGATTTGGCTTCTTCAGCATGGGGCAGGGTCAAATTAAATAATAATAAAAGAATATGCTTAGATCGAAGAAAACAAATAGATTTATAGATCGTAAGTTGGTCATATTTCAACACACAGAAAAATCTGTTCCGTAAATAATGGAGCCACAAAAGGCATGTGCCATTAAGAACACGTTAGTTAGATTAAGATAGTCAAATTAATTGCTTAAATTGATTTCATAGAGGGACACGAGTATACTCGATATAGTATCGATCATTAAATTCATAATTCAATTGAATGTAAGTAATTATGGTATCGGAAATATGCATCTAAAGTGCTTTTTAAATCTCATAATCTCCAACAATGCTCAAATCTCACATGCCCCAACATACAGCAAAGGAGATATGCGTATGCAATGTTTTCACTAACAAACTAAAATCAATTTACAAGATATGATTGCATCAACATTTCTCGTGATTATTTGGAGCACCAATAATTTGGCGAAGCTAGGTGTAATCTATAGCACCTAATGCTTCAGAAACCTAAGGTCAATCTATAGCATCTTAGGTTCTTAAAATCTTATGTACTCTGGATCCTCATAATCTACTAAAATGGTACATTCTTAAATGTATTTCCAAAGTTGTCATTGATCTACTTAGGTTAGCCAGTAGCCTATATCCTATGCATTAGGAAAAGATATCCAACCACTAAGGTCAATTTTTTGCACGAGATCTGGAGTCTTTTAGTTCAAGGGTATGCTTTATGATGGTACAGATTAGCAGCATCCCATGAAATTCTTTCAGTATTCTTTTATTGGTTAACTTTTAAATTCATTTATTTTCTTTTACTTTCTTAGCACATATCCATCTTGATTTGTTGTAAAACGAAATGGCACTAAAATCACTGTTTTATCATATGAAATGACGCTAAAATACATTGATTTTCTTTTACTTTCTTGGTACTATTTTACTTTCTTAGTAAACAACCATCATGCCTTGTAAAGACTCATCCTTGTCGGGGCTAATTTTCCCCTACAAAAACCCTGGGGGCCATTTCACAAGGCAGCGGGCAGATTGGTGTTAACGTTGCCTCACACTTCTATCATGCCGCATGCGTACTTTTCTAAAGAAATATATTACATGTAGGTTAATTACAAGTAATTTTAGATTATTAGCGTATACAAACTATTATGGAAAATTAGCCAGGCAATCTACCTAAAAGTCAAAATAAAATATATGTTTTAATGTGAAAGAGAAAATTGCACTAACATCATTAAATGTTTTGCCAATTGGGTAATCAAGTCCTACATATTTTTGATCTGATGCAATCGAATCCCTTTAGCCTTTTTCCAACACCTTTGTTAAAGATAATAAGATTCTTTTGTTATAATTGTTTGTTGCGTTTGCTTTGTTACATTTGCCCGGGATGGTAATATGCTTCCAAAGGCGACAAAATCTTTAGGTACCAAACGCAATAAGCAATAAATTTGGAATATGATCATTCGAAAAGGCATTGATTTCATGCCATACTTAGCTAAAGGGTAACAAAATGAAAGGCTTTAAATGAACTTTCCATGATCGGCCATGGGCCGAGCCTATGCCGTGGACTGTCCTCGCCTAGGCCCCGTCTCGGTCTATTAGCTTTTAAACCTACTTATTTAAAGCTCGAGGGAGACACGGGAGGCGAGAATCGAGTTAGGTCATGTGTCGAGGTCTTCGCGAATTTTTGCGACGTCATCGGAACCCAATCCGACACAGGTATGAAATGTAGGATGTCCCTAACTAATTTTAAAATGAAACAAATGCTGCAGGTGGTTTTGGTTAGAGGTCAAATATCCAACAATAATGACGAATTTAATCCCTAATTTCTAAAATGTGAATGTTAACTTTTGGGACGAGAAATTTCTGGTATCAACATCTTTAGATTGTTAGAGAAATAAAGCCTTTCCTTTTTTCGTGGACGTTAAAAGAAGAATTTGTGACTACATTCATCCTGGGTGTTGATGAAACCAAAAAATAATGAATTTTCGCGTGGTACAATATGACTTAAAACTTTCATGTAGTCAAATTTGCACATTTGATTAGGGATGAGCAAAGAATCAACCTGGACTTGGAATTGCTGGTTTTGGGCGGTTCTTGCAGGAACTAGACTATTTCCCAATTCCTAAAAATTGTAACAAGTATATATTGATTTGATTAATATGAACCCATCCATTTGAACCAGGCCGATATATATTAAGGTCTTGACGATGGAAAATTGGTAAGCATGGAGTTCTCAGTTTACAAATGAGTTTAGAGAGTTATAATTATTAAGGGTCTAGTACCGAGCGTAATCAGCAAGGATATGAGTGCGTATTGAGGACGTCTTTGGTGTTTAATCCGAATTTGTCAAATTCTTTAGAAAGATATGACAGATATGACTAAAGTACTCAAGAGTATAAGAAATGAGGCAAATATATGACCAGAGTATTTATGGCAGGGATGATATATGCTTCTGTTTCTTTGTTCTTTACTTTATATGTATTCAAATGATGATCGATGATGGTTGTTGGTGAAAGAGTACGAACTGGAGTCACTGCTATAACGTAGAGGAGGAGTACTCACCGCTAGTTCTTGGACACACTCAAGAATCATATCAAAATCAATGGGCCAATTCCTAACTGGGTCTAGAAATCGGTGGGCTGGTTCCGAATTTGTGGAATCGACCTTTTAGGTATGGTTCCTAGTTATAGGGGAGAACTAGTGTTGCGGCTAACTAAGCAACCTAAAAGGGGTGAATAAGTTGTTTTAACGAATTTACAAAAATTAGCAACTATTCACTAGAAATCAAGTGAAGCAGATATTGAGACTATCAAGGGATGCTCATCTACAGGTATTAGTTAAGAGCGGAAGTAAAAGAGCACGTTAATGTTTACTGTTTCGACTTAATCACAAAGTTTATGTCCACTCTCTAGACTAACAAACACAACATGGGCTAGATTATACTAGTAATCATCTAGCTAAGTTACAACCAACAAGTATTGATCATTTCATTTGATAGATCACACTATTAGGATCTAGATGTTGCTATAAAGTGTGTACACTTAATTTTCTCATGATTACAAGGCAACAAGAACATTACTTTGGAAATATAAAAGTGTAAAACACAATTTGCTCAAAAGACGACTCATGACATTTCTCACTTGTTCTAAATAAATCTCTAACTCTCTTCGGCTTGAACTAACTATTCTTATATAGATATCTTCGATTTTCCCATTAGAGATCGTTGAGAGGAGTAGGTAACCATTAAGAGCCTTCAGCATACACCAAAATTATTCCATTCATTTAGGCTGTGTAAATTGTTTCTCTAATTGAAAGATGGCTTAATTTAACCCTTTAATCAGTTCGGCTTCAGAGAGTTTGAATAAATTATGTTGTACAAAGCCGAAAACTATGAGGTTGCATAACTGTGCCACGCGAATAGCCATTATCTTTTTAAACTGAAGGATATATGAAAAATAAAATAACTATTTTACACATTTCAACGACTACTCAAAAAATTTGGAATAAATTTGATTTTTTTTTTTTACACGATCTATCAACATCATCATCAGTATAATGTCCTAGTATATTTATAGCGATCATAGCATCTTTTGATCTATGGAGTTTATTCGCAAATTTTAATTTGTTTTAACATATTTGAGGGAAAAGAGCGATTTGACTATTTTTTTTTTTAAAGTCCTGATTTTTCCCTTGAAAAATCACATGTTGGTGCGTGCAAACGAAAAAATAAATCGAATGTTGATGGTCGTAACAAAATGAAAGTAAAGCGGGATTTTACCTCTTAGTGGAATGTTAAGGGCAAATATGTAACTCCATTTAAAGTGTATAGGACTTATTTTTGAAGTTAATAGTTAAGAATTCTAATTTGAACTTAAATTAGAGGTGAAATGATTAATATGAAAGGAAAATTCTAAATAAGTGTTTGAAGTGCCATAAATTTTTCAAATAAAAGTATGAAGTGAACCATGTCTTAAATAGGGGCTGAAGTGCTATTATTTTCTCAAATAAAAACCTAAAATGAACCCCATTTCAAATAAGAGCTTGAAGTAAATACATTAGTTTCAAAGAATAACCTAATTTCACCAACTAGTCAAAAGTTTTCCATCCTTTATATTTTCTTATTTTTTTAATGTTTTTCATAAAAAAAAACCAAAACCTACAAAAAAAGAAAATAAGAATTTTTAAAAAAACCCAAGAGGGACCTCACTCGCTTGTGGTCACAGCCCCCATCAACGGTGGGGCATTGACCATGGCCAATGGGGTCGCCGGTGCCTTGATGAGGGTTGGCGACCTTGCCAACTAGAGGCGAGGGCTAGAATTGAGAGAGTACTAAGAACCCTAGATCTAGGTTCGTGGTCCTCTCATGATTATGGTGAGTATCGTCAGCCCTCACTAAGAAGCCAATGACCCTATAGGCCATGGTTGACCCCCAGCGGTGATAGGGCGATGACCATAGGTTGGGGAGGGCTTCTAGCTACATATATTTTTTATTTTTAAGTTTGAGCTTTTCTTAAGTTTGTTTTTTCGAAAGAAAAGAGAAAAAAAGGTAAAATTAAAAGGAAAAAATGGAAGAAAATAAGAAAAATGACAAAAATGCCCCTAGTTGGTAAAGTCAAGTCTTTTTTTAGATTAACATCTCACTTTGCCACTTCAGATCTTTATTTAAGAAAATAATGTTTGGAACCCTATTTGAAATAAGTTTCGTTTCAGACTTTTATATGAGAAATCGGAAGCATTTCAGGTCTAAATTTGAAATTTTTCAAGGAGAAAAAAATATTTAGAAGGCCCTCCAGTTCAGACCGTTGTCTCTCCCTAACGAGAAAAAAAAACAGAAGAAACAGGAAAAGAATACCTCGCTCCTCCATTTGTCCTAACGTTGTAATAAAAACCATCACGAATCTCTGTCTCTCCGAGCAGAGGCTTGGCAAGACCTTCTGGATCCGGAGGTTTAACCAAGAAGAGGGTTTTTCGAACCTCCATTGGAAGACAGAGAGCTCGCGAGCTTCTTCTGTGTACGCATCCATTTTATGAAGTCTCCGCGGGTCAATTCCAGACCTCGGCGCCCCATTTTCTGGTGGTGGCTGTTGGAGCTCAGTCCGTGAACAATTTGCGGATGCAGGTCGCAGGGTTCTGAGGAGTTCGAAGGTGAGAGCAACTAGTTGACTTTGCTTTCTTTCTCGAGCTCCTTCAAGCTCGCTTTGCGGATTTCGCTTTTTCGGAGTGTGGGGACATTAGGGTTTGCGTCGTGACGTTGTTGGTTCGCTGATTCCTGCCTTGCTTTATGGTAAAGATTGACGCGCGATTTGAGCTTGTCCTGTGTGGTTGCTGGTGTGCGTAGATTGAGGTTTTGGTCTGTAGGAACCTCAAGGACTGAGCTTGGTTTGACTTCATTCAGTTGTGGAATAAATAATGAGAGAAGAAAGAAAAGAGAATTTTGGAGAATATGCGTGTAAATGAAGGCCTATTTTTTCCTTATATATCTTTCTTGTCGAAATTCTCACGTTCTTCGTGAGGGTTTTGACAGAATTGTGCTTGAACCGCCAGTTAATTGAATTAGTTGATTTTCTTGCTTTGTCTGAATATCAGTTTTACAGATGGAAATGGAATTCCGAAGTTTGTTCCTGATTTTGTTATCATTCTAGCAGGTTAATAATTGCATTACTGGCAAACAATGCGGATAATGGGTTATTACTGCTTTCGGTGAGGTGATATGAGAGGTATTGAATATGAGTGATGGGGGTCGGGAGAACAGAAGGGAACATGAAAAATCAAGCGGTCACAGAAAACCCAGTGTTGACGATTTTGCACGGGCCATTGCAAAGATTGCTGTTGCGCAGGTGTGTCAAACTGAAGGGTTTCAGGCTTTTCAGCCATCGGCCCTCGAGACGTTCTCGGATGTAGCAGTTAGATTCATACGTGATGTAGGAAAGACTGCAGTCTTGTATGCTAATTTGGCAGGTAGAGCGGAGGTTAATGTTTTTGATGTTATCCAAGGACTGGAAGATTTAAGTTTGGGGCTTGGTTTTGTGGGTGCTTCGGATATAGATCACTGCCTAGCACACTCAGGTGTAGTACGTGAACTTTTGCAGTATGTTGGTGATTCTGAAGAGATACCATTTGCCTATGCTCTTCCTCAGTTACCTATCATTAGAGATAGAAAGCAGACTCCAAGTTTCTTGCTAGCTGGAGCGGAGCCTCCTCATGAGCATATTCCACCTTGGTTGCCTCCATTTCCTGATACTCAAGATCATGTTCAGTTGCCAGTGCAGGAGAATGGTGCTAAGGATCCTCAACTTGTAGACATTGAACATGCAAAAGACGATATAAAGCCTGAGCAGCAGTCTTCATTGAGTGTGCAGCCATTGCATTCTATCAAGGGATTAGAAGGTCCTTGGCCGTTTGATGAGAGAAATGCTGCTATGCTGAAAGAAGCTGCAGTAACTAATCCATACCTCGCCGCACCTCTGAATTTTGGTGAGAAAGAAGTATCTCCAGCGGTTCTTCCTGCTAAGCTCTCCAGTGAAGCAGTGATTGGCGACAACGTAGGACAAAAGCAGGTAATGGATGGTGAAATATCTGCAATGGAAGCATTTGTCTCAGGCACTGATTCGATGAAGAGCAGGTTGAAAGATTCTGATGAGGGTCAGAAAAAGGTCCTTCCAAGCCAAAGACCGTCTGTGCAGTTTAAGATGAGGATCGGCAAAAGGTCCTTCAATGCAAACCCAAACTTGAGCTTTGAGAATGACGGTATTATTTGGGGTTCCCCTCAGCGTAGGAATAGTTGCTCTGATGATGACAAGAAAAAAAGGTCCGAGGAAAACACACCTGATGCAGCTTAGTTGTACATTATGTTTGTTCAGTTAGACTTTCACCATTTCTGAGAATCTAGCAGGAGAGTTTGTTTGGCATTTTAGTTAATGCCAGTGAATTTCTGTGTGACATATTGCCTGATTCTGATTATGGCGATGTGCTAAATGGTAGATTGTATAAGAAGTACATGAGCTCTATGATACCAGTTGAGCAATTAGCTGTTGTCAGCCAATGATTCTTTCCAAATAAAGGTTCTGACTTTCAGATGGATGGTTTAACTGCTTATAAATCTATTTATGGCACAGGAAGAATGCTTTATATGTTGTTTTATCTATTTGTTTCAGTCTTTGAATATTATTTTTCTGCCTGCTATGGTTCCATGGTCGTGTTGAATGGTGATCACTCTCCGTTGTAGAGCAAGCAATTGTATTGGTTACTCTCAGATTTTGTCAGACTGCTTCTGGTGATAATGTTCCTGTGTTACTCGTATAGAAATTTATGAAGAATTTTATGATGCCTCTGGCACTTTTATTAACATCAAACGGAAAGCGGTTGGGATGGAACGGCAAGAGGAAATAGTTTAAAATTATCCTTGCAATTCCAATGTTTAGTTCTTGCTAAGAAATGACGTGGAAACAAATTAAGAGATTTCTTCTGGTTGAAAAAATTAGAATGGCCAGGAATAATGTTGAAACGTCATAGTTGTCTCCTAGATAGGTTGTTGTATAATAACATTAAAAGGAAAAAGAGGATTCGCTTGCATAGACTTCTAAACTGGTGCGAGTATTTTTGGGATATTTGAAGGAAGAATGTAGCGTCCATTCTATGGTTTGAGCCATGGAATGTCCATTCACTCAATTTGGTGGTATGGCCATTTGTGCATTGCGCCCGGTTCTTTTCACGTTTGGGACGAGAGTTTCGTTGGTAAGAGTTACGGAACTGCACCAAACTGGAGTTGGTCAAAAACAAAAACATCGCTCGCTCGCATGCTGGGACTGAACCTGAACTAGTGAGAATGACCAGCGGTTCTTCCATAGAGGAGAACAGTACCGCACATGCACGATTGATAAAGCATTGCAAGAAAAGAATAGTGCGAATACAACTGTGCAAAATTGACATCTCCAGTGGAAAACGCCAGGTAAGGGGCTGGGGGTTTGAATTCTTCGGATTCACTTGACACTGCACCCTTTCCATTTCCAATTTCCGTAAACGGGCCAGGCTATGTCAAATTGATCAATGGACTTCCGACCTAATTCCTCTGAATTTCAAATACTATTCAAGATCCTCTGTTTTGGATTATCTAATAAATCAGACTTATTCCACATATCCTGTTCAGTCCGTCATGAAAAACACGTCTTTATCATGAGGGCATTCCAAACTCAAAGTGAGAACTTCCATTGAGAGAAATATTCAAGTGAAAAAGAAAAAAAATGCCGGCAGCCATAATATACAAATGTTCATAAGGTGTCGACATGCTGATGATCCTGCCAAACCAATCAAAAGGGCTACTCTTATTACCGAAAAATAAACAAAACTACAAAAAAAAAAAAATTCTGTAGTTGCTTCATTCTTCAATAATTAGAGCTCCTTGCAATCAAGGAGAATAAATCAATCTTTGTTGCAAATCAGTTAACTCTACTCATCACATTCTTCTATCAACATGTCTATAGTTAAGGCATGAACAAAAAATAAAATTGAAATTAGAAAACCACCTGACCACTTCACTTCAGAGTGACCACATTGGCACACTTAATGCACGAAGCATAAATGAGACTTGATGATTTGGCACATAAGAAAATTTCTTAAAGAACTTGGATGATGGGACACAGATTCCCATCTATCTGCATCACAGCTGATCAAAACAGAGAGTCATGGACGAGCCTGAGCTGAGAAGTACGGGTGATCTCGTGGCGTTACTGTACTCATGACTCTGCGGTAGAAACCCCAATATTTACTTTTTTGAGTAATTGCTGTTTGACCAAATGGATGTTGTGCCACATACTGCCGTATATCATTGGCTGCAGCTAGCTCTTCCAGATAAACACGGAGATTGCCTCCATTACCTGGCACAAATGTCACTAATGTCTCAACTCACATTGAGCCAATATTGGATATTCTATTAAAATTTGCAATGACAACCTCAGAACTAAATTTACTTCTCAACAAGATATGGAAGGAGAGGATATTCATGCAACCATGCAAAACGTAAGATTGGTCCAGCCACCATCATTGTTTTGGCCAAAAGCAAGAGCAGAATGAGATTGAGGGTCTGGTAAAAGATAACACAGCCTATTCAAATATTACAAGGATTGCTGTAACTATTCAAATGCCCCAACGTAGGCACCATTTCTCTGAAAAATAAACTTTGAGCATCATACCTAACGAAACATCACTCTCGTGCTGAAACCTGTAAGAGTTGGGAAAGACTGCAGTGTGTGGCTGCAAGTGAATTTTCATTAGTACAAATCAAACCCAAGACCATGTGAGCAGCCTAACACAAGGATCAGGAAAAGGGAACAACTCACAGGGTTGAGCAAGGCCTTATAAGGGGAATCATCCAATAACAGCGTATTTGATTCATCATAATCTCCCTTCTCCCATGGAAGGCTAGACTCATGTTTCTCCCAAAGTCTCCTGACTTCCTTAAAAACCAAGGCCTTGTGCTTGTTTTCTAGTGTTCTAAACCTTGTAGCAGTGCAATGTGAGAGATCCTACCAGATCATTACGCAGCATCAGTTTACTTAAGTACCAATTCTGCATAGTTAGTGTCAGATAACGATTATAACCAAAAGCAAGGGCATCAGCATAAAAAAATGTCTTTGAATTGCGCACCATTTCTCTCAAATAAGAATTACCATAAAAATAAGGACATCAGTGTAAAAAAAAATGACTTCAAATTTGCACCTGATTCATATAAAAAGCTAACTGAAGTTTGATATGCAATTAGGATTGCTGTTGGTTAAAATTAGTCTTCACATTGATGAAGCACTCTTTTTCACCATTTCTTAAATCTAATGCTCGCCATACGTGAGATCACATTGGACACCAAAATAAGCGATGAGGCAAAGCTGAAATAAAATTACAACTAGAATACAATGTTGTCATAAGTGTGTAAATATCAGTGCTTGTCAAAAGCAAAACACAAATATGTACATCACATTATGATTGGGACATGCAGAAATTGGGCAGGACCTCCGGAACAATTATAATGGCCATAACTTTCCTCCAAATTACCTGAAGTGGACAAAGAACATTGAAGCCTTGTTAAATGTATGTGGGACTAGGTGCACCAGAGAGACTGCGCTCAAATTAGAGGCCCATACAATTCCCCATTGATTAAGGAAGGACCACAGTCACACGCTAGGTGCACCTAATCTATATCCAGGTAAATTTTAGGCAAAACTACATTATCTTGAAGGTACCAGGGTCGTTATCCTGCTCAACTTAGTTATGGAAGTTGGCTGGAACAGCCAAAAACAGAGCAGCCAAATGGTCACAACCATCTAATTAAGTATCCTGGTGGAAAAGGTTTCTAATTTTCAAGTCAAGAGGAGAATTCAATGCACATCAAATTTTACAGATGAAATTGTGATCAGCACCACCATGCAGAATGGAAAGCTAAACTCATCTGAAAACCAGCAAGCAGGACTACTGTCTAGGAACTAAATGTGCCATTAAAAGCAAAACAATGCCTACCCAACAAAAAAGCAGCTTATGCTTCATATCTCCCAGAAGATAATCAACCACTCTTTCCACATTCTTCCTGCAGAGATGCACAGATCAAATCAGCATGTACACCCAGAACTGCCACACAGAGAGAGAGAGAGAGAGAGGGCCAGGAATTGAATTGGCCTAGTAATACTTGTTTCTTGATGACCATATGCCCACATCAAATCTTTCAAAGCAGAACTTCAGAAAATCAACGCAGAAGGGTCTCTTGAAAACTGAAAAAGAAGCAGCGCGAATATAATCTCAGCCAGTGAACATAAAAGACAAGAGAAACCACAAGACTCTATAGACAACGTTCGCAATTCACCTGCTCGTTTTGCAATATTTATGTCTGCTTTGTACTCCTTGGGAGGAGGAGAAACTATATCTGCAAGAAGCCCATTTATATCAAGAATTAGAAGTTTCCTCCGATGGAGGAAAAGTGGCCGTGCTGGTGAAAAATGGAATATTCCATGATGCTGTCTTCGTATGGAATATTCCACCATTGCTTCATCCTTGCCGGAGAGCTGCTCAAGTAGCTTTGGCTTTGCTTCATGCACCGAATATTCAAATAACTTATTACCATTTCCCAGTACACAGTTTTCACCTGCCACACCAATACTTGGCAGGAGACTGGCTTGACTAAGATCAGCAAGGCCATTGCCTAGTAGTTCATAAGCCGTAGAGCTATTTGACACCGCTTGGGGTGTTTTCATGCACATGCTCCACTGTTTTGTCTTGTTTCTCTCCACGATGCTCACTTCAAAGGGATTGTTCCTTGTCCCCTCTTCCAACTTTAGGTTTCTGAAACGCAACCTTTGCGTCATCAAATCTGCTTGTAAGGGATTCTCTTGTTGCTCAGTCAAATTCATCGAAAAAGTGACAGCCTTGCTGGCCAACTTTGAGTTTTCCTGCACGAATATCTTTCTGTTGCTAGAATTAACCATATCGGTTTCTACAGGTTTGATACTCTCGGTCATCATTTTCAACATGGAGGGGACCTGAAATTTAAGACAAATGAAGTTGTCAAAACAGTTTGGTTCAGGACAAACTGAAGTAGGAGAACTGAATACGGATAAATTTGAAGTTTCAACCGATAAGCACGTCAACTTATGACATAAAAGTGGAAATTAGAGATACAGGACTTGAGATTCTGAACAAAGCAAACGAGCTTTAGCAGATGAAGACTCAAAACCAAACCCCATCAAGCAACTCCCAGTAATGCCGAGTTCGCAGGGACCACTGTACATGTAACTAAATCGCGGTGCTTTACCGTGCAACGGGACGGTGGCAAGATTAAAAATCTCACCTTGACACAACATAGAACATCCATAATGCCGGTAACAGCAATCAGACACCGTTGCAGACAACATCCATAATGCCGGTAACAGCCATCGGACACCGTTGCAGACAATGTGCAAAGCAAAAACAAAACCCAATGAAACAGCTTTTCAGATGAAAGTTGACGCTATTCCTCCGGACATCTTCAATTCAGACCTCATAAATACTCTATCAGCCTTCAAGCCCAAAATAAAGAGCTACACAAACACGACTCTCGAACTCAAGATCTGATTATATTTATGGGCAAAAACCTACCGGCAATCCTCGAACCTCAGTGGACTCCAGAATTCTTCAATGTCGGATAAAATCGTATGCTAAACGAAATGGGACCTCAGCTGTATTGGTGGTGCTCGGGTCTGATTTGAGAAAAAGAATCGCGAGAGGAACAAATCACGATTGAATAAGGCGACGGGCTTGGGCTACAAAGGCCGGCGCCGACGCCCTCGCCGGTTCGCGACCTCGTCGCCGGCGCCGGCACCTGAGCAACCCGCCCGCAACCCCTCTCAGACTCTCCGGCGACGGGCTAATGCAGGCGTTCCCGACCGAGGCGAGCTCCGTTCATGGCCTGACGAAGAGGAACGAACCTCCGTGTGGTTTTCTCTTCTTTCGCTTGCGTGCGGGAGCGTGCTGCGGGCGGAGGGAGGGAGGGAGGGAGGGGAGATTTTTTGACTTTTGATTGGGGCTTGGATGTTTTATTTGTGCATGGTTTTTCTTTTTCTATATATGTTTTTTCTTTTATTTTCGGTAGGAGAAGATCTTTTTCGTAAAAGGATAATGTCACGAAAATTCTACACATATTTTTTGTGGATATTAATATCCCCTCTCACCAATGCCTTCAATCTTACTCGAGTAACAATAAAATAACCTTTCGTTAAATTCCCGTAAACACGACAGCTGAAATTTTGATATAATTACATGTGTAGTTATATCAGATCAATATAACAACGTGCACACTTTGTTACGTTGGATTCCTTTGTCCAACGTTATTTTAAAAAGCCGTCGAAATGAATTTTTAATCATAATGAAATTCAAAAGAAATTTGTATTTGGATCATTAATACAAATTTGGGTTATTGGCAGGACGAAGTAATGAGCTCCATGGAAAAAAAAGAAAAAAAAAGCATGGGATTTTTGTTATAGAATTAGCCATTTTCCCAAATCAAATAAAGGTAGCGTCGATGGTTTTATCAATTATATTTTAGGTTAATATCACGATAGATAAATTTATTTCAAACTAATTTTTTAACACAAAAAAATCCATAAATTTACCATTTGTTAAATATTATAATCAAATTGTTGAGTTGAATGATACGTTACAATTGATGGATGTACTAGTGTTTTACACTCCATTTATGATAGTAATTCAATTTAATGGTAATTAGACTAATTTGTCATAAATGTACTATTTTTGGGTTTTTGGTAGTAAAAAAATTAGCGTATGGTAAATTTGAGTTTAGGATATTCATGGTATTAATTCTTGCCTTTTTCTTTCGCCAATTAAAGAAAGGAGAGATATTTAGCTACTTTCTCTCTCTTTGCTTGCAGATATTTAGGTGCTCTCATTTTCATGGCCCCAAGACAAACACCGACGTAGCATATCATTTTTATCATATCATTCTTCATGAGCTCGAAGTTAAGGCTTATACTCTTGAAGTAATCATAATTTTATATAAATTACTACTTAATAAAATTATTGTAATCATAGTCTATGAATTTAATCGTAAGATTCAATAAATATATAATTGGTTAATTATGATTCTGATAAAATTAATAAGACTATCAATATGATAGTAATTTACATATCTAGAATTAGATACAACATTATTCTTTTTTGGTTGTCAAAACATAATGTTATTCATAAACTATTATTTACTATTTGGCTAATATCTTGAAAAACTTTAACTGGTACATTTGTGATAAATTTATTTGAAATTAATTTTTGACTACAAAAAACCCAAAACTAGTATACTTTTGATAAATTTACTCCAAACTGGTACACTTGTAACAAATTTATCATTTATTAGTTTTCCGTGAAATTTTAATGTCAAATTGCTATAACACGTGACAATTGACTGATATACCGGTTTATGATTTTACTCTCTATTTGTCACAATTGTACCATTTTTGTGATTTTCTATGGTATTAATTTAATTTAGTGGAGGATATATTTGTTACAAATATACTAGTTTGTGGTTTTTGGCTATGAAGCACAGGCACTTTCTAGGAGTTTTTGTGTCATGTCAGATACTTCGACTTGTTTTCGACACTTTCCGACACTCTCTGACACTTGGTCAACACGTGTAGGAAAATCTGACACTTGTTCAATTCTTTAGATACTCTCCGATACTCGAGTCTGGAATTCCGACACTTGATTTTGATATGCAAGGTATGAATTTTAAAATTTTCAATAAATGAAAGTTCAAAATGTAAATATGCAAAATAATAATAATAGTAAAAATAATAAATGGAGAAAGAAAAAAAACCTAGTTTTTTTCTTCTTTTTTAACTTTCACTTCCTATGACATACAAATTATCCCCCAAGTTTGTTTTCTCTTTTCTTTTGACACGCTCTAACACACGAGTTCAGAATGTGGATTGCTTGTTTTTTTCTTCTAAGTTTTGTGAATTATTTGAATGGAGTTGAATTTGTTAAATTAAAAAAACAATGGATGATATTAACAAATGAAAGATTAATGTTTTTAGTATAAATTATTTCTAGACTTGTTTCTATTATTTATTTATTTGTGAATTTGAATCAAATTATAATCATAAAAAGTTCATGTCTGCATAAAAATATACATTTAATACATAATGTGTCCCAATGTGTTGAAATCCTCTATTTTTTAAGAAACGACGTGTTGGTGTATTGTGTTGTGTTGTGTCACGTGTCGCATGTTGGTGTTAGTGCTACTTAGGTTTTTGTCAATCGAATATAAATTTATTACAAGTGTACTGGTTTGAAGGTTTTTTGTGGTCATTTGGAATAAATTTATCATATATGTAACGGTTTGAGGGTTTTAGTATTAAAAAAATTAATTTTTGGTAAATTTGCCATCAGTTTGGAGGTTTTTCGGGATATTAACTCTTTAATATTCCAAACATATTAAAGCTGAATACAACCATTTTGTTATCATAATAATCAGTAATGTATTATATGAACTGTATAATAATAGTTAATGACAGGTTGGATAATTACATATGAGTCATAATATAACAAGTAATGTAATTATTTTAAATAGTCAAAATATTAGATATTGCGGGCATTTTGGGAATTTTGATACAGTTTCATTGCCAGTACAGTTGTGTTTTTACGTGCTTTCTCAAAGTGTGAGTCATGATGCATTTTGAAACGTGGAAGTAGTAAAGATCATTACATTGTTCAATGTATAATCTTTTTGTCTTGAAAGGCTCTTCTATATGGATGATTTCCCTTTCGCCGTAATCTTGGTGTGAATTGGAGCAAAAAATGTTTTGATGCAAAAGTAGGTTCAATTACACAAATGGTCCCTCAACTTAGATTCAATGTACATCGGACCAACTATGGACGAAAATTACCAACATAAACACTGATCGTCTTAGATGGCACGATAGACACTGATGTCAACAATTTGTAATAATATTTTATTGAATATTTTACTTTTTTCTTTTCTTTCCTTTTTTCCCCCCTTCCCTTCTTTCTCGAGCCAATTGGCGGCCCTACGCGATGGCCAATGATTGGCCAGAGATGAGGGCCGACGAGATTGATCTCACCTACACCTGGCAATGCTTGAACTCACTAGATCTAGCCACTAGCGAAGCTTGACCTCACTAGCCACTAGCAGGTTGACCTTGTCAGCTCACTCGACCTCGCCTACCTTGCTGTCAGCCTGTCATTAGGCAAGGTTGACGTCGTCCACTGAATAGGGGTGGGTGAGGCTTGCCATTGTCAACAGGGGTGAGCTTCGCTAGAGGCTGGCGAGGCCTCGCCTTTGGCTGGTTGCCAAGGTCGAGCAATTGACGAGAGGAAAAAGGGAAGGGGGAAAAAGGAAAGAGAAAGAAAAGGAAAAAGAAAAAATAAATAAAAATTTTGAAAATAAAATATTATTAAAAATTGTTTATTGGTTGTGCCACATAAAAGTGTTACATCCACGTTAGCGAAGTCTAGCAAAAATTGGCTGGTTGGATTAAATTGACAAACCGTAAAAAGGTTTAGGATTCAATTAGTATAATTAAAAAGTTTATGACTAAATTGGCAAAAATGTAATAAATTTAAGACTTTATGGACAATTTTCTCTAATGAAAATACAAATTTCGTCTTCATATATAGTGGCAATGTCGATTATGAACCAAATTTTTCTAAAATACAATCCAATAATATGTGGTGATCAAGGATTTTTGGGAAAACTCTGATTGAAGTGATTCTTGAGATATAAAAAAACAACCAAATATTTGTCATCTCTTGAATTAATCTATGTTAATCATAAATTTCTCGACACCTATGAGGTTGAATGACTATGATTAAAAAAAGATAAGATATCTAGCAACTTGAATTTTCGATTTTATCAAATTAGGTACTGAAAGGAAAACTCTCACCGAGCATGATCTAGTTGTACCCTTCGATCGATATTTTGATAAGATTGACTTTCGGTTGGATTTTGATCAAATCCTAGAAAAACATTAGGTGTCTACACTCAATTTGGAACTAGTGTCAATATTCGTAGATAAAACGGAAGGACTCTAGCCTCAACAACCTATTTATTTGAGTTTTCTATCAAATTTATTTTTCTACGTACGATCCCATATAGCAATGACCCTTGAACCTTGACCAAGACTTCATGGGTTTACAAGGGATGTATAAGTCCCTCCTACTAAATAAAATTCCTTCCCGGTCTCTCAAACTATCATCCCGCATTGCTACAAGTGAAATTAATAATAATCCAAGGGCGCCTATGTTCCAAGCTCCTCTCGCTAGGTAAAAGTTCTCTCTATCCATGGTGATAGTCTACCCATGGAAACCTTAAGCCCCTTCCTCCCTCATATAGTTCCAAGTGGCGACCCATCTCACCACCTCCTTGCCCTTCCAAAGCTTTCATTGGTTGTTTGAGTCTTACTTTACCCATTTGCTACATCTCTGCTCTTGCTCTGTGAAGAAGTTTCGCCAAAACCTTCACCTTCTCACATTCCGTGTTTCATCCATTTCCTTTCCAAATGTCATTCCCTAAATGCGTTCCCATAGTTTCTAACTCCATCAAACGAGTCACTTACCAAGTTCTACCCAAACCCTAAACCCTATGGATAGCTCCATTCATCCAATATCCACTCCAGTCCCGTCGAATAGGTTCTGTTTGGACCCCTGAGACGAGTCTGGTTCATGTCTCTATAGACAAGGCATATGATAATTCTATTTTAGATAAAATATTTTTACTAATTTAAGCTTAATGTTTGCTAAGTTTTGATGAATTTTTGGTGAACTTATTTGCTACTCATGTAATTTTATTGAATTTTGTAGGAAATATGACTTTCGGATTCATAAGGGACTGTGTACGTCATTTGCATAACAAGCCAAGACCATATGCGTAATTTTCCCATATGTTTGTGTTGGATTTGCAAATCCGTCCCTACGCTTCAATATCTTCAAGGATATTTCAATATCTTCAAGAATATTTCAGTATTTTTTAGAATATTTGATCTTGAAGAAAAGGCCATCTAGGACTCGATTTTTGAAGGCTATATAAACCCCTGTTGTGCCGCATATTTCAAATTCGGGAGGAGCCTTGGAGCTGCCATCAGATTTTAGGTTTTCTTAGTTAGCTTTTATACTTCTATTTTATTAGTGGAATTGGTGCATGTCAAGTAGAGAAGGAGGAGGCAAACCCGATCTACTTGTGACTCAAATTGGTGAATTTGTTTTAATTTAACATTATGTTCTCTTTAATTTTGTTGTTAGTTTAACTTTAGTTATGTTCTAAACTTCTTTTGTTGGAGCTACAATGGATCTTAACCATGATTGGTTGATTTTCAAGACTTGTTCATGCAATATAATTGTTTTGATTGTGCCATTCTCTATCATAATCTTAATGCTTTTAGAAGTTTGGCCAACTTTTAAATGATTTTTGATGTATGCATGATATCGGGTAGAGATTGCATGCATGAACACTAGTGATATTGAACCATAAATTAAATCTAGGTTAAGGTACACTAGATTGTTTGTGTGGTTACGGTAGTAAATCTAGGTTAGGACTACTTAGATTAAATCTGAGAATTCCCACAAGAGTTTAATGCTTTTAGGTAGTTTAAATTCACCTAAGATTAGTGTGAGTTAACACACCTGATTTGGGATTATTAGAACAAGGTTGACTTGTAATCTAACTTAGGAAATTTTGCTAACACAATTGGAAATTAATTTGTTGTATGACAAATTAAGAGAATTGATTATGAGTGGTTAAGTGAAGTTGGATACTCTTAACGCTTTTTGATATTGGTTAAAATCTTGAAATTTGCATTGTTAATTTTCGGTTTACCTTAGATTACGTTTACTTTGCAATTTAATTTGCTTTGAATCCTTTAAGTTTCGGCTCTTTTATATTTTAGTCCTTTAATTGATTTAGTTCACTTTTTACTTGCCTTTTCGGCTTGGTTAGCTAAATCTTTGGATTGATCACATTCGGTATGTAATTGGATAATTAGAGACAATCCTAGTGGGAACAATACTTCCTCATTACTTTATTACTTGTAGATATTATGCACTTGCAATTCACCTAATAGCATCTTTAGTTCTCCTTTGTAGTAGAAAGCCCAAATCTAGTCTTCAAGCTCCATTGCTAAGGTGGAGCTAATTTCCTCAATTTCGAGCCCTGTAAGCACAATAGAGAGATCGGTATGGATGGGGAAATAGATAAGGAACATAGGGTGCATTTGATCCAGCTTTGCAAATGAGTCTTGGGAAAATGCAAATGCCTTTGACCTAAAGTCCATTAGGGAAATGCAAATTGCGTTTGGTAAAAAGTCCTTTACAAAGCTACTTTGTCCTAAATAGTGCTTGGCAATTTTTTTTTTTTTTTGCAAAGGACATAGGTCTAATATTTTTTTTCTTAAAATAAAAGCTCTCCCATGAAGGGCTAAGGCTGTCGGCAAGATCTAGTTTGCACCGATGGCCATCGCCCAAGGTCGTGCAACCCTTGGCGAGGGTCGCGCAACCTTTGTGACCATCACCTAGGTTGCGTGACCTTGGCGATAGCCGTGTGAGGTTGTGTTACCAAGGAGACGACCACTTGGGTTGCACAACCCAGGTGATCGTCACACAACTTCGCCGACCTCTCGCTAGTTGCCCTTTCTAAAAAAAAAATGAATAGTGACAAGGACAAAATTGAAAAATTAAAAAAATTGGTGAGAGTAGTTTTGGAAGAAGAAATCTAGTTTCGGCATTTGGCCAAATGTTGAAAACCCAATGCTAATCCCTACTAGCATATTAGGCTTTCAGCTTTCCTAACCCCTTAAACACCCCATTTGGTTTAGCATTAGGGAAAAGCCTTTGGCCAAATGCAAATGGCTTTAACTCAAAGAATTTTGAGGAAATGCAAGACTGTTTGGTAAATTATAACTGAAAAGTGCTTTAGGGAAATGCAAGACTATTTGGTAAATATATATTTGGAAAGCCCTTTGGTTTAACCAAATTAATTTTTTTAGTTTTAGTGTTTTTAAAATTGCAAAAAAGAAACAATGACTATAACCTTTTACATTTTCATGTTGCGAGTAATGTAAAATATACATATTAGTAATTTTATTCAAAAATTATATTAAAAGAATTTGATTATAGATTAGATGCAAAACTCAACTTTTGACCTAGGACTCTTTTAGGTTTGATTTCAACTTTGAATGATTTTTTTTAATTATTGTAGTATTAATCATCTTCTTTAATTAATGACCATTCTAGTGTATTGATAAAAGTTAGGCTATTGATTGTTAGAAAAAAAAATGATGCAGAAAAAAAAAAGGATGAACTTATTCAGTGGATGGTAAAGTGACCGTTGAGTAAGCACCGCATATAAAAAAGGGAGTTTTTCATTAAAAAAAAAATAAAACCAAGTTCATCTGTATAAATTTGACTAGAAAGAGAGTCATTTCATGATAGTAAATATGGTTGCATATGCTTGGAAAAAAAATACGTTATACTTAGTATTACAAACCTTTACGGCTTTGTAAACTCATGGCTATTTCATCACGTAAACATGCCATGTTGGGGGATGCATATGAATTCGAAGCACCCACCCCCTCATTTGCATCATCATGGTCAACTGAATATCCATAATTGTGATCCAATTCTGCTTGTTCAAAATTTGTATCAATCACATTATTTCCTTGTATATAATTGTGCAAAGTCATTACCGTTACGACAAATTGCACTTGCTTTTCATACGGATAACTTGGCATATGAGTTAAAATCCCCAACTTCTATTTTAATACACCAAAGGCTTGCTCAATTGTCAATTGTAGCGAGGAATGGGCATAGTGAATACTTCTCGATATCCCGTAGGTGAAGGACCTTCTCAAAACTCTGGTAAATGATATCTAACTTCTTTATATGGCCCCAAATAACCAATCGGATTGGATATCCAGCATTTACTAAGTAATATTTACCTTTATAAATATAGTAAATTTAATCAACATATGCCAATTAGATATATTGATGTATCTAAACCATTAAATAACATACTTGGAGGAGGATGGGGAAAATGTGCGTCACATCTTCCAATTGCTTCATAAAGATGCGGGTATCATGAGCTTGTCCCTCCCAACCGGCTCAAATATAAACAAATTCCATATTAAAATTACATATGGCTAACACGTTTTGAGTTGTTCCTTTTCGACCAATAAAACGAATTTGATCATACTTAGGTACAATCGTTGGGATATGTGTACCATCAATAACTCCAATGCAATCATTAAAATATGGATAAAATTGTCGATCTTTCTTGATCTTCTTTAGAATTTTTTTTTATTGTCAATCAATTGGTTGGATCAAATCTTTTCTCATATCACATACTTTATCTAAAACTAAGCTAAATTGCATACTTATGGTTTTCCTAGAGTATTGAAAACGCTCTTGTGCTAACCTATTACCTATACCATGTCCTAAAATATGAAGAAACATACCAACCAATTCTCTAATATCAGTATTCCTAGATCCTCGAAGGCCATAATGTGTTACTAAATCATGCGTTAAATTGTTCTTATGCATTATAAACATATTATAGCACCTTATCGGATTAGCATCTCCATCAATCAACTCTTTTAACCATACATAACCTGTATATGTTGAGCTCATACAAGGTTGTTTGCAAAGGCTGGTCACTTGATAAAGAATTGTAGCTCGAGCTATTGAGACAAGATCCCATAATTCATTTTCCTCTTGTTCATGATTTTCCCTTGCATGTGAATCATCCATAACTGCTTTAAGCAACAAAATATAGAGAGAAACAATGCATTAACCATCACATATATGCAAACTATCACATTAAGATAACACCAAATAAAAACAATTCTCACATCAAACATTAATTGAAATTAGGTTCACAAGGGCTGCAAATAAAGATCCATAGTTAGAAACAAAGTAGAATGACTAAACTTCAAACATGACAACAATAAGATGCTAACATCCCATCTACGAAGACTTGACTCTCTTCTTAACTTATATTTGAGATACATTACTTTTTTTGCATCATCCTTTAAGCTCATGAAAACCTACCTATTGTCTATCTGTTCCTTTAAATGAAAATTTGCAAAAAAGTACAAGTCTTTGTCTTCCACAATCTCAGGTATGGAATCCAATATCTCTATGAGGTCCTCGTAAGGATCGACTAAATTGGTTGCTTTAGATGCAACAGTGGCAATACTCCTACTCTCAACAACTGTACACAACCTATTAATTTGTGTTCCGAGCTCTTCTCTTGTGCTCAATTTCTTATCTTTTTTTCCATGAGCTTGCATCTTTGAAGTCTGCACCACTCTTTCACGGGTCTAAGTTCCAATTAGTTCAACAACGGTTTCATCCACATGATCCTCCAAATTTTCATCAATAGATCCTACAACATCATTGATACCAGGTTGTGTGGCCTTAACATCATTATTAATATATAAACTTTGTGCAGGATTCCATGTGATTCCTCTAGTAACAACTGTATCTTTGAACATCATATCTAACTTTATTTCAAGATTAGGATGTACGCCTTTCATCCTAAAAGCCTTAAACTTTGGATTGGCCTGTTATAATGAAGCATTTGCATATAAGTTGTATCATTAAAGGTGAGCTTAACACGAAAGTTAAAAAAGAAGTGAGGAAAACTTGAATTTTACTCTCCCACCATTCGTTACTCGCATCAATGGTTTTCTTCCTTGAATCCCATCCTAGTCCAATTTCATTGTAAAGTAATGACCTCCATCTTTTCCATTCTTCCTTGAGGTTATCCCACTTACTCTTCATTTGTTGTTTATCATACTTTTTGCCCATTAGCTCCTCAAACTTACTAATTATGACTATCCATCCATCTCTTTTGTTGTTTGCAAGACGATTGCCTTATTCAATTTGTTCAATGCACAACTTACAAAAGGTTTCTACATCTTCTGAGCTCCAAAATGCTTTTTCCTTTGATGAATTCATCTACTAGTAAAGTGACACGAACAAATTTAAGAGACACAAACAAACGAGATCAACCATGAACCAATCCAAATGAAAAATATAAACAAACGAGTACAAACGAGTGTATTCCGTCAATTCACATTTGACAATTTGAGAATAGCACACAAAAATAGGAAGGACACAAATACATAAAGTTAAAGCACATGACTTCATTTCAGATATTGCACCTTGTAGTGAAATGCCTCATTTTGGATCAAAATGCCTCATCTTGGATCAAAAGCATTTTTAGCCATAAGAAGCAAAAGAGCCATCAGCCAAGGTCATTGGTTCACGTGTTAAAGCAACATAGAGAATCTAACGCATGGAGAGTGAGTTTCGTTACTGGATCAGTGGTGTATGTGCATCCATATGAACAACAATTGGATATTCTTCCTAACCAACCAATTAATGCAACAATGATTGCATGTGTGTATCGTTTTATAAAAGCTAACGATCGTACACAACACTTGTAGATACTTCCAGCCTATGAGAACTAAAAAACCATTCAATAGCTGCTTCAAAATCCTCCAAGTAACTGGCAAGTCAACTAAATTGCTACACTCCATGTGGCAACATTCATGACTATTCTGAAAGGATATTGACATTAACGCACAACATGAAAAGCTCCATATAGAGAGCTAGTCTTGCTGCATGTGTCAATGCTTCATTAGAAACACTCCTCACATCACTACGTGGACAGTGAAATAACCACAACTTGCCTCTTAAAATATGACATCAAAATGAAATACAGCTCACATTTCTTGTCTCAATGTCCTCCCCAATTTATATCCATCTTGTTCTTCCAAGAGGGCTCCAAGGAAGAAGTTCACTGGTGCACAAAAAAAAAAAAAAAAAAAAAATTGCCCCCCACATTGCCCTTTTGTTCACCAAAGGTGCAACCAATCATTACAACACAAAGACACTTCATGTTCAGGAGAGCAAACCTCTTCCTAGGGAGGATATTATTAGATGTGAATTCAAGTAAAGCTATGCCATAGAACAACAATCCCACACAAATTGTAATCAAGAACCTGAAGTAACTCCAGAGATATAACAATGCAAATAGTCCACTTACAAACAAAAATCCCTGACACTTCAATTATTCAAGGCAATCCCACAAAAAAGAAAAAGAAAAAGAGTCACTCGGGTCGTTCAGAGGCCAATGTAAGTGGGATGATCAACCTCGATGGCTTCAAATCACCAAAAAGAGAAGATTTTTTCGCAACGGGAACGACCCCACAAATCCTACTTAAAACAAAATTTGCGTTATACTGATAGTGGAGCCGGCGAACCATACCCCACTTCACATGACAGGTCAATGCCTAAAGCAAATCCAAAGCAACGAGGACTTTCAAAGATGAATAGACCAGAAACCAAATGCAAGAGGAGATCAAAAGATGAAGATGCATATGCACGACCTCAATAGAGAGAGAGAGAGAGAGAGAGAGAGAGAGAGAGAGAGAGAGAGAGAGTACCATTGAAGCAACGAGGACTTTCAAAGATGAATAGAGCAGAAACCAAATGCAAGAGGAGATCAAAAGATGAAGATGCATATGCACGACCTCAATAGAGAGAGAGAGAGAGAGAGAGAGAGAGAGAGAGAGAGAGAGAGAGAGAGAGAGAGAGAGAGAGTAAGAGAGTACCACGAAGACGAACCCTTCTCGCCTAAGACGAAGGCTATCAACGAATCGCAGAGAGAGATGAAGAAGAGAGATCGGCCATCGCAGGTTGAGAGCAAAACAGAGGGAAGCATTCCACAGAGAGAGAGAGAGAGAGAGAGAGAGAGAGAGAGAGAGAGAGAGAGAGAGTTAAAATTCATTAATCGAGAGAGTAGCATTTCGCAAATGCTAAATACCCAAAGCAAGTCCCCACCTGCTTTGGACTTTCAGCATTTCAAATGTTAGCATTTAGCCAATGAGACCTCATAATGCTGAACCAAACACCTAATATTTTTTCCAATGGGCTTTGGGGGCTTAAAACTCCTAAGGAATGCTGAATCAAACGGGGCTAAAAGCCTCTTGGGAAATGCTGAGGTGTTTGGCAATCCATCCCAAAGCCAAAAGCCTTTTGGGAAAATTGAACCAAACTCATTCGTAGATTGGCTGCATTGTGCAAAAGGATGGAGAAAATGTGGTTAGAGGATGTTGTAGCCAACGTGTTTGAGAAAATTTCTAAGGAGAAAATGGAAGTGTGCAATCTAACTTTGATGGGAAAACCTTTTTCTAGGCATATTGTGAACCGACATGCGTTCCTATCCACCATGAGACAAGGCATGGAAAACTGAGAAGATTGTGTGTAATCCAATAGAATCAGGTTTATTCATGTTCACATTTACCTCAAATAGTGATAAGAAGCGGGTATTGGAAGATAGCTTGTGGTGCTTCTTTAATAATTTGTTAATACTTTAGCAGTTGATGTCGATGTTAACACCTGATTTTTAGTTGACATGTCTTTAAAAGTAAAAACTAGAGATTGGGGTTTCTGAGTTCAACGGGGCTCGTTTCTCGAACTAAAAGTGTTATTTTTCATTTCGTTTTCCTTGGCCTATCCTTTGTAGGTAATTTCCTACCCATTTTCAAAAAAAAAAAAAAAAAAAAAAAAAAAACGAAAAGTCAAAATTGATTTTAGAATTGATTTTTTGGCCAACCTTTTAACCAAAAGTTAACTTTGAGTCAAAATTTGGCTTTTTACACAAAAAGTTCTTAATTCGTCTTGGTTTCACTTTGGTCACAAAAATTTTGGAAACAAATTGGAAGTTTTAATCATAAAATCATCTTTTAGTAAAAATTCTTTTGGTCAATCCTTTGACAAAAAAAATTTAAAAAATGTAAAAACCCTCAAATCATCTCATTTTGGCTTCAATTTGACTTTGACATAAATTTTTTTTTTTTTTTGCAAAAATTGATTAAAAATCTCATTTTTTGAATTTTTTGATTTTAGGTTCAAAATCGATCAAAAATAAAATTAGTTTCATTCTGTCAATATTTTGATTTGTTTCCTTTTACAACATTTGATCTAGATGTCATCATGTGTTCACTTGTTTGACCAATTTTGAGATTTGGTATGTCGGGATAAAAATTGATAGTTTTAGCCTCAAATAGTGATTTGAATTGATTTTTTATGACTTGTGCGTTCACATTTCAAATCAACTCATTTTCTCAAATCAATTTAGGCAAATTCACTTGGGAAATTTCCAATTTGGTATATTTAGCTCACTTGAATTTTGGAAAGTTGGGTCAATGAGCTTCAATTGGTGCAATTCAAGTTGATCCATTCTAGACTAAGGTTTAATTTGATGGGTTAAGGTTCAATTTCATCATTGACCCTTAATATAATTTTGGCATAAAGTCCGTAGCCCCATTTTAGTGTCATTTTGGATATATTAGGCCATTATTAACATAGGTAGTTGAACCAAATTGAACCAATTGATATCTTGTTTATCAATTAGATTCAATTTCGATTAATTTGGTTTTTGAGGGCATGAATTATACAAATTACGCAAATTGGCAAGAAATTCCAAATTTTCACACACCCATTGAGTTTAAGTATATTTTTCAATATTCTTGGGTTAATTGAATCGATTAAAATCCATTGAGATGTTTTTAAAAGTTTTGATTGGTTTAATTTCAGCGATTTTGGACTGTTCCTCTTCAAATTAGCCTATTTTTATTCTAATTGGACATGAGTTTCTTACAATTAAGTCCTACCTAATTGCATAAAATTTTTAAAATACCAACCAAAGCTAGCCAAAACCAATCGAACCGGTTCTAATTAGTTCAGACTGGTTCGACCAATTTCTAGCGGACAATAGCGAATTTGGCCATTTTTCGGTGGGCTACCGATGGCGAGTGGCCACCACTGACTAGTCCAAGGTCTGGTCAATCTTCCCATGCATCTCTTGCACAAAATTTACAAAAATACCCCTAGTGAATTCACCAAAATGCCCTTAGGTGTCATGTTATTAGTCATAATCACTATAGTTAATCCAATTAGAAGACTCACTAAGTGACTAAGCACTAAACCCCATCCATTCATCAACAATTAAGCCATGTATCTTGACATGTCATCGTTCCATGAGATCAATCCTAAACCAACAAGATTAAGCTTTCCAAAATCAATACATAATAAAACCTAATTATTAGGAAGAAGGTTATCTCAATAGGCTTTTGCTACCCAATCTACAGGCCTATTGATTTCCTTAGGCACATAAGACACTGAAGCTCTTATACAACCATGGGTGGGAGGGATTCTACAATAATGGGTGGGAGGGATTATACAACCAATTATTAGGAAGAAGGTTGTATCATCCTTGCCACCCAATCAACAATGGGTGGGAGGGATTATACAACCAATCATTAGGAAGAAGGTTATCTCAATAGGCTTTTATTGCCTAATCTGTAGGCCTATTGATTTCCTTAGGCACATAAGACACTGAAACTCTTATAAGTTGGGCCAGCAAGGCTTTGCAATCCTCCAAAATAACTTCCACTGTCCATGGGCTCGGAGCATGGCCTAATCAACACTCCACAATTGAGAAGCTATTAGTTTCTACTTCAATCTCACAGTTTAGATTAGTCGAAGCCAAATACTTTCACTTCCTTGTCTCCACTAGTCTTGACAAAACCGCACCGAGGGCTAAAACTTCAGTTTTTAGGGCTGAATCGGCATAGATTGTCAAAGCAAAGCCATCGATGAGAACTCCATTGGCATTTCTACAAATCTTGACCGCGGCTTCCTCCCTCTATTTGTCAATCCAAGAACCATTGATGTTGTACTTTAGAGATCCTTTCACCAGGGAAACCCATCTCATAGGTATTTGCGCAGTTCATTTTCCTCAATCTCTTGTTTTTGGGTTCCACTTGTTGAATAGCAAAAGTTCTACATTTGCTTTGTTCACAATTTCACATGGCCTTAGTGTGTTGCCTTGGAAAACCATGGAGTTGCGCCATTTCCAAATCTGCTAGAGGGTTTTAGCAATCAATTCCTTTGACAGAGGGCTGTTGCATGAGGTAAGGGTTTCAAGAAACCATTTGTCAATTCTTGTGATTTTTGGGGGCGAAGGGTTGATTCTCAGTTTCGGATCTGACTAGATCTCTTTCATCCATTAGCAGAGTAGTAGTAAGTGTTTTGGTGTTTTTGGCATATGATGGCACATTGGGCAAAGCAGATCAGGTAATATTTTCCTCTTATGGAGGTTTTCCTTCATAGGAAGTGCATTAGGACACATACTTCATATGAAAAACTTAATTTTTGGATGGATGTAGAGATTTTGGATCAAGTTCCATAATTTCTTAGAAGAATGGTGCAATGAGGATGCCTGGGATATGTTGTTGTGGTTGTTTGCTGAATAAATGATGTTGTATTTGTTTTTGACCGAGTAGGATCTAGACCTATTCTTTGTCCATATGAGCTTGTTGGTTCCCATGGAAGGACTAAGTGGAATCGCAAGAATTTCATTCACTAGATTCTCGTTGAATAGGTTTGATAATTTCTACACATCACATTGTTTGGAATCTTGGTCAATTAATTTAGCCACATATTGAGGATCTCCTTGGTTTGTTGGTCCTCTAGTACATCCTCTCTTTAGTCATCTATCTTCTCTCACTTTGATTTGTGGACCATCTCCCACAGACTATCGATTTGCTACTATAGCATCTCTCTTCATATTAGCGAACTTTGCCATCCTCAAGATGGTCTAGATCCTTTGCTTGCCTTTAAGAAATCACTTGAAGGGAAGTATAACCCTTTCAATAGTTGACTCCATAAGGTTGAAGGGGCTTGCATAATCTCCAAGCTCGCTTTCCTAACATGGCCTTATTGAAAGCAATAAGGTCCTTAAATCCCAAATCCTCACAATCTTTCTTGGTTTTCAGCATCTCCCATTTCTTCCAATGAATTATTGTCTTCACACCACTTTTTTTTCCACCAGAATGTGCAATCTTTTATTCAATTGATCTACAAATCGAAACGGGAATCTTGAATATGGACATAGCATATTGAGACAATGCTTGCACTACAGTTTTAATGAGGACTTCCTTCCCCGCCTTTGTCATGGGGTTTTCTTTCCACCCCTCAAGTTTCATGTTAACCCTCGCGAGAACCCATGTGAACATCTCTTTCTTAGACTATCCCCAATCCAACATAATGCCAAAATATTTCCCAGTTTTTCAATCATAAGGACTCTAAATTCATTTGCCATCTTCCTCCTCAATTGCTATGGACGGTAGCTATTAAAAAATATGCCGACTTCTTCAAGTTGAAAGTTTGACCCGATGCATAGCAATATTGGTTCAAAAAGGTTTGCCAAGTTTTGGAATTCCTTTATTGTTCCATCCAGAAAAAAAAAAATCACATCGTTAGCGAAAAGTAAAGGTGAGTGTTGGACCGCTTGTATTCAATTTAATACCTTTCATGTTACCATCCTTTAGTGCTATGTGTATAAGCAAATAAAGCACCTTGTCCTTATAATAAATAGGTCGAGAGAGAAGGGTCCCCTTGCCTTATTATACCTCTAGTCGGCCTGAATGCTTGGAGAGGTTTCCCATTAACTTTGATGCTAAATGTGACAATTGATATGTATGTTTTCGTCAAAGAAACCCAGCGATTATGAAAGCCCATCCTCATCATAAACTCGCACACTAAATCTCATTTCACTCTATCATAAGCTTTTTGCATATCAAGTTTAAGTATCGCTTGAAACTTCCTTATTTTTTTGCTAATTCTGAGTTGGTGTGGCACTTCTTGGATGATTAAGATGTTATCTTGAATTTATTCTCCAATAATAAATGCACTTTGCTCCATTTCTAGCCATTACTTTGGATATGATCTTATAACTAAAATTGCATAAGCTGATGGGCTTATATTGCACTATAGATTTTGCATTAGCCACTTTTGGAATGAGGACAATATGAATACTGTTGAGTATAGGGTCTAATGTACCTGAAATGAAAAAATTTTCAACCATTTGGGGCACATCTCTTTAAATTATCTCTTAGTGATGCTCGTAGAATTGTCCATTCAATTCGTTTGGACCTAGTACCTTGGTAGCCCCCAATTGAATAATCGTCATTTTCACTTCCTCTTATGTAACTGCTCTATTAAAGCTTCATTCATTTCATCTTCGACTACACAAGGGCATTGGTCTAACACCAATTGAAGGTTTTTGCGGCGAACCATGCCATAAAGGCTTTGATCAAAGGTAACCATGTGTTCTCTAATTAACTCCAGATCCCTGCACCAATTCTAATCATCTAATTTCAGTATGGATAAATTATTCTGTTGCCTTCTCTGCACCGTTGTAGCATGAATTTTTTTATTTATTTCTATCTCCCTATTCTAGCCACTCTATCCTCAATCTCATTTTCCAATACATCTCTTCCTGTCTCCATAGGTTTTCAATTTGCATATTAAGTTGCTGAGTTTCTTTTTTTCTTGCTCGATCCCCCTTCCTTACTATTTGTTAGCTCGTGATCTCTTTTTTAAGGTCCTCATTTGTTGAAAGGCATTAGAGTATTTTTTTGCTTACTCCACTTGGCTAAGGCCGTAGAGACCTCATTCAGTTTGTTAGCCAAGTTCAACCAAGAGTTATGTTGGTCATTCTACACATCCTTTACTATTCATTTGACATTCGCCATCCTCTAGCCAATAAGCTTCAAATCAGAATTCTCTTTTTCTTTTTGTCAATGGTGGAAATAAAGAAAGTAGTATGGGCCTATGTCAAAGCCAATGGTAGGTAAAGCATAAGCTTCTACATGTAAGAACATTAGTCTCCATTCTACGTTACATAGAACTCGATCTAACATGTTTTTTCACCAACTCCTCCCCTTGTCGATTATTGGTGCAAGTGAAGGCGTATCCTTTGCTTTCTACATCGATGAGTACACAATCATTTGATAGGTATCGGAAGGTAGCTACTTGATAATTGTCCGTTTCCTTTTTTCCATATTTCTCCCATTGATACAAAGTTCCATTAAAATCTCCAGTACAAATCTAGGGTAAGGTGTTTCTAGAGTGAATCATACGAAGTTGTTACCATAACTGAAGTCTCTATTGGTAGTTCATAGATACATGTAAAAAGGAAATCCTCATCTTAGTGTTACTGTTCAGGTCTTTACAAATGACATCAATCATCTCTCCCAAGCTAGATTCAAGTCCAAGTGACACTTCATTGTTCCACATTAAGGCCAACACCCCAGCAGTTCCAATTGGGTTAACCACCATCATATTCTAGAATTGAATATGCTTCCTTACCCTTTCCATCACGAGCTCTTTATTTTTTGTTTCAATCGAAATATTAAACTAGGCATTTCTTAAGCCATTAAGGCTCTAAGATGCTGGAATGTCGTGGAATGTCCAAACCTTGACAATTCTAGCTCAAGATCTTCATTTAAACCTCGGTGGCTTATTAGGGCTAGCCACCGAAACCCACTCCTCCATTCCTTTGACCTCTTAAATCAATGTGTCTAATAGAATCCCTTCATCAAGGGATTGTGAAGGGGAACCTTATCGATCGTAAGGATTAAAACATTTAAGCTTCTTAGCTGCAAGAGCTTTCTTTCCTCCCTTCTCTTTTTTTAGGTACTTGGTAGGTTCAATTAGATTGGTAGCTTCCTTTAACATAAGTTGATCTCCTATTATGTGAAATCAACCCTAAGAAAATCAAGGTCCAAGCTGCTGGCCTACTTCTGTTTTAGGGATTTTTTTCTCAGATACAGTTACTAGGGCTAATGTATTCATCTCTTTTTGTTCTTTATGTTGATTAATGGCCTGTTGGTTGCTCTAAATAGGAGTTATTGTATCATTTCATCTATTTTAGGTTCTAGGCTTATCTCTTCATCAAAAACCTTCTAGAAAGGACTATGTTCTCTCACTTTTGCCTTGATCCAGCTGCCAAACTTGCCCACTCTATTTTCTCCCAGCCTCGATTGTTTGTAAGGAATGATCTTGCAATAAGTAGTATAATGCCCTATACCACCAGAGGAGTAGTAAAAGTGTGGAAATCTTTCAAACTTAAAATCCACCCAGACTTTTTTATAATCCAAGTTAACAATAGTCCCAGACCTCAAGGGTTTAGATAGATCTCTAGGTGTACCTTTGCTTTGCTAACACTAGTTTGACCATAGCCTTTGGTTTCCAACTTCACTTCTTGTACTCTCCCTAGTTTTGAAGCGATATCTGAGACTATTTGTTCAGTAATTCTACCTCTAAGGAGCCCTAAAATGTACACCTGAAAGTCACAATGGATAAACACATGTGAATGATTAGGGGTATCAAGATCACATTGCTGTAAAATGAGCAAATTATTGGAAAAAGACCAGGGGTCAAATGTCAACTCCCATCCTATTCAACTATAGAAGCGAAGGTGAATGAAAACAGCCCTGGTCCTATTGAATCACACGGAACCGAATCTAATTTCTAGGCCCTTCTCATTATACTAAAGAATGCCTGTAGATTCACATTTGGCTTGGAGCAAAGCTTCCCAATAAGGGTTAATTTACACTCACGTTTCTTTTCTATAGGTACATCACCCCAATTGTACCACATCCTCCTCGGACCACAAATCTCCCAGACTTCAATAGAGGGTAGCTGACCTCCTTTCATTCTCTTCCCCTTCATCCATTGTGTCGTTATCAGCAGGTTCAAAGAAAAAGCGGTCTTCAAAACTGAAGAAAAAAGTCAGACAAACACGACTCTCAAGTTTCTGTTGTTTTGTGAAAATGGATTATTTAAAAAATATATATATTTTAAAACAATCACTTATATTACTTGAAATAATTAATCAATGAAAATTTTCATTGTTTGTAACAATTTATGTCTGAATTAATGTGATAGATACTGATAATATAACATTTGAATAGATTGATATGTAATTGCGCAACCACTTTGTTATTATAATCATCATTTATATGAGCTGTATAATAACAGTTAGTTAGTTACATGTTGGATAAGTACAAGTTATTCATAATATAACAAGTAATGTAACTATTACACAGTTAAAATATTATATATCGCGGGCATTTTGGAAATTTTGTTACAGTTTCATTGCTATTATTTTTTCATCATCTAAAGTAAAATTAAAACCATCACGTAAATTAGAGAGCGTAGTAATCATTACGGTTGTATTTCCTTAAAGTCCTAATAATTCTAAAACCGACAATCATGGGGAAGAAACTATTTATTCATAAAACCCATCACGAGGACGATCAGAGATAAAATGATAAATCACTTTTGTCATTATCAAGTTGATGAGAAAAGAAGCAAGACATAGCGTCCGTTTATTTTACGAAAAATATTTTCCTCCTATTCTGGCATTTGGATCGTTTAGAGTCAACATAAAAAGGTTTTCTTAATCAATAGAAAACTAATACTTAAATTAAGAAAAATGATTTCCTTTTTCAAAAATCAGAAATTATTTTTCCAAAATATGACTAAATATCAATGCTTTGATTAGAAACCTCAATGCTTGGGCATATGAACCTCAATGCCCATTCCCTCGCCTTTGGTAGTAGGGTCGGGACTAGAGGCCAACGCATCTATTGGGGTCCATTGAGGGCAAGGCTGGATCCATTGAGGCAAGGCCTAAGACCCTAATGCTCGTGCTTAGGACTCTAGTGCCCTCGCTTGAGACCAAAGTGCTCGAGCCTCGGTCTTTCTAGGTCGGGCCCAATAACATTAAGGTTGAGCCTAGGCCCTTGGTGATTGTACTCGGCTCCATCGAGGTCGGGCCTCGAACCTTGATGCCCCTGCTCGGGTCCCCGACTTCCAAGCCTAGGTCCATTGAGGCTAGCTCAGGGCTTTCATGCCTAAGTGCCCAACACCCATGATATGATCCATTGATTCTAGGCACTGGACCCCGATGCTTGGTCTGAGCCCATCGAGGTTAGGTCCTAAACCTCGGCGCTCATGCCCAAGTCCAATGAGGCAGGCCTCGAAATTTGATGCTCGCATCCAAGTCCCCAACACTTGGACTCAGGTCCATCATGGTTGTGCTCGAGACCCTAGCGACCATGCTCGAGTCCATCAAGGCTGTGTTGGGTCCTCGGCGACTACACTTCTATCCATCAAGGTCAAAATTAGGACCCTAGTGCTAATGTTGGTGGTTGTGACTCTGGACCCTAGGTTCATCAAGGCAAAGCTTAAGATTGAGACCCCAGCACACAAATAGGGTCCCTAGCACTCAGCCTTGGGTCCACAAAGGCCTCCGAATCTAGTGCCTATGCTTGAACCTAGTTGCTAGAACCTAGGCTTGTGCACTAGGGACCCTAGCCCCTACCTTGATGGACTTGGGCTCAACCTCGATGGACCTAGGCATGGACACCAAGGCCTAACCTCGATGGATATGGGTCTAGGGTTGGGGCTGGCTTGACCTTGACAGACTCGGCGTGGGTGCCGAGGACTCAAGCACCGGCACCATGATTCTAGCCCAAGCATTAATGGACCCAAGCCCAAGAGCTAAGGTCCCGGGCTTGACCTCAATGGACTCGGGTGAGGGCATTAGGGACTAGTGCTTAACCTCATGGACCTAGCTAAGGCGTTGGTGACCCATGCCCAACCTTTGTAGAACTGTGTCGAGGCGTTAGGGGCCAAGCAAGGGCATTGGGTTTACGGGCTCGACTTTGATGGACCTAAGATCGCCCCATGGTTGTGCTTTGGAGCCAGGGACCTAGGCTTGAGACACCGACGTTGGGTTTCTTGGCTACTCATGCGCAAGCCACCGGCACCTTTGAATAGTGTATGCCTATTTAGAAAAAAAATCAAATGAGATTTTCCTTACCAAACGAAAGAAAATGCTTTCTAGTTCATTTTCAAGTCTTAATTAAGATCGGAATATTATCATTTTCTTAGAAAATGACTTTCTAAAAATATTCCAAAAATGCTTCTTTTTTCGGGAAATAAATGGAGTCTTGTACTCAAATATATAGATGGGTTACTAGTTATACTTTTATTTATTTGATTTTTCTATAATACTTTGGTTAAAACAAATATCAACTACTTAAACTCACAAAAGTAGCACATCTACTCATTGACGTCATTAGAGAACTACTCTATTCCTTTTATTCAATACTGTGGCATCATCATTACTTACACGTAAGCTAATTCTAATTACCAAGAGACGAACAAAAATCACTACAAAGAAACTAGTCTAGGGCGACGGAGAAATTGTTGTCATAGGTCCTAAAGTTTCGTCAATGAAAGCCAAGGCGATGAAAATTTGGTCAAGGTTTCGTAACGAGAAGGTCTACTTCGGGTTAGCCTATGATAACGAAAATATCAATTTTATCTATGTAAATAGCGACAACGGCAATGCCGCCAGTATCAAATATGTTTGCGACATTTGATTTGTCGCCATCGGACCTACAACGACACTTGCCGGCCCGCCCCTTGGGTGCTAGCACAGGAGAGGGATGCCTTTGTGGCTATCATGTGATTGTTGAGTGTTGCCCCGATCGAAAGTGCCTTTTTAAAGTAAAAGTTGGCTTCTGACCAAACTTCACTGCTTGTTCTCTCTCATCCTACCCCAATTTTGGCTCACCATTTAGAAATAATTACATAAAAAATTAGATATCAACCTCGTCCCTAAACAAAAATATTAGATAAAACTACATATAAATATTAGGAAAATTTGCATTAACAGTTAATAGATTCATATAGTGTGTCTTAATTGGATTGGCGATAGATGGATTTAAGCGAATGATTTTGAGCTTCATTGATTAATTGGACTAAGTCCATAAGAGCATAAAAATATGACCAAGCTCATGGATTACATTATGGTCAAAATTTGCATATCCCAGTTGGAATAATTCATTTATCAAATATCATACTTGGATAATATTTCAGATTATTTTGCGGAAATTCAACTAGGGGAAAAATTAGAAAATTGCCTAAAGTTGAATGACAAGAATAGGAAATTAAAATCCTAGGCTTGGCTGATATAAAGAGTGGTAGTTCCCAATTGAAGAGGGGCCACACGATTGAGATACACGGCCAAAATAGACGAGAGGATTCGGAGAGAGAGCGTGAAAGAAGAGAAAAGAGGAGTCGGCCGAGACCTCTCCGACTCCTTTGCGGCTGCTGCCCACTGCTGCTTCCTGTCGTCCGATGCACCTAGGACGACTTGCCTTGCCGTGATCCCTTCCGACGAAGAAGTAACGATAAAGTTCCAGCATTCCTCCTTGCCGTTGACGAGCTGTTTCTGTCCTTGTTCCTCTGCTGCTGCATCAAACCACCATGACGACTCATCTGTGCCCCTGCTGTCCCGAGAACCCATGACGATTTGCTGTCCAGCCGAGGCACGACCTTCAACGATGATCACACGCCAAGGAGCCTCCGATGACGATGGTCAAAAGCTCACGATCAGATTTTGGCAGCTCTAACAAGGCTCCACTTGGCGATGCTTGGAGATCAACATGGAATGAGAGGAAATACATATTTCTGAACCGTGGCAAAATCTAGCCCATAAGTTTCTTTGCACGTCTCTCTTGCACGTCAGCACAACTTTGAATGTCCACAATCTGCAGCTATCTCGGCCAATTTTGCAATGCCAGCCCATCCCTTTCTGACATGTACACGCAGCTCGGCCGCACCTGACGACTTTCTTGCAGATTTTCCAGGCGTCCTTGATGTGCCCGAGACCTCCACCGATCCAGTTATTTTGCTTTCGTTTGAATTTTTATTATTGTAGGTCTTCCTTGACCGAATCCAGTCACCGCCCCGGCAATTCTGGCGAATTTCCGAGCAATACTTGTCCTACGGCACCACTAGCAACAACCTCTCCTTGACCGAGCTACCACCATGCTGCACTCCTTGACCGTGCACACCACACCGCCGGTTACCACCGCCATCCGCCACGAGCCACCATGAGCCAAGCTCACCACCACCACGAGCCAAGGCTCTCTGTCATTGCGCCGAGACTCACTCCATCCATGATCCCAAGCTGATTCTCTTGGTTCAAATTTGGAGATATTCAAAAATTAGGTAAAATCTCATCAGAAATTGATTTGATTCAATTTGATTATTTTATTACCTAATTTGTGCTTATTGATATCTAACGTGGGAGTGATAGGCATATGCCCAATTAGGATTTATTTTCAAATCAGCAACCACACATCAATCTTTTATTTTATCTATGCAATAGATGAATTAATTCATCATTCGGGAATATTAAAATCGATATTTTGACCTCTAAGGCTTAAGATTAATTTATTGATTTTATCCGCGGAATAATCAAGTTGATTAGATTTTGTTTATTAATTTGAACCGTTGTTGATATCTTTGGTGATTTGATGATAATCCTTGATTTTGGTGATTATTTTATTTCATCCGTTTTCATTATACAAAAGTACCAAAAAGATTACTTATAGATAAATTAGGTCATGTTGAATAATATTGAGTAAATAGCATTGCATATTTTAGATAGGATTGCGTATCATGTTATATTCTTAGAATAATTAGAATTGATTCTAGATAAGATTTGTTAGATAAATCTATAAAGTTTAGGATAATTATCCAATTTAAATTAGGATTTGATTTGATTCATTTTCTAGTTTAAATTGGATAACTATCCTAAATTTTCCAGGGATGATATCTAAAAATCTTATCTAAAATCAATTCCAATTATTCTAACAAATCTACCATGATTTGCAATCCTATAAAAATATGCAATGGTATCTACTCTAATTATGCAAATATTATCTAACATGACCTAATTTATTATATGCCATCTTTTGGTATTTTTGAATAAAAAAAATGGTTAAAACAAAATAACCACTCAAAATCACGAAATATCATCAAATCACCAAATATATCATATGCATTTCAAATTAGAAAACAATCTTATCAACTTTTCATGGATAAAATTAATAAAATCGATCTTAAGCCTTAAAGATCAAAACATCGATTTTAAATATTTACAAATGATTAATTATTTTATTTAGAGCATTATAAATAGAATAAAAGTCGATGTGTGGTTGCAGATTATAAAATAAATCCTAATTGGGAGATATGCCTATCACTCAAATATGCATGTTAGATATCAATAAGCACAAATTAGGTAAAATGATCAAATCAAACCAATTTTGGATGAGATTTTACCTGTTCTTCGAAGATGATATTCTTAAATTTGAAGTTAGGGAATCGGCACGGGATCATAGGACAATGGATGGAGACAGCGCAAGGGGGTGCACCAATGAGTCTCGGCGGGGTGACGAAGGGCCTCAGATGATGGTGATCGGTGCTTAATGATGCTAGCCGCATCTTGCGGTTGGACAGTAACTCGGTCTCAATTCACCAGTGATGGAGCAGCATTGTCATGGTGGGGCTTGCCTGCGACCTTGCTCGCAACTTGCCAATGCGGGGTTAGTGCTGAGGAGCTAAGTAGCATTGTGAAATGTGACATGCGATATGACACGACATAATATGCTGACACGTCGTTTAAAAAAAAATAAAAAATTTTGACATGTTGGTATACGTTAAATATTAAATGCATATTTTTATATATACATGTCAGATTTTTCAACAATTATTGACCGAGTGTCGGAGAGTATTGACGTGTTGGAGTGTCTGACACGACATGAAACCTCCTGAAGAGTGTCGGTGCTTCCTAGGTGAGGAGTTCCTTGGTTCAAGGTTGCTGGGTCCCTGGTGGAGCTTGGCCGGGTGATGGGCTTGACCGAGGACGATGGTTCAGCGCTGCTCGTGGTGATGTGGCTGGCTCACGATGATGCTCGGCAAGGATAAAACAGCAACGATGACGGGTCTTCTCGAACGAGGTTATAGCAATTTGGTGGACATCATGCAAGTTACGTAGTGAGATTTCATGTGGACAAACACGCTGGAAAACAAAGGAGCAGGCACAACACGTGATGTTCCCCTAATATGAACCAAGACCAGAGGATTGGACAATTCCTGCAAAAGGAAATTTAAACATAACAGCGAGAATTTTAATGACTCTTGGAAGCACGGTGAGGAATCACGGTTTCAAGAGGCGATGGGCGTTGAAGTGGGTGATGGCTTACAACGTGTGCTCGCCGACCAGCAATAGAGCACTACACGGCGCGTTGTTGTGATGTCGCCGAGATTCGTCGGACGTGCGGCTAAGCTGGTCATCGGGAAAGAGGTCAACCATGGCGGTCAATTGCAGAGCAGCAGAATAGATGGTTGACAAACAGCGGCAGCGTCGTCGTGGGGTTCAGGTCTGGCAGCTTCGTTGTCGAGCCAAAGGGGGCAGCAGGTCGTTGCCTCGTGGGGGATTGCAGCGGTGCAACGATGTGGGCGATGGAGGAGCAGCGACACTTGCACAAATACACCGAAATGGTTACTTAATCAAACTTGGCTTAACATCCTCTTGCGGCACCTCAAATTTTGCCAAACGGAGATTGGCAGTCTGTAGCGACCCCAATTCCTATGGCTTGGCAAAATTCTAGGTAGGAGCTGGCTACCGTATCTAAAATACAAATTGAAAAGCCAAGAGAAGTCCCACCAATCAATTTATTTAACCTAGGTCCATTTTACACTTAGAATGCCTAAAGAATTATACAGAAAATAAATTACATAGTTAGTATGCACAAAGTGACTGGTCCAAGTGCGCTAACCAAAGGTTGAGTCCAGGGCTTTGGTTATATTTCGGACGTAGCATTCCACAACAGTCTTTCAGTATAACAACTTCTAGAGTAAGTCGTAGTTTGCACCTATTGTGGAATTTTGGCGGATACGCAATCAGGCGAAAAGATCACATCACTTTGCACATCGGGTGATCAATTGTGTGTAAATATGTATCTTGAAAATACGCTATACAAGACTTGACACGAAATAAGACATGATTGAATGACTTAGAAGTTGAAATCAAATTTGTAAATTGAATTTTTTGAAATTTATGTAAAGTCAAGTTTTGAAAGTGAAATTTTTGAAAAATGCTTTTCATGCGATTAAAGGAATCGGGACGCACCAAGATTGTCCAAAACTGGACCGGAACTGCCGGGAACCGATGATTCTTAAGGGAACTGGTCTAGTTCCTGGTTTCAATTTATGAGAACCGGTGAGTATTGGTCCGGTTCCAAGTTCCATGGGCAGATCCGCCCACCCGGACGGGACGATTATATTATAATAATACATTAATTTTTAATATTAAAAATTAACCTTATAAAAGAGCTTGTGTTTTCAACCTTTATGAAAATGTTTATATCTACATTATTAATCTTATCCTAGAGATCACATCAACAATTCTTATGTTCACTTCATTACAGTGGCATAACTGGAAGGATGGGTTGATAATTTTGAGGCATTGAGGTTAATGTATTGGTCAGATTAAAAGAGATGCCTATAGCTTAGTCCAATACAATCTAATCATTTTGTTACTATATTGTCACCATATAATGACAATATAATAATTCGTTGCATTAATGCTTCTTGGCTCTCTGTCTTCTGAATATCAAATGTCCAACTTACATTGACATGGTTATCAGAAGTAATTTTCCTTTGATTGCTAGTTCTTATAATTCACTTTATTTCCAAAGGGCTGTTGAGCTTGTGAGACTTAAAAAATCATTGGTCATAATCTAATAAAATTTTATCAGCAACACTTTGTATAACTATTAAACAGTTTTTGATGAGACCAGCTCCATGAATCTACCCGAGAACTGAACCGGACCGACAGTTCGGTTCTTGGGTGAATCCATGCAAATAATGGGTGGTTACCAATTCTAGGTCGAGAACTGCTCACCTGGATTATGCACACCCTTACTAGCAACATAACAACGTCATTTCCTTTTTATGATTCTAAACGAAGTTGAAGATGTCCTAGCATGCAAATCGAAATTAAATTCCGGGGTTAAAGTGCAAGAACCTTGAAACCGAGAGAAATTTTAAAGAATGAAGTAGGGACTAGAACTTTCATTTTTCTCATCTCTCCTTCGCCTCAAATGAGGAGAAATGGGAGGTTTATATAAGCATTTTGAGCTGCCTCGAGACGAGACACAGCCTCATTGAAATAAGGTAGGCCCTCCTTGACTCGAGGCTTGCTCTTTTCAGGCCCATATATCTTTTCCGTCCGACGTATGATTGGTGATTTTTGCATCTTTAGAGCGCTCGCGTTAAGAGCTTTTCCACGAGCCTAATATTACCAAGTGAAATCGTGAAATCACGAATCTGAGATTTCAACTCATATCGGAGCCCAAGACTTGGGTTTATAAGTTAGGCGTTGTTCAATGAGTTATCATTTTCAAAAACCGTTATTTACCATAACTTAGGGGTCTAAAAGTTTATTCCATTCCAAAATTTGTAGGTACAGTTTTAGGCTTTGAGACATTTTTTCAGGTATCGAAAAGTTTGAGCGAAGTTTGACTGGTGATTACTTCCCCACCCAACAATGTTTCAGCCCTTGTGTTGTGATTCTCGTGGTCCATAGTTTTGAGGTTCCTAATCGGCATTGGGAAATCACAATGTTCACAATACTGAGAAAAATAATAATTGGTGCAGACGGGTCAAAAGTTGATTGTCGAATTTGAGTGGCAATGTGATTGTCAAAAGATTCGTTTTGATGATTAAAACATATTGTTAAGGTTTAAAAAGTATTTTGAGTCTTATAGCTTGTCAATCAACTTTTGGTTAGCTCCTGGGCCGACCCGTGATCAAACATCATGGCTTTTTTGAAAATGGGAGGACAAAGTTTGAGGTGTCAACACCTATTGGATTAATTGATCACATCAAGAATGATGAAAGGCACATTGTCTAATCCCTTTGGGCCCCTTATCCGGTCCTATGTATCCCATTTAGAGTTACCGCCCCACATCGAGGTCAATGTTCGAACAGACAATCATAGTCGCCTTTGATTTCTTCGAGCCGTAAACGCGCAGGCCTGCCTAAGTTTTCATCCTAATACGACCCTGTCAAAGACCGCTCCAAAATGAGGCATCAAGAAGTGTAACTCGCGACATATTTCGATCATCTTCCGACGTTAGAAAAATGTCAAGGAATGCGATCATTCTTGACACGTGCACACGTGAGTTTTCATGCTAATGCGACCTCACCAAAGACCCCCCTAGAATGTTGTAATCAAGAAGTTCAATTTGCGGCACGTTTCAATCATCTCCCGACGTTCGAAAATCTTCAAGGAACCCGATCATTCCTAGAATGAAGAGTTGGCACTTCATCTCGTTAGCCCAAACATGGCTTTATCCATAGTCGACCACCTTGAGCCCGCATAACGGTGTGCATGCGTTTCATTCAAAAGAAAAATAAAAAAGCGAACCAATGATCTCCCCTCATATTTGGGGCCAATGCTAGAACTTACATAATTTCGATTTATGAAGATTTAGGAGGAGACATACTTTGTTTCTTGTACTAACAGAGAAATTATCCTAAATCCACTGTTTTTTATACTTGCAAAATCTTGTACTCGATAAGTAGTTTAGGAAGACTTTTACATCATATTTGAAGATATAGTAACAATTCACGGAAATCAAATTATGAATTCATAGTGCTGCAACGTGCATGACATACTTAATCAACTTTTGGAAAATTTCATAATAACAGAATTTACAAGTACGTCCTTTAATTAATGTGCATCGGCTGAAGCAAAACAGTTTTCAAGTCCAATTTTTACGTTTTAATAATATTTATTATCATGGCAAAAGTGATTTTGAAGAGGTCATAATATTTATTCGATTTTCCTTTGAATGGGAGATGAAACCAGCCTTATGTGTTCACATTCTTGTAGTCGCGGATGAGACCGAGGTGACATCAATGTTCAGACCCATTTGGGGTCGGGCCCGATTTTTCATTTTTCTCTTCGAAAATAGTGATCCAACGATTAAAATTAAGTTGTTTGTGTTAATTGATTTGTTAATCAATCAAAAATAAGCTTAATGCTACGAAAATTCCCAAACCGATATATTTGTAACAAATTTATCTTATGTTAGTTTTTATTAAATTTTATTATTAGATTGTTAAATTGGACGACATATGGTAATTGATAGATATACCAGTTTGGAGTTTTGCACTTTCGTTTAACACATGTGTACTAATTTGTAATTTTTTGTAAAATTAATCAAATTTAATGAAAATTAACAGAGGGCAAATTTGTTATAAATATACTTAAGGGTGAAACAAAAAATCCTCACTGGCCCAACTCGATCTGGCTCGAGCATAAAATTAGGGCATTTTGCGATTGAGCCTTTTTAGGAGTTGGTATTGTTTGGGTTAGGGTCGGGCTGAGTTGGGTCGATTCGGGTTGGGCTAGGCTGATGCAGGCTTTTTCTCTCTTTGCATGTGTGCTACAAGGACGAAACACTTAACTAATTGGCACTAGTGCCTGCTCGACCCGACTCGACTTGTTATAATATTTGAGTATCAAGCTGAGTTTTCATACCCAACCCATTGACACCCTTAGGTGTACCAGTTTAAGGTTGGTGTAAATTTGTTACAGAAATACCGTTTTGACTTTTTGTGTTAAAAAATTAATTTAATATAAATTTATCACAATGTATCGATTTGGGAATTTTTGTGACGTTAACTCCCTAAAAATATCAAAAAAAGAAATAACAAATCAGGCCCGGGCATAAATGACCCGCCATCGTCACGGGCCTTGCTGGCCCAAGCAGGGGCCCGTGGCCGTTGCTAGTTCCGAATATGCCCATCAGTTGCGAGCGCTCCAAAACGTGTGGTGAGAGAGAAACTTGAAGTCAACACCATTGACTTCCGATCAGGACACGTTACGACATTCGATGTCCCATTTCACGTCACAAAAAGAGATCCCCTTTTGACCTGGTCGCTCACCTAACTAATGACTTCAAAATTGGAAGGAAGCGCTGGCGAGGAATGGCGTCCATGCACTGTTCAACCACGACCAAGACCCCCCTGTAGCATAACCAGCAGCTTCTTCTCCTTCTCTCTCTCTCACTGATAAAGTAAGAAGCACATGCCGCGCAAATGGGGAATCTCTGCGGGTTGCTGTCGCCGGAACCGGTGAAGAGCACAAGACCCACGTCGTCGAAAGCCCGGCCGCCGTCGCCACCTTCCGTGATTGCGAGCTTGAGCAACCGGTGGTCGAAACTCCGGTCGTCGTCGTCGTCGTCGTCGCGCAAGGACAATCGCTCCACTCAGGAGCAGGCTCTTGCCGCCGCGATCATCCTCCAGCACCACCGCCAGAACGGGAAGTCCACGCCCGTCGATCGGTCCTCTTCGCTCCGGTACACGAGCCCGAGCGGCCCCAAGAAGCAGGGCTTGCCCAGGAGCTGCAGCTCGCGGGCCAGGTCGGTCACTGATCCTCTGTTGCAGCCTCACCAGCTCCTTAATCAGGTATTGTCGTTGTCTTGTTTGGGATTTATTGGAGTGATTCTCGAATTGGGTCTTGCTCTATTTAAGGTTCTTGAGCTAGTTTGCTCTTTTTGTGCTCTGCTTTCGTTTATACTTTATCTATGATGTCGAATTGGTCTGGCATTGTAGTTGTTTTCAACTGTTCTGTTCATTAGCTTCTGGAAATGGAAAAGTTGTTTATAGGCCTAAGAGAGAGTTCCGCTGGTTGGGGCTTCTTAGGGCTATTTGAGAAAGGGTGGGCACGCTAAATTAGCAGCGGCCATTAAGAATCATCACTATAGTCTATTTCTTACGAAAGCTTCATTTGGTGGTGATAATTTCTTGATCGACCAATCAAGGTTAATTCAGACTTGCCACTTGGAGTAAGTTAAACTATCTTTACCGTAAGATCCAACCTCCAATACCTTTCTTTTTATGAACATGGATCAAATGAGTAAGTTTTTGTTTTAGTTATGATTAAGTTTACAAACCGGCCTTAATGGATTGAATAAACTTGGTAATTGTCTTTGATAAGAAAATCACGCTCTACTGACTGACCTTTGATCCCGATTGAAGATATTGCCAGTCTATCCATGAATACTGCTCTCTGACTATATGTAGTAGAATGAAAGTAGAAAAGTCTCTCATAAAATTCTGATGGTGCTTGAAGGGATAACATGAACAACAGAATGGGAAAAGAAGGAACCAGCTGAAAGAGAAACATATAGTTATCCGCAGCTGCATGCTCGAATAGTCATCTTCTGAAGATTAACACTGCAACTTGATCACATGTTGGATGTGTGAATTCAATGAGAGCATGGGAGTTAATCACTTAAAGTTAGTTCACTGTGCATGAAACTTTAGCTCAAATGCAAAACCCATTGTTGCTTGATGCATGGGTTAAGTATCTAGTTGATTTGCTCCATGGATTTTCCCTTCCTAATCCTAGATTAGCTTTTAATACTGAAAAGAGGGCCATATGTGATAGTAAAGCGAGCAGTTTATGCTAATTGTGGGGCCTCGTTATTCAAGCACATTTCGGCTTCCTGAGATGTATGTCTTTTCGCATGTTGCAACAGTAGAGCTATGACTTCACTTGTGTTGCCTCTTATGAGCCTGCAGATAGTTGCATGATGATTATTTGTTAGTGAGATTCGGCATTGCTAAATCATTGAGAATTGAGAAATTTTGATTTCTTTGATTTATCAATGAGAGTAATAATTCGTTTATAATTATAGATAAATTTTATCACACAAATAAAGCAGGTAGGCTGACTCCTATAGGCCTCAATAGCACTTTGTAATTACATTTGGATGAATCAATTCTAAGTAAGTTTGTGTCTTTCTTTGTAATGCCACTATGGCTTCAATCCCTCTGTAAATTTTTTGCTCCAACACCTTGAACAGAATTTAGAGTTGTACCATGCACAACTTCATTTCCACTTTCCAAACAAAATACTACTAAGCATTCCAAAACAGGTTTAACAAGAACAACATGAACCTTATGAATGAATAAGAGATATTTGGATACACAGATTTTGATTCACCTCTTTTCGCATTACAGTTTGTGCATGTGTTTTCTTGGATAGGACGTAAAGCTTGATGAATTGGAAACCAATAATTTGGTCCTTGTTCATGGCGGTGGCTTTGGTGCTTGGTGTTGGTATAAAACTATAGCACTGCTTGAAGAAGCCGGTTTCAAAGTTACGCCGATAGACTTAACTGGATCTGGGTTTAACTCCTTTGATACCAGTGAGGTGACAAGTATCTCGCAGTATGTGAAGCCCCTAACTGACCATCTTGAAAAGCTGGCCAATGACGAGAAAGTATGTTGTGGCATCTCTTCTCCCATTTCCTATCTGATTTGTTGTGCATTCGAGCGTGTGTATTTGTGATGGTTTGATGTTGAAAAGAGATCTTTTGCACAGGTGATTCTCGTGGGCCATGATTTTGGTGGAACATGTATATCTTATGCAATGGAGCTATTTCCTTCTAAAATCACAAAAGCTGTTTTTATTGCTGCTGCAATGCTGAGGAATGGTCAAAGCACTCTTGATATGTGGTCTCAACAGGTTGGTTTTCTGTATATGTTGATTCCATCGGCAGTGTTTCACTGGAAACAATTATTAGTGGTTAGACCTTCAGGCGTTGCAAGGGTTACCTCATATACGCTTAAAAAGCATGAGCCTAATCCACACCTGAAAAGTGGAGCTTGAAATTCCATTTTCTGTGTTGATCACTAGGGAACACGGCTAGGACAAATTGAAGCCTAGTAAGTACCAATTCTTCTGTAAGCATTGAGTGAAGAAGACAAACAGAGATTTGATGTCTTTATCATTGTCAAGTAGTTATTCTCCCATATATGTTGATGGGAATATACTGTTGTTTGAAAAATGAATCGTTCACTAAATATCCTTGAAAAGTTAAAGGGTGTAATTGGATCATGCATTTGGAGGTTGCATCTAATTAAAATTTTTCATTTTACTGCCAACAATCTTTGGTTGACCTCATAATCATAATTGTTGACAAATGCGCCTCCTCTAATTAAGGGGCATTTTCAGATCTTTTGAATGTTTGCTCATGTTATGTTTACCTTTCCCTTCATGTACAATAGCAGCAGACACCTGCAAACTTATGTGAACGAGAGCCTCAGTATCTGTTTTGTAGTTAATTCATATATTTTCCCATCAAGTTCTTCTACTTACAGAAAAATTGTATTGCAGGCTGGCTCAAACGATTTAATGCAAAAGGCTCAGATATTTTTGTATGCCAATGGGAAGGACCAACCTCCAACTGCTATTGATCTAGACAAATCTTTTTTGAGTGACTTGCTATTCAACCAATCTCCTGCTAAGGTACTTCCTTTCTCCTCAAATGAATTGCTTTGCTGATGGTAATTTATTTCTGCAATTATTGCTTTTGTCTTAATTTTCCAAGGAATTTACTCATATTATTCACATTAAGTGTATTTTCTGAAATTTTGATTTCCTGATCCAGGATGTAGCGCTGGCAGCTGTTTCCATGAGACCAGTCCCCTTCAAGCCCGTTCTTGAGAAGCTCTCACTTTCAGATGTGAACTATGGGTCAGTGAGGCGGTTTTACATAGAAACTCCAGAAGATAATGCTATATCTGTTGAATTACAGGAGAACATGATCAAATTAAACCCCCCAGAACGTGTGTTTCGTCTAAAAGGTGCAGACCACTCACCTTTCTTCTCGAAGCCTCAAGCATTACACAAGCTGTTAGTGGAGATCTCAAAGATTCATCCCCTCGACCAAGTCTTGCAGAAAGATGGCTTAGGGTGACCTATTTGGCCCTGGTGCTGTCACTACATCTCACAATGAATGTCGTTTTTGAGAGGTTTTAATTATTGCAGATATTGGTAGTTTTCCTCTTATCTGCTGCTTGATTTTTGACACAGATTCTGTATGTGGTATATCAGCTGTTCATGTAGATTAGCCTTTTCCCTTTTTTTTCATTGGAAAGAGATATTACTTGATGTGTCATAGTTCATAAGTTTGTAGAAAGCTCTCGAGGGTTATTTAGCAGAAAAGAGTTGTGTAGCTTTTCATTGCCTGATATGAAAATAAAATCTGTCTCTGTCTGTCTGCCTGCCTGTCTGCCTGTCTGTCTGTCTGTCTGTCTCTCTCACAACTTCACTGGGCCATATGATCTAGTTTCACATCATCATGGTATTGAGCCAACGACGGAGGTGGCGTCCAGCTTGCTTGAATTTTGATCCTCGAATGAAGTATGCCTCACATTTGTGGCACATGCAAGCTGCTAAAAGTAATAAAGGATATGGCAACATTTGTGACTCTATGGCATAGGTTGAACTGTTATCTTGCAATATATAATATACTAAATATTATTATCCTATTTTTGGTTTTTCCTGCATCTTATTGGATGAACTCCTCCATGAGGGCTAGATTGGAGTCTGTTAGATGTATCATGGTTGCATATGCAGTTGAGACTCAGGAGCAATGCGGTTCAAGCAAAGCATCTAATTTCCTTTGCCTACCATTTTAAAGAACGGAACAAGTGGATTGTTTCTGAATCCTGAATTGCTGTTTATCTTGGACTGCACTATTGCATTTCTATCTTGGTAATCGAAAAATGCGAATTCGGAATCTTCCTACATTGCTGGTGGCAACATGGCTCAGCAACCCCTTTTGCAACAACAGTTTGTTGAACGGATCCTGAGTCCTGATCAATCATATGCTGCTTCTTGCCCTCGGGGACAAGTAAGCATTCAAAATACCCCATTTTTTGAGCCACAAAAGCAGGAAAGGTTAAAGCTCTTCACCTGCAGGCTGCATCTACTTGCCAAGATGGTGCCTGATGATGCAGAAGTTCCCAAATATATTGAGTGGTTTTACGGCTTCATGTCTAGGCTTTCATTCATGGCCAGTCCTTTTTAAACTTCTTGAAATGGTAGTAGCGTGGAAATAATTTTCGTATCTGGCACTGCAAGAAAAATTAGTAAAAAGAAACTATTTTCCTTATCTAATTGGTCACTATAAAATGTTTTTTGGGCATTAGGCGAAGTTGTTCAGGAATTTGATTCTACAAAAAAAAAAATAATAATAAATAAATAAATCAAGTTTATGTTTCTTTTGTCCGTGACGAATTGACTATCGTGACAATTACCTGTTAGACCAGTTGTTATAAATCACTGCGAGTACTCTCAATGATTATCCTAGCATGTACCAACATTGGTTAGCCGCTGGGGCCCCATTCATGTCTCCTCTACCACCACCAGCAACAAATTTTCCCCTAGTCTTAAAAATTGAATGAGATGGGAAATTTGATTTTTATCAACTTGTTGGAATGGTTGGCATTGAAAGCTAGTTGAGAGCTCCCGAATCTAAACCCTAAAGATGCAAAAATGTAAAAGTTTTATTGTGAACAGGGCAAAAGGTGAAGAAAAAAAGTACAAGAAATTGTACCAATAGGACGGAAATATTTTTCCTTTTCAAATGACAAAAAATTACCCGAACTTTGATTTGGGAGTAATCTAGTTTAAAATAATAAAATTTTTGGGAAAAAAAGGTGCTAGAACATTTATTTTGTTTATGCAAACCGATGAAATTGCGCGAAATCATTGATTTGAAACACCTAAATGGGAGATTATTCACTTGTTTTCTATTTCATTTGATTCAAGGTCTTCAAAAATGAGGTTGTTTTGCTTGTGAGAAATAATGTCCTTTAGTCCGATCGACGTGTATATCGTGACACGTCGAATCGTTCATCATATTATATCTCCCATCATTTTGTGTAAACTAAAATATTAAAGGTCAGTATTTTTTTTTTGGATCAAATGAATATTGGCGTATTTTTTAGGATATCTTAAAAAGCTTTGTTATACACGTGTAAATTCATGCAATTTTTCGCCTTTTGGTCCTTAGAAAAAGAATGGCCTAGTTTTAGCCAAAATTTTGAAAATTTAAACCGAGGTTGTTAACTGGATCTTAAAATTCGAATTTTGCAGTGTCAGGACACACGTTAGCATCGTGACTTGACAGCCAATGCCGACCGTTCGACGAGCCATGTTGGGAGCCAGCACATGCCATTTTTCACGCACATACAGCTCCTTCCTTTTTTGTTCTTTTCCTCTTTCATAATATCAAACTTTTAAATCTTGTATTTTTAAACTGATTTTGTTTCATTCCTCCATACATATATAGGGATAATAGTCTTTTGGTTCATTCGGTATATCTCCAACCCTATTCTCTCCGCTGCGCAGGGCAGGCTTAGAATTCTTCTTCCAGAACAAGGTGATGCGCATTTCCTAACTCACCAATCTCGTGTTTCTGAGCGTCATTGCGCACCCGACGACCGCTTGTTCTTGAAACCCTTTCTGGGTTCAGGTTCTTGCATCACTTTGTCCGATTATCTACGTTTTTCGATTGCGATGTGGTTTGGAAGAAGTTTATGTGGTGTAGCTTGAATTGGGTTACATTGAAAGAAGATAAAACGAGCAGGGTTACATCAGCCTAGGCGCAGGATTGTCGTACATCGCCATTCAATGGCATGTAGGACGAGCTTGATCTTGTTCTTATAGTTTTCTTGGCTGTAAATTACTTAAATCAGAGTTATTGATGCCGATCTGCTGTTTTATTCTTGGCTAATGGGGCTAAAAGATCATTGTGCTGAGGTCGGATGTGGTCTCGAGTTAATCAATTTGGTTATTCGCGAGAAAGCATCGGGTTTTGCATCTGATTTGCAGATTGGGTAGTGCATCTTAGATTATATTTCTTTTCCTTGTTCGTTTCTCTAGTGAAAACTGAAATGTTGTCTACATGGGTTTTGTTTTTTCAATGAAACGGCATTTGACGTTCGATCTTGCTGGATTAAGCAATCTCACACCCAACTACAATGGCTGATCTGCACAAAATATATAAGCCTTTCAATATGCCACTGTCCAAGATGTAGTTGGGTTAATCTAAGACCGCCTTCCGAAATGCCACTGTCCAAGATGTAGGTGGTTAATCTAAGACTACTGAAACAGGTTCCAAGCTCTGCACGTATTTACTTTCTATTAAGCAATTAGACTGTCAAATCGAACGCTAATATCAGTCTTTCCAATTTCAATTTTTCTTTCTTTTCTTTCAGACAAGCACATTGCAATTAATAACTCATAACTGTCGGTTGTAAATACGGCATCTTTCATATACTCAGCATTGGACTGTATCCTATGAACTTCATCTCTCTGCCCAATTCATTATGCAGTCTAAGTTTCATGGATCAGCTTAGTCCTCTCAGCGCTTGCTTAATCTTCTGTTTTTTCCTCTTTCTCCATCCCTGTCCCATAGGTACATTATTTCATTTCGCACTGAAATTGGGGCATAAAGATCTGGTGTGTTTATATTGGCAGGAAAAGAACAAGCGAACAGGATGGGTCGTGGAGTTAGCAGCGGCGGCGGTCAGAGTTCGTTGGGCTACCTATTTGGAAGCGAAGAGCCTGCCAACAATAATCCCCAGAAATCTGTCAAAAGCGAGGGAAACCCTGTGAGCAGCAAACCACCCCCACCAGAAAATGCTCCAACCCCAGCTCCTCAAGCAGTTGATGGCTGCACTCCAGCAGGCAACCCAGGGAGCCTGACCAACAACTACTTTCGCGCTGATGGACAGAACTCTGGCAACTTCATCACTGTAAGTTCTTGCTGTGCTATACCTGAAAATGGCTTAGATATTCATACAGGACTGTAGGGAACTCATGAGCAGGATTTGCTTGACATTTTCACCCGTTGAAAATTTCTAAGACTCTGGGGGTTTAGAACTACTGTTGTCCTAGAGCAGATGATGATTATGGATCCTGTTATCTCTGAATTGATTGAAAATCAAAAGCAGAGAGCCAAAGCGAAAGCAGGTTCGTGCTGACAATTATAATTGAAGCCAAAGGATACTTGTGCATAAGATCAACTTATATACTGACCTCTAGGAAAATCTAAAATGACATGGTTGATGTAGTAAAAACCACGGTAATCTGCAACATACCAAGTCCACTGGTATGACTTAATTTATTGCAGATCCAATGACCCTGCCTGGTGCAGTTGTGCTTCTTTAATTTCTTCTTTTCTTTCCTTCCTTGAAAATGAGATCGTTGCAAAGAGTGCTACATCATAACATGGCAAATTAACGAGGATATCTTCATGCGGTCGTGCTTCACTTACACATGTCCTAGTCGGCAAGCTATGGCTAATCTATATAACTTGCTCCAGTCATTAGATTGTTGATAAGTTTCATATGTGTTGGTGCAGGATCGCCATCGACCAAGGTTCACTCTGCTCCTGGTGGCGGTTCATCACTCAATTACCTCTTTGGCGGTAGTGGCAACTGAACCTTTGAAGTTCTTAGCCGGCTAGCTGCTTTTAACTGAAGTATTGCAGCATGTAAGTTGTGGTTTATAAAGTCTTTCGCCATGCGAGGAACAAGTCAACAAATTTGATGAGCTTATTCGTCTTATTTGTATATGATACCACACAATGATTTCCTTCTTTAATTGAAGTATTCGAGAAAAATCTTGTCTTGTCAAGATCAATTCGGGGAAAAGAGGAAAGAAAAGAGAGCATGTTTCTTTCGTGAAAAATCAAACGATTTGGAATATGTTTTCCTAAAGTGATTATTTATATCGCTTACACAAAACGAATGGATCAAAAAATGTTTTCATCAATGGCGAAAAATGCTTACATATAGATTATTGTTGATAATGAATTAATTTTCGGTTGACTAATTTTTCGGAGTTGGTAAACTATTATTTAGGCATAAAGTTTCAAAGAAGTTAGTCATTATCTATTTGATTTGCCTAAAAGCACTCGCAAGTTTTCCTTCTCACATAGCTTTGACTGAGGATTCCTCTGTGAGGAGTGTTCGCTCCACTTTAAATTCCTTTGAGCCACGATGGGTAACCAGATTTGCGCATTTTCCCCCTAGACAAGCATCGGCCCACTTCATTTTGTGACACACGTAATGCTCTTTGCCGCCTCGAATTGTGATAATGGTCGTGCTTCGTGATGACCTCTAGTAGTGCCATCCCAGTCGGGTAAGGAGACAATTGTTTAAAAAAACTTGTTATATCGCGGTTTATTCAGTTATATATTTTTCAATTTTGTCAATTTAATCTTAAAATTTTTAATGATTTGCTAATGTAATTATTTGTAAGCGTTGCGGTTCTGTTACGTACAATGATCGGTATTCACATCGGTGATTTCTAATCAGAATTTGCTAGAATGATTAAAATGAAAAATTATCAAAAAGTTTAGGACTAAATTGGAAAAATTAAAAAGCATATGATTTTTTTGGATAATTATCTCTTCTAAAAGTGCTTGATGCTGTTTGTGCTTCAATCATATTAAAGCATTGATCTTGACTTTTAAAGTGTTGTTAACGTTACTATCAATGAAACCATTCCACCTTTATCCATTGATTGGTATCTTATTTTGTCAAAATTTCTTACGACGAATGGGAAATCTAGTCCATCCAAGGGCTAATGGTCATTTTGGGGAATTATCATGTCCGATGGCCACATCATCTTCGGAATGCACTTCAACAATCATAATACTTATCAATGTCAATTCTGGATTTAACACTTGATTTTTCGAGCGTTGAAGATCTTGCAAAGTATGATGATAGGGAATGGAAAAGCTACCAAATTAAACTTTAGAGGTAAAAAAATGAAAGGGAGAAACTTTTTCCATACCTATTTTATAAATACGATTTAAGATTTGTGCTGTCATTTTTTTCCTCTTGATATTAACCCAAAAAACCTTGCAAAATTTTCAAAAATCCTCACCTCTTACTTACTGAATAATTTTTTTTAACGTGCACGAAAATCTTTAGATATAAAATGTTGCCAATAATGAAAAATATTTTTTATTGGCTGATATTTTCTGGCCAAATAAATGATTATTTTTAAGAAAATATTTTTCAAATCATCTATTTTTAAAATCACTCTTAGTGGATTATGCAATCATATATGACGTCACGCTCACAAACTAAAGTAATGAATAGCTTTAATTTTTCCTCTTGTCAAATTATGATGAACAAAGTGGCCGGTCCTACTCCACCGGAAAGGTTTCATTTAAGTGTCTATGCTTAGAATATGTTGGCAATAGGCTGAAGATCACCAGCTATGGAAGGTTTCACCGGGCGCACCAGTCAGTTGCCCTCTTCTTCTTTTCTATTAATAATCGCTACTGTTGAACTCCGAGGCTTCACCATCCCACGGAAGCAACGCCAGCACCCCCGCCACCACCATCTTCCATTGCGACTGCAGCCATGGCCGTGCCGGCGACCGTCTTACTAGGGACGACATGGAGTTGCAGTATCTGATCGGCTCGCCGCATGCTCGCTGGTGAAACATGCCCATCCCCCAGGAGTGTGACCGCTTAATGTGAGAGGTCAACCAGCTGCCTGTGGGAGATCTTATGAAAGGGGTAAGCCTTACGCCCCATGCGTTCCTCCACCAAACTGCAAACATCCTTGTGATCCACACCACCGCGCGTGCAATTGATGGTCGAATGACACCGCAGCCGATGCCGCTGGATCGAAGGAATGGAGACAAAGCCGATACGCATTGCTAAACTTAACAATCATAGTTTATACATGTTATTGCTTAATGTTGTGACTGTTTTTGTTGATTTCGTAACGTGTATGCTTCGGCATGATTTGGATACTACTAGTCTTTCAGATCAGGGCACTACAGTCTACATCCGCTGGCGTTTTAACCATATTGTGCTGTGTGAAATTTGATTTGCGAGAGAGAACATGTCTCTTGGATCTTATTGTCTGAAGTTGCAATACTGGAATGCTTTCTCATCCAGTGGAAATTTCCCTGAACTCTCGGAGAGGTAAATAAACATCATTTTTTAACTTTAAAAGGATTCTCATGTCACATCTCGAATTTCTTTTTTACAAGGTTAGTCAAACCCTTTTTTATTTTATTTTTGCCGTTAACATGAGCTGCACACATGTAATGATATAAGAAAGATTGACGTTAAAGTTATTTAAGACAAGATGGTTATATGATTGACGTAACGTAATTGACCAATCGCATTATTTACTTGATATAGACCCCAAATTACTTGTGCATCACATAATTTCACTCCATATCAATTCTACATGCGATGCGGCTGTCACGTGATATCTCTTCTTGAGATTAGGTTAGTTGGGCCCGTATTCAAACTCGGGTTTTCTAGGGCCCAAAAAGAAAATTCTGGACCTTCACGAAGTATGTACATAACCCTTACATGACCAGCACCAAAAGCTAGACATATATATTTGCTAGAGTGTGGCGCGGAAATGATATAAAATAACAACTTATAATGATTTTAGAGAAAATCTATATAATCACTTTAGTTAATGTCTCTCTTTGTTATTGAAATTATCAATATTCACTCCAATATTGGTGGATCATCCCAAATTCTGGATGAAGTTAAATACAAATAAAGGTTCTTTAAGAAAGGACAATTTTGGATATAGGATAAAGGCTCGATTTTTCTCATCCGCAGATTAGATTAAGCTTGCTGTTGACGATAAATCCAAAATTATTTCGTACAACTCTCAAAAGCATACAAATCAAAGGAGGAAAAATCCAAAATAATGAAAAGATGACCCGGACGCAAAAGTGAGAGAAAGAAATTGCACCTTTGACCCGGAATAACTTAAATTGTTATACTCAACCGAAAGCAAAACGAATAAAAGACCCTCTTTGCAATACAATAGTACCACATTTGCCACATTTACAGAGAGCTACGACGTTTCATTGTGACTACACGCAAATTAAAAAAAATTTGGATTTTCAAAATTATGGGGGTTTACGACGGATTATGGCCATTTATCGTGACAAAGAAGAAATCTTCGTAAACTAGGATACTTGTTAATTATGATGATTTACATAGAGGCACGACTTCGTAACTTTGAGCAACACCCGTAGGTTTAGATATATATATAGAATGACTATTTACAAAGGGTTGTGATAGTTCAACGTAAATAAGGATAAAAAGAAGCACAATTATGTATTTTTCCAATTTTAATACTTTGTGAAGGTTTATGATATTCCATCGTAACCGTTACCAAAATGTTCTAAATTTTGAAATATTTTTAATAATGATGGTTTAGATAGGTTTACGACGTTCCACATATCCGAGAACTTAACACCATAAATTTGAATCTTTTAAATCACGACAGTTTACGAAGGTTTACAGCAATCCTCGTAAAATATAACATTGTAAAACGTTATTAAACCTTATTATTACCGTGTCGGACGTTCATTTGTGAAAATTGGCAACCGGTTGCGATCGGCTTAAATTCAACGGTCAGGATCCCTTGGTCTAAATTTGACAGTCGACATTTGTGGGGTATGGTACAATATTGTACCTTAGAAGTGTTCGGCTAAGTATCGGTGAATTTCTCTGGCCTTTGCAACTTGTTTTGATGGATTAAGGGACTATTTGGCAACTTACCAAATAGTAATAATTTTTATTTTTTTTATTTTCGGGAAGAGATTTTGAACAAAATCTGTTTGGTAATTTTTTTTTTCCCGGAATAGATTTGAAGTAGGATCGAGAAGAAAAAAAAAGTTGATTCTTTGTTCTTGGGAATATTTCCAAAATCAAGCCAATTCATTTTATCTTTTCTCTTCTTTTCTTCTTGTTTTTGTTCTTCTCTCTTCTTCTTCCACTGCTGCTGCCATTAGCCGCCGCCATCGTCGTCGTTCACCGTGACCGGCCAAAGCTTGAAGAAGAAGAAGAGAAAGAAAAGAAAAAATAAAAGAAGAAAAGAAGAAAAAAGAACAAAATTATTAAAAAAATAAAAGAAAATGATTTAGATTAGAATTCGAGAATGGTACCAAACTTAATTCTATTTCAAGAATAGAAAATTTGGATAGTTAGGCCTTGTTTGGTAAATTTTGTTTCGGTTCCCCGGAACAACTATTTCTATTCTTTTGTTCAAGGGAACGAAAGTAGAATAGAAACTTGTTTGGTAAATTTTTTTTTTGTTCTCGGGAACAAAAAATCTATTTTTTGTTTCCAGGAATAGATTTGGAATAGAAACAAAGTAGAAAAAAGTCACATTTTGTTCCCGGAACAATTTCTAGAATCTATTTCTCTCTTCTTCTCTTCTTTTTTTCTTCTTCTTCCTTTTGGCCGGTCGCCGGAGCATCGCCGGCCCTCGGAGACGCCAAGCCACGGCAAGGCTCGTCGACCCGAGCCTCACCATGGCTGGGCGAGCTCGACCTTGCCCACCACCTAGGTGAGGTTGGGCCTCGTTCAATCACCTCCAAGACGGTGTTGCCCGGGCGGTGGCTTGGCGAGGCCGAGCCTCATTGGTGGTTGGGCGAGCTCGGCCTCGCCGGATCCGGGCGAGGCGGAGCCTCATCGAGGTTAAGCCTCGCGCGGCCATGGCAAGGCTAGCCTTGGGCGAGCTCGCCGGGTCTCGCCCAGCTGGTTGCCGGCCACGGTGGTGGTTGGCGACCGGCCAAAGAGAAAAAGAAAAAGGAAAAAGAAAAAAAGGAAAAAAGAAAAGAAAAGAAAAGAATTAAAAAATTAAAAGAAATAAAAAAATTTAAGAATCCTACGAAACGTATTTCCATCCTAGGAATAGAAATTTTAGGAAGTTATCAAACACGTTCTTTTGCTCGGAAATTGTTCTCGAGAACAGAATCAGAAAAAATAATTTTTGATCAAAAATTGTTCCCCAAAACATAATCGTTACCAAACGCGCTCTTAAAATGCTTAGAAATTGTTTCTAGGAACATAATAAAAAAGAATCATTTTTGATCAGAAATTGTTTTCGATAACAGAATGGTTACCAAACGCACTCTAAGAGGCCGCGATATTTGAAGCTTATAGCAACCCTCTAAATGCTAATCGGCTCGTAGAACTTAATTTCTATGTTGAATTTTCATGACTACAGACTTGGATTGATTCGCAAAATTCACTCCTTCAAGCATGACAAAATAGAAAATGGAATTTTCCGACTGTTTTGCTTCACAACGTGATACATGTGGAGAACGCTTAGATGAGAGATGGAGAAGAAGGATTTGCTGAGGTGACCCAAAGAAGTTGCGGCCCATAACGAGAAAGATCGTTAGTAGAGGAGAACCTATTTCTAAGGCACATATTAAAAATCTTTTGAATAAAATTTACTTTAAGGGGCGGGAGACTCAAAGGAATGTTCTCTTTTTATCCTCGAAAGATATTGGGAATTTCCAAGATAAAGTTGTAGACGTCATCAAGACTTACAAGATTTTTGACAAAGTCATGAAAAAGGAGCTTTGATGGTTTCGAACTGTAACCAAGAAATTCTATTTTGCAAAAGAGAACAAAGGAGGCGCAACTCAAGAAAAGAATTTCGGATGGAGATGCTCAGAGTTCAGAGATGAAAAAGTCATGAGTGTCTCAAAAGTCAAAATCAACAAAACGATGAGCTGGCAATCAAGAAAAGAGTTGAAGGCAATTCATGATCTTGATAGAGAAAGAGAGATGACTTTAAATCCTCATCTTGGGTGAAATCAACAGTAGGGTTGAAAGTTTGAAATATCTGGCCATTGTTGTTGTCCTTTCTCTTCTCGTTATGGGCTTCTTTAGTCTCAACTATTGGTTCACTCTGTTCAGTCTCTGTCTATTTCCCAATGGCAATGGCCTCTCTAGTTTCTACTGGTGATCCATGGCATCATGGGTTGAGGCAATTCCTTGAGGATTTGATCAATTGCTTTTGAAGGCCTTAACCTTGACTCAGGAGTTTTTGTAGTTGGAGTTTGTCCCTTGGTAGACGATGGTTGAGCAGTGCTAATTGTTGTTGATCCTCTATGTTCAACTTCTTGTGTCAAAGAGATGCATTGACTTTATGTTTCTTCAAAGGGTCCTTCTGATTGTTTTGTGAGGTTGATTGTTGATGATCCTCTCGGGGCTCAAGAGATAATAGAAACAACTCGCAAAGATCTGCGAGTGCCAGTGGATTTTTGAAAAGCATGAGATTTGGGAGCCACTGATTTGAAGGGGTAAAGAGTTGAGGAAAATGTGAGAAATAGATGGTTTGAGTTCATACTAAGAGAAAAAAAGGGGGGGGGGGGTTTGGGGTTGGTTTACTTGTAGGTATTCACTAGGGACCGATTTGCCCACTATCTCCATATAAATATGAGTATTTAAGCGCATGACGGAGACAGACCATACTTTTGATAATAAAGGTTCTCTTTTCTTAGTTTTTTTCTCTTCCAATAAATCATAATTTAGAAACGGTTAAAAAATGAAGAAATAATCACACCATCAATCAACAAATTATAGATGATCATCTTCGACGGTCAAAACAAGTAGGAGAGAGAAGTTACCGTGACAGTAACTTCTTTGAAATACAGTAACATACCTATTGTCTTAAAATGTCACCAATTTCCAAATTTGTCCTGCAATGACAATCTCATGCCGATAATGACATTTTCTTATTATCATTAGAAGAAATTCCGCTAGAAAGGATCACACATGCCAAATACATTTATGATGAACTCAAATGTGTTTTTATGGAGTGGCTTAGTGAACATATCCGCCAATTGACGCCTAGAATCAACAAAATAAATATATGTCATCACTATTTACATGATCTTTAATGAAAAGAGGATGTATCCCAATACGCTTTGCTCTAGAATGCATAATTGGATTTTAGTTAAACTTGATTGCACTAGTATTATGACACATACTAGGTATGCTTGATTTTTCTACTTTAAAATCATTTAGCTTTTGTTTCGTCCACATGAGTTGAGCACAACAGTTACATAAAGTCACATACTAAATCTTAGTGGTTGAAAGAACAACTGAATTTTGCTTTTTTGAAAATCAAGAGACAATGATACATCCCATTAGTTCACAAGTACTAAAGGTGTTATTCTTGTCAATTCTGCACCCGATAAAGTCAACATCTAAATAACCCAATAATATGAAGTGCAGATTTTTGGAATACCACAAACCTAACTTAGGAAAAGATCCAATGTACTTAATGATATGTTTTAAAACTATCATGTGTGATTCTTTTGGATTGGAATGAAAACGTGCGCACATACATATGCTGAACATGATATTAGGTCTAGAAGCACTTAGGCATAATAATGACCCTGTTATGCTTCTGTAAAGTTTAGGGTCAATGCACTTATCTTTTTCGGTCCTGTAAGCTTGGTTGATGAAGACATTGGTGTATCAACTTTCTTGCAATTTTCTATTCCAAACTACTTTATCGATTCTTTGGCATATTTTTATTGAAATGAGAAAAAAAGTACTAGCTTTGGTTTGGTTGACTTGTAAACCAAAGAAGAAGTTCGATCTCTCATCATGCTCATTTCTAATTAGCTCTTTACAGTCTTAACAATTTCCTTATACAAGGAGGATGCCATCAACATATATTTCAATAAACAGAACATCATTATGTTTTTTCTTTATGAACAGTGTTATGTCAACTATACCCTTCTCAAATCCTTGGAGTTATAATTAAAATTTTAATATGATATGACATTTTTTTTATAAAAAAAATTAGTCCACATGGACAATCCTACATGGCTCGATGAAGTAAAATAATGTCGCACACCTTTGAGGAAAACAACATTGCACCACCATGAGTAAAATAGGGCTCAAGTCATTGTTATTTAGGCAATTTGAAGAAATAACTCCTCCTCGTTGTTTTACTCATCATCACGATCATCACTCATTGTTGCTCACTTGATCACCGTCTTTGCTTGCATGCCATTTCTATTACTCTTACTTAGTTAGGTTTGTCATTTTCTCTCATTGGTTCAATCGGCTAGAAGAATGAGGGCTTGAAGGGCAAAATTAGATCTCGCAATAGTGAAGTTGCAATTGTGAGGAGTTCAATTTGTTTAATCGATTAAGTGCTAGCTTTATTGCTTTTTGTCCACACACGACAACCACTAAGTTGTTGTTTAATCAATTGGATGTGATTATGGGGACCTCCATGTGAAGTTGCTATCGTTTCTACATTACTGTCCCAAAAGCTAATACTAGAATGACTATTTTGAATGAAGTTTTGTAGATCTCATGCATTTTAATTATGATATTTGACTTTGTTAACAATATGGTTATGTTGTGGGAGCCTATAAGAAGTTCAAAGATTCTCATTTCTCAAGGTAGCTCAAGTAAAGAGTCAAGGGCCGCACCCAAAAAAAGAACCCAACCAAGCTTAAGTCCAAACACGAGGATTGGCTTCAAAGGATACTGCTCCAAAGAAGATAGGTGTTGGTGCAGCTCCAAAACTTCCACGAATAAAGAACTCAACACCAGTTATATCTCAACCAACGAATGGTGGCAACTCCAAAATAGCCACCAACACTATTACCCAGGACCAATCCCATCAAATGACATTGGGAAGACAATGATTGCAGTTAAGAAAAACATACATGGATAAGAAGGCTAGTAAAACAACATGTAGCTCCAGTTTCATTTGGAAAGAGTTAAAGGATTAAGAATCAAGCCAAAAAATCCATCAAAGGGAAAAGGAAGGAGGGGAAGGGGGTTGTACATATTGATTGATTGGAGGTTAATATTGATGGAGATAGTTGAATGTTGTTGTTTGGTCAGAAGCCAACCCTTGGAGGTGGATGTTTTTGTTTGGTTATCCATATTAACTAAATGTAAAGAACCAGTTTAATGTCAATGGACTGATGTTTATTTTGCCGATGCTTTTGGCAATTATATATTTTGTGTTTGGGTGTGCTAGTTATGCTAATTGTGCTTGGTGTAGTGCTTGTACAATTTGGTGCAGTTCAATGTTGGTGCTCATGTAGTGCTTGTGTTAGTAATTGTATTTGTTGGTTGGCAATTATATATTTTGTGTTTGGGTGTGCTAGTTATGCTAATTGTGCTTGGTGTAGTGCTTGTACAATTTGGTGCAGTTCAATGTTGATGCTTATGTAGTGCTTGTGTTAGTAATTGTATTTGTTGGTGCAAGCACAAGATGTATCGGCACTTGTATGTTTTAAAATGTACTGTGTTGGTATCAACACATACAAGTGTATATTCAACATGTATAAGCTCTTTTGTAGTATATACAAGGCGTGTTGCCTCCTTTGTTGTATATACAAGATGTGTCGGCAAACAAGCCTTAATAAAAGATTGGAAGTGTTTCAGAAAGTACAACCAACATATCCATTTTAAAAATTTGTGTAACATGAGTGATAACTTTTTTATCGCGACTAGTTTTTAAATGATCACTTTTAACAAAAATTGATATTTAAACGATCATTATTTACAACTTTTGGTATTGAAATAGTTACTCGTGAACTAGTTATCAACCCTTAACTTGACCAGTGTTTGTAGTAAACTAGCAACAAGAAAACCATTATTACTAGAAAACATTGTAGCAAACCAACATCTCCAACAAAAACCGAAGCAACCAAGATTGAGAATGTACCACTAAGTAAGAGAACTTGTTATTTTCAATATTCCATTTCCACAAAAAATTGTTGCAAATAATTTGTTTTCAACAAAAATTGTAGAGAACCAATAACACGACTAAACTTACAAATTACCTCAATACAAGTACATATTCTACTGGTCTTCGATCATGGTAGATTAAGAAATTTCTTCTCATCACTCACTTTACATTTGACAATAAGATAGGCCAAACAAGAGAATAACAACATAATTAACACTCGATAACACTTTCTTTCAATTTTCATCATTTTCATCCTTGAAACTTCATTATTCAAATGACTGGCCAAATATACTAAAGCCTTCATTTCAGCTTATATGAGTCAACATTGTCGAACTTTTCCATTAATGTAGGTGGAGGTTGATGGATCCGAAGTGGTGGTTGCTACAAGAATGGAATATTCCAAAGCACCACTTTGTCCTTTAAGTTACTCAATGATCACATCTGTCACTTGACTTGAGAATTTCACATTGACCCATTAGGAATAGTTTCACTTTGAGTCTTCTCAGTACCTGGCACATCCATTAAATCTTTTGCCAAGAGTCAAGTGAGTCCAAGATGTCTTCTTGGACTAAGTAACCCATAATAACAACAATACACAACTTCTTCATCGCTTCGTTGAAATGAATTTGAGCCATTGCTCAAGCTTCTACTCTCAATTTGCAAGATTGAGATGTTAAATTTGAAGGCAAATCGAATTAGGTGTGAAATTTGGTTGAATGGCCAGTTAGTGTTTCACATTTGGGTTCTTTCAATTTTGCAATTTAGGATTCTTATTTGGAGGAAACGAAGCAGATGATGTTGTTTATGATTTAAATGTTGATTGGACCCTCTGACAAGCCACTTTAGCTCAAGAAATTAATATAAAAGAGCCACATCAAATTTTTGGCGAAACAGATCAGAGTTGATACCAAAAAGATTGTTTTTATGAAAATTTAGCATTCAAGTGATCCAAAAAACGTTTAGCATTAAAGTGAGCGCTGTTCATAACTTTTAACACTAGTATGCGATATCTCATCATTCATTTCCACTAGAAGTGAATATGGCAAGTAAAAGAGAGGGGAGCAAATACATAGTCAAATATTCACGTGCCAATATTATTAAAGTTCCCTATATTGTCATGCTAAAAAACCTAGGACCCACTCCTCTATGTCAAATTATTCTTTGCTATCAAAGTTTCTCACAACCTTCCTAACAGATGTTCTTGTCTCTTGCCCATCACTTGGAAATTAAACAAACCAAATGATTTACAAAGGATTAACTACTCCATTGGAAAAGGACAAGAAGCTAATAGATTATAATGTGCGAGTCAGAGAGTAAATAGAGAGATGGTAGAGGTGAAGAATTTTAGTTGCAACCTCTAGAGTTTTAGGTGCAAGTCAGAGAGTTTGTTACAAATGAGATTTTAATAGCCATAACCTCCTTTAGATCTTACTGTCACGACCTACCATTGTGGTGCACCACTTAGGGTTCGGCTAATGGAGTATTAAGCCTAGATTTAGCTTGGGCTTTTCCAAACTTATATCAATTTGCGACTTAGGATTCAAGCAATTAAAAACTCAAGTAATGAGAGATGTACTTTACTTCTGCGAAGTAGAGATTTTGGGTATGGAGACTTAATTATACTAGATTTCTCTAATGTCATTTTGGTACTGTTAGTTTAATGAAAAAAATATTTAGCATGTAGTTTGGATTGATTTTATTACTACCTAACATGTGAGGTGATGATACGGTGTACAAACTACCAAAATAACACCCAATAATCAAAGTAGTAAGTAAATTGTAGGGAGAAAGTACTTACCTTAGAGCAATAAAAGCAAATGCAATGTTAGTTAAAAATCACATCAACAATCTAGATATGATTTCTAATTAACACACAACTCACTCAATATTTCTTGGGGTTTTCACTTATTAAATGAAACTTAAACAACATGCAATGCATGTAATGAAATTATTCTACATACAATGTTTATGCTAAAATGACATGTAACTTTCAATTAAATAAACCTAATATACAAACTATATGTCACATGATTTAGATTAAATGACTTTAAAAGTATAATTATTAAATAACGTGCGGTTGATGAATCTAGTTCTACATAACATGATAATTTTTTGTGTTTTTTAAATTAAAATTCATAATAAAAATACCCAATAATTAACATGCAATTTGAATTAAGAAAAAGAAATTTAATTTATCCTAAGCAAAGTTCTTATTTTTTTTTTTTATTTTGAAGTTTCGGAATAAATTGATAATTTAATTTAAACATGCAATCTAACCTAAAACATACAATATTATCAACAAAAATCAATTTAAATTGTATCAATTTTTTTTTTTTTTTGGATTTTTTTATGGAAACAATCAAACAAAAGATAATTGTTCATCAAATAACACAATTCACAATGCTTATCTTATCTATTTAAATTTGGAAATAGAGTAAACCAACGATTATACCTAAAGGGTTAAGGATATTGATAAAAGGCTTTTCGTTTAAATTTGGAAACTGGAAAATCAACAATCGCATCCAAGTAGTTATGGATATGATAGAAGATTTTTCATGGCGTTGGGTATCATCTCTCATAGTTAGAGATTGGATTGTGGTCTAAGCAACTTGCTGGGGTGATATTTTGGATTTTGTGGATATGCATATTTGTTTGAATATTTGACAAAAGACATTATGACATTTCAGTCTAGTAATGACGACTAGTTACACTATCACAATAAAAACTCTTTGACATTTTCACCTCTTATTAAAGACTCTTTAATGTAAAAAGACAAATTAAGCATACTTTACAATCTTACACTTCAGCCAAGTAATGAAGATTAGCTTCTACTAGTTCAAATTTGCAATAAAAACTCTTTTAAATTCTAACTTGGCATTAAAGACCCTAAAATGTATGAAGACAAGCTAAGCACACTAAAGCAATTAAGACACAAGAAGGCAAATGAAGCACACCAAACAAGGAGAACATATCAATTGCTTTTGTAACCTTGCATTTAAGCCACTAGTCATTAGCAAATGCTTTCTTGTATGCCCTAAACCCATCGGACCACGTTAAGGATAAATTTGTTATGTGCTTTCATGATTGACAAGTGGACTTGATGGACCGATGAAGCTTGAGTTGGGATGGCCGTGTAAGCATTGGAATATTTAAGTTCTGATGCTCCCGCTTCATCCACCTTAGGTTGATGAAGATTTGACCCGAAATCAAATATGGCTTCTTCATCTTTGAGATAGGGAGAGAGATCACCGACATTTAATACCATGATCACTTGGAAGTTCAACCTTGTAAGCATTGTCACCAATCCTTTTAAGCACTTTGAATGGGCCATTAGCTCTTACCATGAGCTTGTTCTTCCTTTTAAATGGAAACCTCTCTTTCTACAAGTATATCCACATAAGGTCACCTGGTTAAAATTGAGCATCCTTTCTATCTTTGTTAGCTTTCCTTTTGTAAGACTCGTTTGTTTTTTCGATCTTGGACTAAATTAGCTCATGAAGTTTTTTTCATCACCTTGGCTTCATGTTCATCTTTATAATCGACTTGGGAATTGGATGAGATGGGAACCAAGTTGATAGATGTGACGGGATTGATTCCATACACAACTTCAAATGGTGAATGACCCGTGATGTAACTTGGAGAGCAATTATAAGCAAAATCAGTATGTGTTATTTTAAATTCTACTAATTAAAGTCTTACTTAATATGCTTCGAAGGAGAGTAGTAAGGGTGTGGTTGGTTACCTTTGTTTGACCATCCATTTGAGGGTGACATGTGACACCCTGGATCATTCAATTATGCTTTCAATTAAATTAATCGGGTCTTTCATTGACGCGCCTATAGAGTTATTCTCAGAGATGATCACTCATGAGATAACTAGACCATCTGGGGAAGTCATTAAGGGATTTAATGCATTAGACTTGAGAATTCGACTAGGAATTGGCTACTTGACCGTGCTCATCTGCAGAGATCATTACAGCACAATAAAGATCGATTAGAAATCAGAGATAGGTCGGTGCGACTGAGATGTGTGGTTAAATGTGGGTGATTCCACTAAATTACAAAATTCTTGTCGACCGGCACTAGACTGATTTTTCTGTCGTTTTGGTACCTTGTGTCCGTATTTGAAACCTTGAGATTTTCACGACAACCGAGAGTCGCCAATGTGTCGAAGAGGTTCATTGTGGCTCGAAGAAAATCGACCACGGGTTATTTGCACTAAATTTTTTTGAAAGCTACCCAATAGCCTAGGTCATGCTAAAATCGCGTCAAATTGAAATTAACCGCGAATTTGAATCCGATTTCAGAAATTGAAAGTTACGTCATGTCACAAGTCATTTTATGAACGTCGACTCAGTCTCCGAAGATTTTTATGCAAATCTAGTTTTTGGTGGAAAAAGTCAAGATAGGGCCGTTTCGACCGAAAAATGCAGAGGACCGTTTTTGATTGCGAAATTAAGATGTAGGTAAGTTCTAGTGGTGAGGAAAAATACCAATTTGATCGAGGACTTGATGGTTGGATTTATAGAGGCTGGTTTGAGTTGATTCAAGAAGGATTTGAGTCTAATTTGAGGGAAAATATTGTGAAATTCGTGTGCCCCCTTGGACCCAACTCTTTGGACCGCTTCAAGCTTCTAGAAGAGGGCTTGGCTGCTGGAAAAACAGCTGAGCAAGCCAGCTAGTGGTGGGGACCAAGTGAGGGGGGACAAAGAGATGAGAGAGAGAGCAAGGTGGTCCCCTCCAAAGCTCAACCGGTCCCCCCTTCTTCCCCCTCTACTTCTGTCGATCACTTCTCTCCATCTCAGCCATGTGAAGCTCCAAGGAAACCACAAAAAGTAGAGGAGATCAACAAGCAAGCCGTCGGAGCAGACCAGCCACCCGTCCGACCACCGCACGCCACCGCTCGCGCTGCTCGCCCACATGCGCACCCTCACGCCGTCCGCCTGCACCGCATGCCAGTTTTCGCCTCCTGTTCGTGCCCAGCAAGCTGCCGAGGTCGCTTGAGCTGCCGTGAGCCATCGCCTGCCGCCGTCTAAGCTCCGCCAACCCTCGCCTGGCTTGCTGCTGCCACCACCGACCTTCCCTCACCGTTCTGAGCCAACCTGCAGCCACCGGTGCTGCCTCTCTTGGCCAAAGACAGAATCGAACAGTGGGTATTTCCAGCACTATTTGGCCTGTTTTTGTGGACTTCCAGACCTTGAAAGGCGGTCCCTCTTTGGAGTTTGTCGAGCCCCTCTACGTCCTCGTTGTTGTGATCCAAGAGGATCGTTAATCAAGTGAGTTTAACTCACTAAACCCTGCTTAGTAAATTAATGACGTTTAAGGGTTGATTAGTTTAGACTAAGTATGGATTATGTGGATAGTTAGAGTAGATTAGCAACTTAATTAATAGTTATTGCATGTTAGGTGGTTAAAGTAGTGTAATTAGAGCCTATACAAGCTCTAGTATTTATCTAGAGTGGTTCGGAAATTTTCCGGGCCCGTCTTGGCTTTTATTTAGTCTTTTTCGGGCCTAAGTTGCTATTTTTGGCATTTATTAATTATTTTTCGTAATTATTTAATTAATTATTTATTTTCCGGAAATTAGACCGTGATAGCCGGCGATTGGAATTCTGTGTTGATTGCAATTGTGTGATTTGTTTATTTAATTGACTATTATTTTGTGCAATTTGAGTGTGATTTGTGAATTTGGGTATTTATCCCAAATTTTATTTAATTTCAGTATTTAATTAGAAAATCACCGGGTGTCGGTTTACAGCGCCAAAAATATTTTTATCAACTATATAAATGGTGGGAGTTTTGAAAGTGAATATATTATATTTTTGGCTCAGGCCAACCGTATACCCACACACAATAGTTTTTATCGGGTATTTCTAACACGAAGAAAATAAGCCAGGACATTATTTTAATTGAGGAATTAAAGTGTGAGACAAAATGTCCTTGGCCGTGGGCAGATAATCGTGTGATGGTTTATAGTCATAGGAAGATGACTATCGAGAGCTGAGATGACACCTGTTGTGCGTGATGTTATGAGTTAGATCAAGAAAACCGCCGAAGTATGGCTGTGCCTATTGGGCTGTAATTAACCGCTGAAGTATGGCCGTGCCCATTGGGCCGTAATTTACAGTCGAACTTGGAACAGGCTGTGCCCCTTGGGCCGTAATTCACCGCTGAACATTTAGTAGGCCGTGCCCGAGTGTGGCCGTAATCATTAGTTAGAATGAGTAATTGGAATGACCGTGTGATGGTCTTAATGATATGGAATTGACTGACTTGATTGATCGATGATTCGATCTGTTTTGATTGATTGAATTGATGGGATGATTGTTTGAATCCCTTTGACTTGCAGGAAGGAACTGAGGCCAAGGTAAGTCCTCTGTCTCGTGTTGTGCTTAGGCAACCCTCAGGGTGTATTTTCTTCCTAGTCGGGTCTTAGGGGTGAACTTGCTGAGATGTCGTCTCACCCCGTTGTGGGATAACATTTTCAGGTCCCTAGATGGCAGTTGAGGAGGACCCGAAACCCTGGAGACAGTTGAGGAGGAGACCGAAGAATCGGAGAACGTGTCTGACTAGTGGGTTATAGGACAGTTCCCTTTTTGTTAAACCGATCTTTTGTAAACAGCCTAGTACTGTGTATAAACTTGAAGTGCTTATAAAAGGCTTGTGTTGGTTGTGACTTGTGGCCCTGCTTTTCTATCCTATTGAATTATTGTCCGGGGATTATTTATCTACTTCTGCATGTGTATTAAAATGAATGGGTCGGCGATGCGTCCTGGAACGTTGCTATTTAATCAACCAAGGAGGGATGGACACTCGCTCGGAGGATCGGGGCATGACATGACAAGTGATGCTAAATAGGAATTTAGTACTAAGCATCCTCCATAGGATCTTCCAAAAGTAGCTCAAAATTTGGATTCCCATTTGACAGTCTTTGAGATTCTGTGAAGGTGCATGATTTCCTTAAAATATAACTCAGCCACATGAGATGCATAATTCGTTTTGTGACATGGAGTGAAATAAGCCATTTCAAAAAACCAATCAATGACCACTATAGTAGTATCCTTACCCCTTTGAGTCCTTAGTAGGGTCATAATAAAATTTATACTCGCATCTTCCTAAGGTAGCATTCTAACTAAAAGTGAATTATAGAATCATTGATTGAACTAACTTTTTGCTTTTTGGCAAGTCACACACCTCGAAATGATAGCATACACATCTTTATTTATCTTTAGCCAATAAAAATGCTCTTGAAGAAACTCAAAAGTTTTGTCGATGCCGAAGTGACCAACTAATCATCCACCATGCACTTCTTGGATCAATAATTCTCTAAAGGAATTCTTTGGCACGCATAGTTTGTTACCTTTAAAGAGGAATCTGTCTTGGACTGAGTAGACACCATGAGTTCCATGTTTGCAATTAGAGATGATGGATGAGAATTTTGGATCATCTTCAGAGTAGAGTTCTTTCATCAAATTAAAGACAAGAACCCGTGAATCAATGGTAGCAAGTGTGAAATATATTCTTGATTATGCATCTGCCACAATGTTAGTATGGCCTGGTTTATTTTTCAAGACAAAAGAGAAGGATTGAAGAAATTCTACTCACTTGGAATGGCTCAAATTAAGTTTGTGCTGGCCACTAATATATTTGAGAGCCTCATGATCTGAATGAATAACAAATTATTTAGGCCTCAAATAGCGACTCTAATGATGAAGAGCTCTCGTGATGGCATAGAACTCTAGAGTACTTCTTTCTTGATTCCATCAACTCTCATTGAAATAAGCCAAAGGTTTTTGGGCTTGGATAAAAACATCACCGATGCCAACTCCACTAGCATCACTTTCCACTTCAAATATCTTGACAAAATCTGGAAGGGCAAGAATAGAAGACTCACAAAACTTTTGTTTGACAACTTCAAAGGCATTGTGGGCAACCTTTAGTCCACTCAAATGATCCCTTCCTCATGCATTCAGTAATGGGACTATAATGGTGCTTAAGTTCTTCACAAGTCGCCGGTAAAAAGAGGCGAGATCATGAAAGCTTCTCACATTGGAGTCCGCCACATTTTCATTGCTTCCACTTTGGATTGATTTACAAAAATCCCGTCCTTGGAAATCATATAACCAAGGAATATGATGCTTGGAGAGGAAAATTCACACTTTTCTGTCTTGGCATAAAGGTTTTAGTTCTTCAAGATTTCAAAGATTTGTTTTAAGTTAGATGAGTGCTCATCCTCACTCTTACATATGCAGAAATGCGAGCTAAGGACTCTCTCTCGGCCTATTCCAGGTGATAGTAAGACATAGCCCCTCCCCCTCATTCTCTCAATGGCCATAGCTTCCCCCATCACCTACGCTTGCCCAAGCAAAGGCATCCATTAGTTTTCCTTCGGCTAAGGCATGACTAAAGGAATTTACTTTGCTAAGATCATTCTCTTGGCAAATGAAGTGGGTCAACCTCTTTTTGGCTTCGGCCAAACACTTTTTTCTCGCTAGTCGAGCTTTCTACAAAAAGCGATGCGAGAACGTATTCTCTTATCTAAGCTTCTTCCTTGTGCATTCACTCCCCCCATGATAGATGGTTCGGCCATGCTTGATGCCATGAAATGATTGAGAACTACGAGGGGATCGAAAGGAATTTTGTTATGTATGGAGTGGTTCATAAGGACTTGGAGGTACTAAGATCAAATGATCATTTGAGTGAAGCGTTTGGTTATTGATATTCTTAAGAAGAACATTGGATAAAAGATCACAAGTTGTTCAAGTGATGAGGAGTAATGTGTCGTGCAAATATTAACTCCTAGAAGGTGCTGATTATCCTTCCATCTTAAGGATGACCGTTGAATAGAAACATCATAAGCATTGACAAGTTGGGAATCCATGGCAAGAAGACTAGAGATGAGTTAGAGTAGAGTTGACAATTTTGGCGAAAAGTTAGAATGAACAATTTATGTAATAGAACTAGCAGACTCCATTTTGGGAAACCATGCTTTTGTAAGAATATACCGAATGGACAACATGTTCCACAACTACTCCAATCAACTCCTGAGGGCTCTAAACTCTTCAAAAGCATCTCTAACGGTAGGATTAAAGGATAAGCGTCTATATAAAGAGGATTAAAGCAGCTACAAGGAGTTGGTGCAAAATTGAGAAAGCTTCCTTTGTTATTATCATTTGCTTTCTATCTAGTACTAGCTGTGCTGCTATTTGTTTGATATTCTCTCTATTGTAGAGTCCTTGTTGATTGTAATCAATGATAACATATGTGTACATTGTGATAGCAATACTTGCGTTTTTACAATATGACTTATCATGTTATAGAAGTAGTACTTAGTGATTGTAATATCTCTTGAGGATTACTAGTGATTCTAGCTATTATTGAGGCTTTAGCTCGGAGAGTAGATGTAGACTTGAGGATAAAACTGAGCCACTATAAATTGTTGTATAGTGTTTTCTATATGCTCGTAATAACTTATAACTTTTTAATTGTAGAACAAGCTAGCTTGGTACATTCACCTTGTTTTCGCAACTGTAAATTATATCTTATTATATTCCGCGAAAACTGTTTAAGTTTGAAACAACCTATTCACCCATCTCTAGGTTGATTATTAACCATAACAATTGATTTTCGTTGCTTGTTGATTGTTGTGTTATACTTTGAGCATAAAGATCTTTATTTATCGTTAACTGTTGTTGGTTTTGGTGCTCCTAATGGACAAACTCCTAGCAAGCCATCATATTTTGATGGTACCAATTATAAATACTGGAAATAGAGAATGAAACCGTTTCTTCAAATAACCAAGTTTCTTATGTGGAACGTAATACAATATAGACCAAAAGTTCACACGCTTGTAGGGCACTTGCTCTAGTATCTACAAATGAACCTCTATCAGCTCCACCTATTGTTCCTCGTTAAGGAATTGAGAAAACACTTGCACTAAATGATGCAAGAGCATCAGTTTATAAATCTTTCGATGATTATATGACAATCCCAACTCAAGCTTCATAAGTCTTTCAAGCTAACTTGTCAATCATGGAAACACATAGCAAATTCATTCTCAACGTGGTCCAATGGGTCTAGGGCACACAAGATAACATTTAATGATGATTGGTGGCATAAAAGCAAGGTTAAAGAAGCAATTAATGTGTTCCCCTTGTCTAGTGTGCTCTATTTGTCTTATCATGTCTTAAATGCTTTAGTGTGTTTAGTTTATCTTCTTCTTATATTTAAGGGTCTTTCATGCCAAACTAAAATGTGAAAAAGTCTTTATTTCAAGTTTGAAAGAATGGGAGCCGGTCTTCATTAGTAAGCTGAAGTATAAAAATGTAGAGTGTGCTCAGTTTGTTTTTTTACATTAAAGAGTCTTTAAAGTGCAAGGTTACAATGCCAAAGAGTCTTTATTGCTAGAGTGTGAGCTAGTCTTCATTACTAGGCCGAAATGTCAGAATGTAAAGCGTGCTATCATTCATTATTAGAGTCTTAGTACAATGTCTTAGTATGGCCATAAATAGAAATGTAATTTCGTATGTAAGAGAGACCTGATTTGCAATGCATATGCATGATATCTCTTCTTGAAGTGAGTAATTTCCTTCGAATTTGGTTCTTTATCCATTTGTCTGGTGGTGAACCTTAAGTTCTTTATCCTTAGCTAGTGAGTTGCTCTTTTAGGCCTTGGTAGTGAGCTAAATCTATCCTACCTTCATTTTCGTTCAGAATATGCTCTATTTAGCCTCAAATTGCACAATTCTAGCAAGTTTCCATTTTAATAGAAAAGAACGGCATATTCCATCGTCTACATTCCAACAAACATTTATCCATACGCTATCCTTAAGACACTAGTCCATAAAATGAATTTTCATGCATCGAGTCGATATCAAAGCTTCTAGGTTAAACTAGTTGGATGAGTTATTCCATCCTCCATTTCATCCTTCCATTCTCAAATTGATGAACCAGATCCGAGAGTATTGACTTTAGAACAAGCTCATAATGAAATTCATGTTCCTGCCATAAACTAACTCTAGCAACAAATGGAGTAAGTCCTCAACCTATTAGAGAACCAAGCAAGACAAGAACCACTGCCGCAAGGACCTCCCATTGATCATCCACGCTGTGACAATCCTCATCCAAGTTCTGGTGATAAACCCAACAACATAGGAATTGATTCTAGTGACTTAGACTATTGAGCTAGAAGAAGAAGAAGAAGAATGCAAAATGACAACGATCGCAATGTCAAGGGAGAGGTACTTAAATTTGAAGGTAGCCTTAATCCTGATAATTTTATTAATTGGTTGCATGTTGTAAGATGAGTATTTAAGTTTAAATCATACTTGAATGAAAAGAGATGCAAGGTTGCTGCTCTTAAATTTAAAATGTATACTTCACTTTGGTGGGAAAACCTGAAAAATCAAAGAATCTGAGAAGACAAAAGTAGAGTTAAATCTTGGGAAAAACTCAAAAAGCTTATGGAAAAAAGGTTATTGCCTGTCAACTATAAGCAAGACCAATTTCTAAGGCTAAACTCTCTTAAGTAATATGGGAAAAACATGGAAGAGTATATTAGGGAGTTTGAATAACTCTTTATGAGGATATTTCAAAAGTACAAGAGCATACCATTGCTCATTTTCTTAGAGAATTAAACAACAATGTCAAGAATTTGGTTGAGCTTTAGCCTTTTTGAACCTTTGAAGATATTGGCAAACTAGCCATAAAGGTGGAGAAACAATAAAAAGTGGTAGAAATTTCTCGACCAAACCTACAATTAGAGGACCATCTTTTTTTAAGGGTGCTTCTCTTTGTAAAGTAGAAAGTATCTTGAAACAAGAGAAAGGAAACGAGAAGTTCACTAAGTTTAGCAAAGATCTTCCCAAGTAACTAGAAAGTAGAGGTAGAAAGTACTTAAAGTGCCATGACCATGGACACTTGCAAGTTGATTGCCCTAATTGAAGGGTTATGACTCTTCAAGAAATTGAAAAAGTTGACTTGAAGCTTCAAGAGGTTCGAGAGCTGCACCAATATGGCTTTCACAACCACCACATATAAGTTGAAGCTACCAACTTCTAAGCATCCTCAACCTTACAAGCTTCAATGGCTTAGCAAAGGAAGTGATCTCCCCGTAACCTAACAAACTCTTATATCATTTTCTATTGGCAAAAGTTACGAAGACCAAGTACTAGTGATATTATTCCTATGGATGCATGCCATTTATTGTTGGGAAAACTTTGGCAATTTGATAGCAAATTTATGCATGATACCATAGAAACACCTACTCATTCCACAAAGAACAAAAATACATCACTCTTGCACATTTAAGCCCATCATTGATCCACAAAAATTAACTTGGGGTAGAAACACAAGTAAGGAAAAACATTTTCTTGAGTGAAACATGGGTTGAAAAAACCATTCACAAAAAAAAGATTATTTTTGTGTTACTTATAGTCAAGAGCAAAAAGAATGAGATAAAGAAAACCCCACACCTTGAAATGCATTCCTTAATAAATGAATTTAAAGGTGTGTTTCCGGAGGAATTACCACTTGGATCACCTTCCTTAAGGGGTGTTGAACATCAAATCAACTTACTCTCAAGTGCTCACTCCCCAAGAAGGCTGCCTATCGATGCAATCCAAAAGAAATGCAAAAGCAAGTAGACGATGCTAATGCTAGAGAATATATGAGGAAAAGCACGAGCCCTTGTTTAATTCTAACTACATGTGCCAAAGGATGATGGTTCTTTTTGAATGTGTGGATAGTCGAGCCATCAATAACATAACTATTAAGTATAGGTACCACATACTTAGACTTGATGACATGTTTGATGAGTTGTATGGCTCTATAGTATTCTTCAAGATTGATTTACGGAATGGCTACTATGAAATCACACTGAGGGAAGGAGATGAATGGAAGACAACCTTCAAAACATTTCCTCTATGAGTGCTTAGTTATGCCATTCAGCCTTTGTAATGCTCAAAGCATTTTCATAAGACTTCTGAACAAGGTAATTCGTCCACTTATTGGATTAGCTTAGCAAGATAACTTGCTCTCTAGCAGAAGGAATAGATGGAAGATAACCCGTAATCACAATGAACCAATCAATTCCAAAGCCATTCATTCTCTCCTCTCGGTTGCCGTTTGCCAGTTACTAGAGCAAGTAAGAGAACCTACCATGAATGACCCCATCCCTTTCTAATTTAGAATTCCAAGTATGAAGCTTTCATTATCATTTCAAGAAGTTACATATAAATCATAATAAAGTAAAGTAAGACATCACTTTTTGTTGATGTAGTGCTTTCTACTGTATGATCCTAAAGTAGGAAAAGAGCTTTCTTCAATTAAGATATTCTATCTCGAGTTACCGTCGCATCAAGAGGAAGGAGCCAAGCAAGGGTTAGCTTTGCTTCTCACTCTGACGGCCCAACAAGTCATTTACTTAAAAGGACCCTCCTTACAGTGCACCCTTTCTTGAATTATTTGGTCATGTATCAAGTTCCTCATCCTTGTTAACATCATTCAGTGAACTTTACTAAGACCAATGATATTATCACAGTCTTCCTGAAATTATCACCATTTCATCACAATGAACATTTGCATGTATCAAGTAGTTATTAAACCAAAAATAGTTTTGGAATCATATCATAGGGAGTTTTCCCAACATCTTGTTCAATATTCCATTTACATATTGGCCTAGCATCATAGGCCAAGAGGAGATGTACACAAGTAAATGTACACATTAATAATTTTCAATTATTTTGGCATTTTTAAAACATAATAGGATTTTGTCAACCCATTGTAAATTTAGATTTTTTTTTTTTTGAATTACTACGACTTATAGAGTGTTAGGAAATCCTATCATAACCAAGAGGAAAGCATCTTAGTTTTGGAATACATTCATGACAGCTTATGGATGTTGACTAGTCGTAATCAATATCACAACTTCGTAAATTTTGACCTTTTTAATTAGTTGTGACTATCCGTCACAACCAAGAGCAAAGCATCTTAAATTTGAGTTTTTTCAATGCGACAAATATTAACCAATGTTTATGATGACGTTTACTAGTCGTAATCAATTACATAATGTCATAAATTTTGATTTTTCTTAAATACAACGGCTTGAAATATTTATGAGATTACATCGTAACCAAGAACACAACACAACATCCTAAAATCAGAAATTTGTTTTTTTGGTAACTATGATTTACAAAAGTTAACGAAGGTCTACAATGATTAAGAAGAAAACATTGTAAATTTGGATATTTTTCAATTGCAATGATTAAGAAAGAGTACGATGTTTGTCATAATTAAGAGCAAAACATCTCAAATTTGGGTAAATTTAAATTAGGACCACTTACATAGCGTTATGGTGGTTCGCGATAATAGTGAAGAAAACATTGTAAAATTGATTTTTTTTTTAATTATGACAATTTACAGAGAATTACAAAGAGCAAAGCATCATAAGTCTAGATTTTTTTGTCAAAAATATGACAGTTTATAAATGTTTTCGCCGTCATGTCGTAACCAAGAACCAAACATCATAAATTCGGATTTTTTTTTTATTCCAACTGCTTACAAAAGTTTACAACAGTTTGTAATGACTAAGAATAGAACGTCATAAATTTTGAATTTTTTGTAATTATGATAATCTAGAAAGTGTTACGATGTCGCATTGTCACTAAGTGCAAAACATCATAAGTTTACAAACTTTTACGACCGTTTGTCATAAAAGAGAAGAAATTGTCATTAATTGAGAACTTGTTTACAAAGGGTTATGACTTCACAACAAGAGCAAAAATTTCATATGTTTGTTGGCCGTAAATAAAGGGTAAAACTTCATAATCTAGTATTTGTTTTAAACTGCAACGCTTTGCGAAGGTAACCATGAACAAAATGTTGCAAATTTTCAATTACGACATTTTTTAAAATTTTTGACATTTGCATCATGAGCAAGAACTTAACATCGAAAATTTAAATCCTTTCAAACTACGAGGGCTTATAAAGGTTTGCAACAATCCCTATAACTAACAATATAACCTCATAAAACTTTTCTAAATTTGATTTTTACTGTGCCATGACGTCAATATTCTAGGGGGTTGGCGCCCATTTGCTAGTGCTTAAAGTATCCTAAATTCCACTTTTAAGTGTGTCCGACGTCCATTTTCTGATGGATCGGACATCTAACCTTATGTGAAAACTGTAACCGGCTCATTCAACAATTGAGGCCCTTCCATTTCAATCTAGAGGCTAAGCATTTGTGGGCTTACGGTATAAGATTAGAACCTTAGAAGTCTCCAGCTAAGCATTGGTGGATTTATCCGGTGTACGATACAACAAATGTATTTCGATCTGTGGAGTTTGTTTTGGTGGACTACATAAAGAAATTCCAATTAATGAAAGATGTAAACCCATTGAGATATCAAAATTACACATATCGAATAAAGTGGTTGTTACTATCTACTTTAATAATGAATCATTCACTTAAATTTAACTAAATAACTAAATAAAATATATAGATTTTTCTTTTCACCTCAGATTGATGAATTGTCTCGATTGAAAGATCTCCTATATAGATAATAGACATTTCAATTGACCGAGCTTTAGTTATGAAGCAAAGATATCTACCAAACGGCTCGTAGTATTTGGATATTCTCGACCAAGAGGCTGCTAATGTGTACCGTCCAAGCTAATATTTCAAGCTTGCAGCAGTACCGTCCAAACGCTAGCTGGTTTTTGGACCGGCCCGTTCCAACCCTTTAAATGGATCAAACTGTAAAGACTAGCCAGCACAAATGGCTTTCTAAGTGGAATTTTCGTGACTGCGGATGTGGAACGAGTCGCGATATTCGCTCCTTGAAAGAAAGATGACAAAAGTTGAAAAGGGGAGGACGCAATATAGAAAACGCGGCTTCGTGGCGGTCCCCCGAGGGAGAGCGCTATCGCATGGGACCCGGCCGTCGTCCTACTGACCTGACCTTTCTAGGCAATTAAACCTTCCATGAAAAGCGCACCCGGAAGGGTACAAGTCCCGTCCGCTGATTTTCTTGTGATGGGCGAGGGCCCTATCCCCTTGCAGATATCTTAGAGACGACTCTGCGTCCTCACTAATCTCGTGACTAGTGCCGGCCTTCTCTTCCGCGCTCTTTCCTAATTCCCCACGGTCAAAACTGGCTCATCTCCGAGAACCCGCTCTCCTTGTGAACTTCTTTTCATCGATTCAACTGCGACCCTCTCTATCGTCGAGCAGCGAGATGAAGAGCATGAAACCACCACTTCTATTATTCATCTTCATCTCCGTATCGCTCGAAGCACTCTCGGTCTCAGTCACTGGCGACAACGTTGGCGCTTACCATCCGACCGATGATATCGCCGTCGACTGCGGCTCCAACACCAGCTCCCCTGTGGGTGGACGGAATTGGGTTGGAGACGGCGCTGACCGTTCGGCCTACTCTCCAATTGAGAAAACTCACTCCTCTATCACTGCAAAGGCAAGCAGTTCATCTCCCAGCGTCCCAGGCGAAGCCCCATACCTCACGGCTCGCCTCTCCCGCTCCGAGTTCGCCTACACCTTCCACGTCACCGCAGGGCCCAAATTCGTTCGCCTGCACTTCGTCCCTTCGGATTACCCCAACTTCCGCCGTGTTGATTCCTTCTTCTCAGTCGAGGCCGCTGGCTACACCCTGCTCCGCAACTTCAGCGCTTCGCTGTTCTCCGATAATACCAGCTCCCCGAGCTTCCATAAAGAGTTCTGCTTAACTGCCGGAGCCGACCAGATATTGAACATAAGGTTCGCCCCGACTCCTGGTTATTCAGACGCGTATGCTTTCGTGAATGGAATCGAAATCGTTTCCATGCCCGAAAGTCTCTACTACAACACCGTCGTCGACTCAACCGAGGGAATCAAGTTGGCAGGTCAGCTGGCGCCATACACCTTGGATACCACTAAATCTCTCGAAGCGGTGAAGCGCTTGAACGTGGGAGGACAGTTTGTCAGTCCAGCTCAAGACACGGGAATGTACAGGACCTGGGAACCAGATGACCAGTACGTGACTTCCTTGTACATCGGAGTTTTGCCAGTTAACACAACTATCCAACTCAATTACGGTGAGCAAGTGCCAAATTACACGGCTCCAGATCCCGTATACACTACTGCAAGGACGATGGGAACGGACAAAAGAATCAATCTGAGCTACAACCTCACGTGGTCCGTCGAGGTGGACACGAACTTCTATTACTTGGTCCGGTTACACTTTTGCGAATTCCAGATAGAGATAAATAAGCGCTTAGATAGGAATTTCGAGATTTTCATAGATTCACAACTGGTCGAGGGTCATGCGGATGTCATTAGTTGGAGCGGGAAGGGCGTGCCCGTCTATAGAGATTATGCAGTATACATGCATGGCGGCGGAAAGAAGAGAACCAACCTCTCCGTCGCGTTGGGCGCGCTTCCAGATGGTTCTACTCTTTACTCTGATGCCATCTTGAATGGCCTCGAGATATTCAAGATCAACAATCCTGACGGGAATCTCGCAGGGCTGAACCCGGATCCGGTCCCGAATAAACCGCCAGGGCCTCCACCGGCGGGCAAAGCACCGTCGAGCCTCAGCAAAGCAGTAAAAATTGCCATCGTTGCTGGTGGAACTTCGGGCTTCACCGTGTTATCTCTCCTGGCTTTCTTCCTGTACCGGCGACGAAACAGAGCGAAGGATTCGACCTCGAGCGACGGCACCTCACGGTGGGGCCCGTTCTCCTACGCGACGACCAAGTCAACGAAGACCCAGGGGTCGTCCCTGCCGTCGGATCGGTGCCGCCACTTCTCGCTAACGGAGATCAGAGCGGCCACGAACAACTTCGATGAGGTGTTTATTATCGGCGTGGGCGGGTTTGGCAACGTGTATAAGGGCTATGTCGATGGGGGCGCCACCCAAGTGGCGATCAAGCGGTTGAACGCGGGGTCGCAGCAGGGCCATCACGAGTTCATGACCGAAATCGAGATGCTCTCGCAGCTCCGGCACCTGCACCTGGTCTCCCTGATTGGGTTCTGCAAGGACGCGGGAGAGATGATCCTGGTGTACGACTACATGGCGCGCGGGACTCTCCGTGACCATCTCTACAACACCGACAATCCCCCCCTTCCCTGGAAGCAGCGGCTCCAGATCTGCACGGGAGCCGCGCGTGGGCTAAACTACCTCCACACTGGTGCCAAGCAGACCATCATACACCGCGACATGAAGACCACCAACATCCTGCTCGACGAGAAGTGGGTTGCCAAGGTGTCCGACTTTGGGCTCTCAAAGGTCGGGCCCACGTCTGTGTCCAAGGCCCACGTCAGCACCGTCGTGAAGGGCACCTTCGGGTACCTGGATCCAGAGTACTACAGGCGCCAGCAGCTGACTGACAAGTCCGACGTGTACTCCTTCGGGGTGGTGCTATTCGAGGTGCTGTGTGCAAGGCCTGCCGTGAACCGGACGGCTCAGAAAAAAGCAGATCAGCCTGGCCGCCTGGGCCCAGAGCTGCTGTAAGAGCGGGAGCATCGACAAGATCGTAGACCGACACCTGAAGGAGGCGATCGCCCCCGAGTGCCTCAATAAGTTCTGCGAGATCGCCATGAGCTGCTTGCAGGACGAGGGAACCAAGCGGCCATCCATGAATGACGTTGTGTGGGGCCTCGAGTTCGCACTGCAGTTACAGGTGAGCTCGGAGCAGGGGTTGGTAGACCATGTGGTTGCGTCCATGCACGATGGCGATGGCGATGCCAGTGACGATGACACGGCTCCAGTTGGAGGCAACCTGATGGGCGGCAGTGATGAGGTGTTCAGCACTAACAACAGTGGCGGTGGGAAGAGCCTCGGGGCAACTGCGACAACCACCAGTAGCGATGACGTTTACGATGAGAGTACGACTAGTTACGATTCGGATAAGTTGCTCTCTGGGGCTGTCTCCTCTGAGATTCTGAATCCCAATGCTCGTTGAGAGAAGGGCGTTCAGGTTCATCTGTTCCTACATATTTCTCGAATTTGGATATGGCATGGTTTTGCTACAAAATATCGAGCGTGAAATAGTGCTTATTCATTTTCTGCTTTGGGAGAATAATTGTAACTTGCGAAATGCCTCCACAGGCATAAGTTTTGTGTATTTTCCTATGCAAAAATAATAATAATAATAAATAAGAATATAGTCATTAGGAATGTACTCAAATTCTAATCGATGTTAGATAGTCTCATAGTTTTTGCTGATAATTGAGGAATATCAAGTGATTCCCAGAGTAGAAGTCCTGTCATCTGGCTTCAGGCTTGCAGCGAGAATAGTCCACCTACGAGGGTTTGCTATTCTAGGAGTTGCTCCAATGAATAATCATTGAACAGACGGAAACGACAGCCTATCGACTGAGGGATCTTCCCACTTCACGAAAGCCCTGTGCTAGTGTTGATTTTTTTCATCGCCAAATTAAGCATGTCTTAATTACGAATGGGGAAAAAGAGTTGGTTGTGGCAACTGGGTTTTTTTCGGATGAAGATGAAGATGAAGACGAAGACGAACAAGATGAAGACGAGAAGATGAAGCAGAAGAGAAGGTAAGTTGGTGAGTTAATTAGTTGTCTTCTACAAACCCTAACCCCACAACCAAATACTTTATTTCCATCTCTTCTTCTCCCGTATGAAGACATGGTTCGTCAATCTTCTTCTCTGATCAAGCTTCCAAGAGAGACTCGAGGATTAGGGTTTCATTTTCAAGTCAATTTGGGGGAGCAATGGGGCCATACGACATCATTTTTGCCCTTTTTTTGCCACATAAATCAAAGATTGTCCATATCAAGTATCTTTAAAAAAAGAATAAAACATGTCGAACTCGAAAATTAATTCAAAAGAGCACATAGAGTGAATTGCCCAAATAAACATCTAAATGATCAACTTTTCACGATACTTAAGTGATCGCTTAAAAGGTTTTAGCACTAAAATGAGTATCGTACCAAAATTTTGGCACTTCTAGTATGATTTTCCCAATTTTTTTTTATCATGGTTTGACTAAATTTGGGCCAAAATTTAACCTTGCCAAAGTTTGGATTGAATAGTACAATGTAATCGTGTTCTTCGAGAGCTTTTCAACAACACCTGATTTAACTTAATTGGATGGTTAGATGGCTGGATATCACCACTTTAAACGACTTTAAATGGAACCACCCCTACCGACCAAAAAAAATAAAATAAAATGGGACCACCCGTTCTTAAGGGGAATTAGGAAAATCACAATTTTTTGCACATTGGGTAAAGAGATCACGTAGATCTAATCGTAAGTTTGGATTTTTACGAGTTATTATAGTTTATAAAGACTTACGACACTCTTTTGTAATTAAAAACATCGTCATACTAGACTTTTTTTAAATTACAGTATTTCGTCATAATCAAGAATGAAACTCCAAAATATTTAGTCTACTTTTATTTACGACAATTTATAACGGTTTACGCTAGTCTATGGTAATAAAAAACGAAACCTCTTATATTTAAATAAATTTGAATTATGATGATTTACAAATAGTTGCGACGATTTATCATAACCAAGAGCAAAGCTGTAAATTTGGGTTATATTTACCATGGTTTATAAATGGTCACAACATCACCAAGAGCAGGAGGTCTAATTTTCCATTTTTTATAATTACAACAACCTATCATAACTAAGAGCGAAGCGTTGTAAACTTGGTTTTTTTTCAGTATAAAAAAGTTTACGAGGTTACATTGTAACCAAGAAGAGGATGCTGTAAATTTCAATTTTTGTCAGATTACGATGGCCAGTCGTAGCTAATAGCAAAGAGTCGCAAAGTTGGAATTTTCCAAATTTATGACGGTTTACAACTCTTTACGATGATTGGTTTTAATTAAAAACAGCACGTCATAAATTTGAAATTTATTTAACAACAACGGCTTGCAAAGATTTACGACAATTTGTAATGACAGAAAACAAAACCTTCTAAAGTTAGATATGTTTTTCATTACGACAATATATAAAGAGTTATGATGTATCGTCATAACCAAGAGTAAAACGTAATAAGCTTAGATAATTTAAAGTACGACCAATTACAGAGGTGTACGATGGTTCGTGGTACCAATAAACAAAACGTCTTAAAGTTAAAATAGTTGACAAATGCTTATAATGATCCATCATAATCAAGAACAAAATATCATAAATTTGAATTTATTTTAATAATGACGGTCTGTAATAACTAAGAACAAAACGTCCTAAATTTGGATATTTTACTAATTATGATAATCTACAAAGAGCTTCGACATTCCGTTGTATCCAAGCTCAAAACATTGAAAATTTGGACATTCTAAAATGATGACAGTTTAAAAAGGGTTATGAAAAGAAGAAATCGTTATAAATTTCATGAGGAAAATGTGGTATATTTGGATTTTTTTTTTCAATTATGACTATTTACAAAGGGCTATAATGATTCGTGGACGCGACTGAAATGTTGATGATGTTTCATCATAACATCATAAACAGGAACTTAATATCGTAAATTCAAATATTTCTGAATCATTTACAAAGATTTGCAACGAGCATTGTAACAAGAATATAACTTAATAAAACGTCATTAAATGCTTCAAGCACTAGCGAATGAACGGTACACCAGATGTACCATAGCATGCCCCTAACTCGTTTCGATGGACTAAGAGACTACTAACATGCAAATCCAAAGGTTGGAATCGGATCGAGTCGCCATATTAGCTCCTCGAAAGACGATAGACAGAAAATGGAAGGACATGGCCAAGAAAAAACGAGGAAAGTGGCATGGGAGAGAATTTTAGGCATGGACCCGGCGGTCTTGCTATTGACCTGACCTTTCTACGCAATGGAACTTTCCACAAAAAGCACACCAAAAGAGTGCGAGTCCCATTGGCTGCTTTTTTTGAGAGAGGGAAAGGGCTCCATTAATTGCTTATATTTTCACGAAGACTTTAGTCTTTCACTCAATTCAAGAAAAATTATCAATCTAGTCATACATTTAGTGTATCGATTTCAATGTAATTCTAAAATTTTCAATTTCATTAATATAATCTTAAATATTTTCTTAGAGTTTTAGTCTAATCCTTCCAATCAATTTATACTTGAAAATACCGATGTTGTGATCGTCCAATCACCATCGACCATCCTACGTGGTACGGCTAGAAAGCTGACGTGGACAAATTTATTCAAAATGGCTTTGTTTTGAGTAATTTTATAAATTTTCTGATTTTATGCATCATTTAGGTGAAAGGACGGTCGTGGCATCTCCTATATTTGTTGGAGTAGAGGTGTTACAAATATTATAAGTTTGGATCGCTGTTTAGATCTTGATTATGTGAAGCATGGAATTTTCCTTTCATCGTGCCTCTGCCGCTGTTTCAATTTTCATCCGAGGCCTCCCTTTGTCTCGACGCCACTACCTCTGCTTGAATTGTTACATGGATCAACTCCCCTAGTCTGCCAAATCATGGCAAAATCAGGTGGGAATTCGTTTGATTCTGATGAGTCTTCGCCGTTTGCCTTGGTTTCTTACGCCTCCATGCAGATTGGTGCCGGCTGCAGCAAAATGGGCTTGGCCGGGATCACTAGGAATTTTTTAGACTTGTTCGCTTGTGGCCAGCTTCGACAATTGAGACGCGCTTGTTAGCACCGCCGTTAGATCTGCTGAGCTAGAATGCTTTTCCATAGTCCATGGAGGAGCACCGGCTGCCGCGGCACCAATTCAACTTTAACTTTGGAAAAATCAGCTTTCTTACAATGATCTACCATGTTTCCCAAAGAGATTCGGGATCAACAGTAGTTTGGCTTAACTATAGAAAAATCAGATTTCTCGCAACGATGTACCATGTTTCCCGAAGAGATTCAGGATGAGCAATAGTGCGGAAAAAGAAAGAAAAGAATAAAAAGAAAAGAAAAGAAACAAATAAGAAAATTCACAAAAATATTCGAAATCTTGCTGTTTTGTACAAAAAAAGTTCAGCTTGCCCAGTTCATATCTCTTAGGATAATCAGATATGATTGAAATAATACACCAACATTTTCAAATGAAAATTAGTCAAAAAGACTATATTGAAATTCAATGATTTAGGAATAAATTGGCAATTTTCCAAATCTTGTCCGGTCTTCCCTTCCCTCGCTTTGCCCTAGCTCTTTTATAATTCCCAATGATTAAAACTGGTTCATCTTCAAGATTCTACTATTCATGTGAACTTCTGTTGATTGATTCAATTGCGACCTTCTCAGACAACAAACGGTGAGATGAAGAACATGAAACCACCACTTCTCTTATTCCTCTCCATCTCGGTCTTGCTCGAAGCACTCTTGTTCTCAGTCATCGGCAACAACGTTGGCGCATACTCGCCGATTTATGATATCGCTGTCAACTGCGGCTCCCCTGGCAACTCCTCTGAGTCCAATTGGACTTGGATCGGCGACGCCGAGGATGGTTCGACCTACTCTCCAACCGATGAAATTCATTTCTCCATCAGTGCAAATGCAAGCCGTTCACCTCCCTCCTTCCACAACCTCATCCCATACCACATTGCTCGTCTGTCCCGCTCCGAATTCATCTACACCTTCCGCGTCACCGTGGGGCCCAAATTCGTTCGCCTCCACTTCTTCCCTTCGGACTACCTCGACTTTCGCCGTGCCAATTCATTCTTCAAGGTCAAGGCCCCCGGCTATACTCTGCTCCGCAACTTCAGCGCTTCCCTCTTTTCTGATCATACCAGCTTCACGAGCTTCCACAAAGAGTTCTGCTTGACTGTCGGAGCTGACCAGATATTGAATGTTACATTTGCTCCCACTCCTGGTAACCCAGAGGCATATGCTTTCGTGAACGGAATCGAAGTCATTTCCATGCCCAAACATCTCTACTACAACACGGTCGTTGACTCAACCGAGGGAATCAAGTTGGCAGGTTTCAAGACGCTGCACAATTTCAGTACTGCTGATGCTCTCGAAGCGGTGAAGCACTCGAATGTTGGAGGACAGTTTGTCAGTGAAGTGCCAAATTAACACAACTGGGAAGCAGATGAATCCTACGTGACTTCCTCGAACATCGGAGTTTTTCCAGTTAACACAACTATCCCACTCAATTACGGCGAGCAAGTGTCAAATTACACGGATCCAGATAGCGTATACAGAACCGCAAGGACTTGATGAGATTACGACTAGTTACGACTCACAGGAGTTGCTGTCTGGGGCTGTCTTCTCTGAGATTAAAAATCCCAAAGCTCGTTGAGAGGACACTCAAGTTCGGCTGTTCCTGCTTTTTTCTTGAAGTTGCTTATGGCAAGATTTTGCTATAAAAAATGGAGGATGAAATAAGGCTTTTTTCTTTCGCTTTTTTTAGCTTCGGGACAGGAATTGTAACCTGCGAAATGCCTCCACACATATGAGCTATCACATTTTCCTACGTTAAAAAAAATTTGTTCCTTAGGAATGTACGCAAATTCGATCGAATGTTAGATCGATGGGTTTGGCATTCTGGAAAAATTGCCAACTTATGCTCCAAAAATCATGTATTGGTCAAGACAAATCCATTATTCTATGTAAAATAAGTGGCTTTAGTGTACGGTCAAATGAACAGATCCATGATATATTTTTAATGAACTATTCGACTCTTAGTCCAAATAAATTTCTCAAAATTCCTTTTCATTTATTGAAAACCCCTTTTAGAGTCATCCCAAATGGATGGTTTTGGTTGATAGGCAAAAATGAAATCACCATTTCATCCTAAGCCAGGATAGAATCTATGTTTTAGTTCAAGATCCATTTAATTAGACAGAGAGGATTGTCCATTGGATGAAGGATCCTCCTGTTGGATGTATGCTCTAAAGCTACTATGTAATAGTTACATGTTAGGGATTTCAGTTGTACTATCATAATTATTATTTAATTAATGGCAATGACGTATTCATTCATTTGTCCAATTATTTTATATTTATGAATTATTCCATAAGATCAGTTGCAATTAAACCTATTGTTGAGACGCTAAGAATATATGTGACGGGTTCATAGTTAGACTGAATCTTTAAATCGTTCCTGGTCGATGGATTATTGAGTGGATATCAATAATCCTGTTGAGCCAGTGTGTTCATAACTTCACCATTAAGTATTTGATACTTAAGGGAATGATGAGTCACAAGTCATTGGGTATTGTGATGCCTGAGTTAAGAACACGAGTGTTTATATTAGACAAGTTCACTGAACGTGACGCATATGGAACGATTAGCGACATGGAAGCTTTTAGCGTGGTCAATGTCTAATTGTTCATGCTTTGGTCTTGTGTAATCCTTAGACCCGAGGCACAGTGTTAACTTGTGTATCGAACAACTATGGTTCACGGGTGCACATAATGCCGGGTCGTTGATCTGTCTTTATATTTGATGGTCATAGTTTGTTCATATACGAAATTGCATGTGTACGCAATATGGAATCTGTCTCCTTGTTACATGCAAGGTATAATAATGATGTCCTATGCAATCTAATTATGACAATGCATTGAAATTCTCGGCTAGGGTTGTAACCAAGAATAAATTGTTTACGTCTTGAATAAAATGCATGTCAATTAGATTTGTGCATATGATCGAATTGGTGACTTGACAAATATTCCATGGTTTTTGTTCGATCAGGACATAGTAAGACAGAAGGATTGAATTACACTGTAGTCAAAGTTGATAGGTTCGTTATGTTCTTAAAACATTCACACTATCTGGGTAGTCATGACATATTGCTAGATGTCAATCATGACTTGTAGGACCCAAAGATTAATCGGGACAATTAATTCTTTTGGGAGTACTAATGTGTTAGTACAAGTCTTACTACCAGTTTAGTGATGAACCTAAGGATGTTACACACCATAAACAATTAGGATAACGTGGAACAAGAGAGAAATAATGTTGCAAATGTGTTTGCAATTACTGCAATCAAATTGAGTCGATTTGAAATTAAATTAAATTAGATTTAATTTAATTTGTATTATAGTCACGAGCCTACTTGCATATGATGCACACGCATGCCGAAAGTGAATATATGTTAATGTATTTCAAATGCACACATAAAGATTATGTCCTTTTTATTTTTATTTATATATATAAATAAAAAGGGGTTTGATTAATTATTTTTCATTTAATTAATTAATTAAGGTGTACATTTGCAACACACATGATATTTGCGTTTCCTTTTAATAATAATAATTAAAAAAAATTAAAGCTTCGTGCACATGCACGAAGCATGGATGGTCGCAACCATTGCCGACCGTTCATGCACGATCGTGCATAACCGATTAGTAACGGTCTCGTGCATGAACGGTCGCAATGGTTGCTGATCGTCCCACGATCAGCAATCGTTGTTGATTTGAGAGGGCTTTTTATATATACTGCTTCGAGAGAGAGATAAGGGTTGGTTGTTGAAAATAGAGTAAAACGTGTGCGTGTTCTTGTGTTTTCGAGACGCGAGAAAGAAGAGGGATTCTCTCTCGTTCAGGCCGTGACTAAAAACATCAAGGATACGATAGATTGTCTCCACAAGATTGCTAGCACGATCATAGTGGTGATTATCCAAAAGTTCTCTCTTCCATTCGACGTCCATTGTTGGTGTGTCTGAATTAGAGGTCCGACGTTTGTGGGACTCGAACTGAAGAACATCCGAGCCAATTCATTTAAAGTGCGCTTCGAGAGGTAATTCGTTTAACTCCCTTTTTATATTCAGATTTTTGATTAAAACGCACGAACAACGCCTTCGGAGAATCATGTATAAAATATATCATCTTTGTTTCCGCTGTATTTTTTAAAATTTTACCTATACATGATTCATGAAACCCCAACAGTGGTATCAGAGCCAACCTTACGCGTTTTTCGTGCGCTTAATTGATTTATAGTTCAAAGATATTTTTGCGTTCTAATGGCCAATTTATTTTTTTGTTAAGAGAATCTCTTGCTCTTATGTGGCCTATAGAAGTTGATTAATTTATATGTTTATATTCTGCGAATGATTTGCGAGTGTGAATTTAAAGTTGACAACGCAACTTCCGTTCGGAATCACACTCGTGAAATTTGTTTCATCGATTTCAATTTCTTGACGTGGTTTGCATTGCTCGGCTTTAAATTTAATTAAATGCAGAATTTTATTTATGCTTTTCGGAGCTTTAAATTTTGAATTTATGGCTCGCAAGGAAGGGTGATGATCATGGAAAAATCCCTAATCATTATGATTGTTGTATGGATGAATGTATGTTGATTACATGTATTCTTTTTGGGGTTGTAATTATTAAATTGAGGCTGCATCATTCCTTTTATATTTATTTTATGAAATGTAATTTTAGCATAGTTTAGTATATCAATTGTTGATGTAAATGCTACGAGAGAAGATGAGCCATTGGAGGAGCCATTAAGCCGGAGAGCTCTATGGGCTCGATCTTTGAAGAGTTCAAAGATTCAAGAAGAATTGAAGGGCATGTCTATATTATTAAAACATTAAAATGGCTAAATGGGTCTCTTTGGCTCGAGATCCATTAAACCATAATTCCATGATCACCACCTAGGATAGATGTTTATGTGATATCTATTTATTTATTGTGTTTATGTTATCATGCATGTTAAACTAGTTAATGTGCAAAGTGAGACCGTTAATAACGACCCAAATTTTCTTATTAATAATATTAAGTCGAAATGAGTTTCGGATTCGTGGCCTTCCATCGTCGTGGTTAGATCCAATATTATAGTGGTTAATTGACCAACTATGGATACATAGGGGTTAATTACCATTCTTAATATTAGACCACTTCATTATGCATGTGATGTTGTGGGGTTGGACCCAAATCTTCTTATTAATAATATTTCTAATAACTATTAGGTGAGGGAATCGTTTGTGCTTTCAATACTTACATGAGACGATGGGCTAGACTTAACTATGATCGTGATGCCATTAACTGTTAGGTGAGGTTTTCATGGTCTAGAGGCCGAAGTTATGATTGGGACTTGCATATGATGCGTTGAACAAGTTGGTTCACTCACTAAGTTCACAGAACACCAATAACTGCTAGGTGAGGTGGGCTTTGGGTTAGTGGGACTCCAATCCCCACTAGTAATCTTTACCCAACAAAGATTACCGCTTCCCATCTTAAGGAGTATGGGATTCGAATATAAATTTAGTGAGAGGATCTATTTCATTTAAAGGCCAAAATGAAATAGTTATTTTGAAAGATACAACGGCTAACAATTTATTTTCTGCAATAGATATATTATTACTTTGAAAATGGTGACCACAAACCCACTCGCTTCTATACTTGACAAGAATTGTTTGATTGGTGTCACGCCCCGATCCTCCGAGCGCATGCCCATCCCTCCGTGATCGATTAAATAGCGACGTCCTAGGACGCATTGCCGATCCATTCGTTTTAATGTGCATGCGGAAGCGAAGAAATAAATCCCCAGACAACAACAAGATGGGATAGAAAAGTAGGGCCACAAATTTTGAAAACCAAACCACACATATATACACATATAAAACTATGTCATATACAATACTAGCTTATCTATATACAAGGTCTGTAAAAAAGGGGGGAGTAAAGGCTATAGGTCCTCAAACATTCGAGTTTCCCTCATAGTACATTGGGGACCTTGGATCTGACGAGTTCGAGTCCACCACTGAACCTTCAGGAGGATCTGCCGTGCCTTTTCCAAAAGTGACCTCCAGCACCAACATCGGGACCTCAAACTCCGGTATGGGACCCTCTCTCTGCCCATTCTGCTCCTGCCGATACCATGTTCTGTATTGATGAGGTACCTTATGGGGTAAGGCCTCATCAACCTAGACCACGGACCTCACCAGCTCATAGACCCATCCTCTTGGGTTTCCATGCAGCGGAATATAATACTTTTGCTCGGTAACCTTCTTCGGTTGACCAAAACGCTCAGGAGGAGCTGCCATCTAAGGACCTGAAAATATTATCCCACAACGAGGTGAGACGACATCTCAGCAAGTTCACCTCCTAAGACCTGATTAGGAAGAAAATACACCCCAAGGGCTACCTAAACACAGGCACAAGTTAGAGGACTTACCTTTGCCTCGGTTTCTTCTTGCAAGTCAGTACAATTCAACATCTCAATTAATCATTTCAACAAATCAATTCATCAAAGCAGATCGAGCCATTGATTAATCGATCCAGTCGATTTCATGTCATCAAGACCACCTCTTGGTCAACTTATTCAATACTATTTATCAAGTTCGATCACATCAAGAACTGCTCACTCTAAGCTAAAGATAGATAGTATAGCTCGCTCTAAGTTGATAAGTAATATAGCTCACACTAAGTTGATAAGTAGTATACTGTTCACACTAAGTTGATATGTCAAGACCCTCAGGCTGATATAGTATACTGACAATGCTCACCAGAAGCTGCTAAGGTATACTGCTCATACTAAGCTGACATATCAAAGCCCTCATGCTGATATAGTATACCGGTATACTGCTCACACTAAGGGCGTGTTTGTTTATGTTCTTTTTTTTTGTTCATAAACAGTTTTTCTGTTTTTTGTTCCTGGAACAAAAAAGAACAAACGCGTTTGTATGCGTTTTTGTTCCAAATCGTTCTTTTATTCCTCGGGAACAAAAAAGAACAAAAAGCAAGAAACAAAAAAGTTGTTTCTTGTTTCTGAACAAAACAAAGAAACAATTTTCTCTCTCTTCTCTTCTCTTTTCTTTTCTTTTTTTTTTTTTCTTCTTTTCTTCTTCTTCTTGCTTTGGCCGGCGGCCTCGCCCGACCACGGCGAGGCTCGCCGATCCCGGCGAGGCCGAGCCTCGCCGTGGTTGGGCGAGGCTCGGCCTCGCCTTGGCCGGGCGAGCTCGGGCCCGCCCAGGATCCGACGAGGCTCGGCCTCGCCGGATCCGGCGAGCCCGAGCTCGCCCGCCCGGCCGCGAGGCTCGCGAGCTCGGGCTCGCCCGGATCCGGCGAGGCGAGCCTCGCCAACCACGGCGAGGCTCGGCCTCGCCGGGGCCGGCGAGCCTCGCCGTGGGCCGGGCGAGGCCGCCGGCCCTCGTCGGGCCGGTCGCCGGCCATGGCCGAGGCCGGCGACCGGCCAAAGCAAGAAAAAAAGAAAAATAAAAAGAAAGAAAAAAATGAAAAATAAAAAAAACATTAAAAATTAAAAGAAATAAAAAAGAACATAAATTTACCAAACATATTTCTGTTCTTTTTTTATTTTAGGAACAAGTTTACCAAACGCGCATTTTTGTTCAAAACTGTTCCCCGGAATGAAATAGTTTTTTCTATTTCGTTCTCTGGGAACAAAAAAACAAACACAAACAAACGCACCCTAAGCGATATATCAAAAGCCCGCAGGTTGATATAGTATATCCATGGTGCTCACTCTAAGCCGATAAAGTATACTACTAGCGCTAAGCTGACATATCAAGGCCCGTAGACTAATATAGTATATTGTTCTCACAAACTAAGAATTTTACCATTTTTATCATTCCCGATAAAAATAATCGTGTGTGGATACACGGTGGCCTTAGCCAAAATACAATATTTTCCCTTTTGAAAATCTCACTAATTTCAACAGTCCATAAACACATTTTTGGCACCGTAAACGACGCCCGGTATTTTCTAATTAAATACTAAAATTAATAATTTTTGGGATAAATACCCAAAATTGCAATCAACACACAAATTGCACAAAATAGTAGTCAAATAAATAAACCAATCACACTATTGCAATTAGTATGAAATTTCAGTCACCGGCTATCTTGGTCTAATTTTCGAAAAAAAATAATTAATTAAATAATTACCAAAATTAATTAATAAATACTAATAAATGCAACTTAGGCCGGAAAAACCTAATTAAATATTGAAACGGGCCCGGAAAATTTTCGAACCTCACTAGATAAATACTACGATCTGTCTACTTGCTAATTACACTACTCTAGCCACCTAACATGCAATATCGAACGATTAAATTGCTAATATGTTCTAACTAACCACCTAAACCATACTTAGCCAAAACTAATCAAATCTTAAGCATAATTAACTCCATAAGCGGAGATTAGTGAGTAAACTCACTGGATTTGCGAGCTGGTGAGTTCACTAGGACGGTGAAGCGAAGACGGGCCACAAACTCTTAAGCGAGGGCACCTTTTGGGGTCCGGAAAGGCTCCAAAGCAGGCCTTGAAGATCCAAAACCCTTGTTGGGTTTCGGATTCTGTTCTTGGGCCGAAGGAGGCGACTGAACGGCTGGTTGGGGTCGAAACAGCGAGACAGGGCAGGCGAAGGCTGTAGCGGTCCAGGCAGGGCTTCATGGCGACAGGCGGCGACTCACGGTGGCTTAGGCGATGGGAATGACTTGCGACGGTGGCTGGACAGGCCTGAGGGACGAGCTAGACGCGGGAGGGGGTGGGACGGCGCATGGGACCGGCGCGGTTCACGTGGGGACTCGTAGCGGCAGTGATAGTGCAAGGTGACTCTAGCAGGTTGCTCGACGGCCATGGGGAGGAGGCTTGGCTTTTTCTGCAAATTTTGAAGCTTCCTTAGCTCTGGAAATGGGGGAGTCGACCAAGGGGGAAAGAGAAGGGGACCGGTTGCTATGGAGGGGGTCACTTGGTCTTCAACTTCACCTCTTTGTCCCTTTGACTTGGTCCCACCATGCCCAGCTGGTTTCGTCAGCCATTTTCTAGCCTCAATCTTCCTCTAGAAGCTCTTGAGATGGTCTAAAGGTTGAAGGCAAGGGGGGGTTACGAATTTTGCACAAATCTCTCTCAATTCCTCTTTAATTTCCACTCGAATCAATTCAATTTGGCCCTAAAAAATTTCACCGTCGATTCCTCGATCAAATTGACATTTTTCCTCACCAATAGAACCAACTTGCATCTCAAAAACGCAATAAAAAATTGTCCCCCTGAATTTTTCGGTCGAGAACGGCCCTATATTAACTTTTTGCCAAAAATCTCGATTTGTAGAAAAATCTTCGGAGGATAAGTCGACGTTCCTAAAATGACTCGTGACATGATAGAACTTTCAATTTCTGAAATCGAATTCAAATTCACTATTAATTTCAATCTGGCGCCATTTTAGCGTGACCGAACCTACCGGGTAACTTTCATAAATTTTTAGTGCAAATGACCCATGGTCGATTTTTTTCGAGCCACAATGAACCTCTTCGACACATTGGCGACTCTCGATGGTTGTGAAAATCTCGAGGTTTCAAATACGGACACAGGGTACCAAAACGACAGAAAAATCAGTCTAGTACCGATCGACGAGAATTTTGCAATTCAATGGAATCATCCACGTTTAGCCACACATCTCGCCTAACCGACCTATCTCTGATCTCTAATCGATTTTTAACTATGTTGTAATGATTTTTACAGATGAGCACGGTCAAGCAGTCGATTCATGGTCGAATTCTCAAGTCTTTTACGTTAAAATTCCTTAATGGTTCTCCCAGATAGTCTAGTTATCTTAGGAGTGATCAGTTCTGAGAATAGCACTATAGGCGTGTCGAAGAAAGGCCCGATTTATTTAATTGAAAACAGGACTGAAATTCCAGGATGTCACAACTCTTTCCCTCTTATAAAAATTTCGTCATCGAAATTTAAACCATGACAATACCTTAAACAAAAAGGTGAGGGTACAATCGTCTCATCGACTCCTTGCTTTCCCAGGTTGCTCCTTCAGTGCTGTGGTGTTGCCAGACCACTTTGACCAATGGGATGGTCTTGGTACACAGAACCTGCTCTTTCCGATCTACGATCTGAACCGGGCTTTCAACGTACGATACTCTGTCGTCCACGTCTAATTCTTCGAAATTAAGCAGGTGGGTCGGGTCAGGCTCATACTTCCTCAACATCGACACGTGAAAGACGTCATGCACTTGCGCCAATCTCGGCGGTAATGCAAGACGATATGCTAGGATCTCGATTCTCTCTAGAATCTCAAAGGAACCTACATACCTTGGACTCAGTTTTCCCTTATTGCCAAAGCGCGAAGTACCCCTCATTGGTGACACTTTCAGAAAAACGTGATCACCAACTTGAAATTCCAATGGTCTCCGGCGCTTATCTGCGTAATTTTTATAGAGGCTCTAAGCGGTCTTTAACCTATCCCTAATGACTGCAACTGCATCCACTGACTGCTAAACTAACTATGGGCCTGTGATCTTTCTTTCCCCGACTTCATCCCAACACACTGGCGTTCTGCACGCTCTGCCATACAATGCTTCGAAAAGAGCCATCTAGATGCTCTGCTGGTATCTATTGTTGTAAGTAAACTCGACAAGATGAAGTTGTTCCTCCCAGCTTCCCTTGAAATCCAACACGCAAGCTCGCAATATGTCCTCGAGGGTTTGAATCGTCCTCTCAGACTGGCCATCCGTTTGAGCATGATATGCTGTACTGTATTGCAGCTTCGTTCCTAAGGCAACCTGCAAACTCTTCCAAAAAGCAGATATGAATCTCGGGTCTCGGTTTGAAGTAATCATCACCGGCACTCCATGCAGTCGAACTATCTGACGCACATACAACTTTGTGTGCCTATCCAAATCAAGGTCCTTTCGTACTGCAATGAAGTGAGCCGACTTTGTCAGTCTGTCGACCACTACCCAAATGGAATCATTACTTCTCTGACTCCTCGGTAAGCTTGTCACAATATCCATCGTGATGTGCTCTCACTTCCACTTTGGGATCTTGAGAGGTTGCAAAAGTCCTCCAGGCTTACAATGCCTTCACTTGTTGACACGTCAAACACTTGGCAACATGCTTGGCGATGTCCGCTTTCATACCCGACCACCAATAGTGCTGACGCAGATTCTGATACATCTTCGTACTGCCAGGATGAATGTTGTAACTACTACGATGAGCTTCTGATAAGATCTCCTCTCCAAGCTTTGCATCGTCAGGTACACACAATCATCCTCGGAACCTCAGTGTTCCATACTCAGAATTCTGAAAATTTAGCCTTTCTTTTATTAGTATCCTCTTGCAAAATCTTCTGCACATCTGGGTTTGTCGGTTGCAGTAATTTGATTATGATCTGAATGTTCGGCTCAATTCTGAGGGTGGTCATGAGATTCGAAAGGTGGCTTACCTTAAATTTGAAAACCGAATCTCGAGCTCTTTCGAGTAAATTCCAGTTAACCAGCATATGTGCGAATGAAGACTTCCAACTCAAAGCATCGCGACCTTATTCACCTTTCTAGGGTGATATAGAATATCACAATCGTAGTCCTTCAGAAGTTCCATCCAGCGACACTGTCTCATATTCAACTCCTTCTAAGAGAATAAGTACATGAGACTTTGATGGTCAGTGAGGATCTAGAATATTTCTCCGCACAAATAATGTCTCGAAATCTTCAGAACGAAAATAATTACTGCGAGTTCCAAGTCATGCGTCGGGTAATTCTGTTCATGAGGTCTTAATTGACGGGAGGCGTATGCAACAACCCTACCATGTTGCATCAGCACGCAACCCAATTCTCTGAATGACGCATCACTAAAGATCTCGTATCCTCAAGGACCAGATGGTATGGTCAGCATAGGTGCGGTAGTTAGCTTCTGCTTAAGCTCTTGAAAACTACGCTCACACTTGTTTGTCCACACAAACTTCTCTTCCTTCTTCAAGAGTTGTGTTAATGGCGACGCCAAAGCCGAAAATCCTTCCACGAACCTTCTGTAATAACCTGCCAATCCCATAAAACTTATGATCTCTGTCACTGTAGTCGGTCTTGGCCAGTTGATCGCTGCTTCAATCTTAGACGGGTCCACTGAGATTCTTTCGCCTGAAATCACGTGACCTAAGAACATAACACGAGTCAACCAAAACTCGCACTTGCTGAAGTTGGCGTACAACTGATGAATCCTTAGAGTCTAAAGCACCATTCTCAGATGACTCTCATGCTCCTCAGCACTTCTCAAATATACTAGAATATTATTGATGAACACGATCACGAATTGATCCAGATATTCCTTGAACACTTTATTCATCAAATCTATAAATGCAGCTGGAGCGTTCGTCAAACCGAAGGGCATTACAGTGAACTCATAATAGCTGTATCGAGTATGAAACGCTGACTTTGGAATGTCCTCCTTCCTGATCCTCAGCTAATGATACCTTGTCCTCAAGTCGATTTTTGAAAATATCGACGCTCCTTGTAGCTGATCAAACAAGTCGTCGATCCTTGGGAGTGGATACTTGTTCTTGATCGTCACCTGATTGAGCTGACGATAGTCGATGCACAAACGCAACGAACCATCCTTCTTCTTCACGAACAGAACTGGTGCTCTCCAAAGTGATTCACTAGGACGTATGAATCCCTTATCCAACAACTCCTGCATATGCACCTTCAGTTCTTTCAACTCAGATAACGCCATCCGGTAAGGAGCCTTAGAGATTGGCTCTGTCCCGGGTGCTAATTCAATCACAAACTCGATCTCTCTCTCTGGCAGTAGGCTTGGCAATTCCTTCGGGAAAACATATGGAAACTCTTGAACCATTGAGATATATTCGATCTTCAGCTCCTCAATTGTCGTATCCACGATAGTTGCCATGTAATCTTGACAACCCTCGTCTAACAAATGGGTTGCCTCAAGCGACGAGATCAATGTAATTGAGGGTCCTTCTCAACTTCCAACAAACTCGAAACTTTCACCCTCTAACGGGTCAAACTGAATCGATTTACGATAATAGTCTATCTTAGCTCATTGCTTGGTGAGCCAGTCTATGCCAATTATCAAGTTAAAGTCATACATGGCTATGACTAACAAATCTATCCTCCCTTCTCCCTCACTAATCGCTAACTTGCAACCAAAACAACCCAATGCAGACAACACTTTATCCTTCAACGGTGTAGATATGCTAACCACTGACTCTAGCGACTCAGGACTTAATCCTATCAGTTTAACATATTACTTGGCAATAAAAGAATGAGTCGCGCCAGGGTCGAATAAAGCATAAGCAGCATGGTCGTTCAATGAAACCATACTTGTAATCACATCAGGCGCGTCCTCTGCCTTACCTCTTGTGATGGCATACACTGTCCCTTGAGCTGGGGGTCTAATCTGTCCACCCTGCGGAGTGTTCTGCGGCGCGTATCCTTTGATCTAACCCATCGGTGGCGACAGCTGTAACTGCGGTTGTCCTCTCGGTCGTCTAGGACAATCTCTGGCCATGTGACCTTGTTGGCCACATTCAAAACAAGCGTCCATCTTTCGAGGGCACGTGGCTGTACCATGTTGCCTTCCACAGGAGCGACACATATCGTTCCGATTTGGCATTGGCTTGCCAACTCCACCCTTCTTATTGGGCGGGATTTGGAACCTTCCTCCAGTCATGGGTCTCTTCCCATGTCGAATCCCATCTCTATTTGAATTAAACCTCGATCCAGATGAGGTGGCTTGCTCGTTCAGACTTCTTTCTAGTAGCTGGGCTCGGTTGTACACCTCACGATAGTCCATCAGATCCAATGGCACCAGCGGTTGTTTCATCTCTAGCCGAAGAACATTCCTGAACCTTCGAGCTTTTTTTTTTTTTTTTTTTTTTTTTTTTTTGGATCTTCTATCAATCTCGGAGTGTACTGAGAAAGCTCTATGAACTTGACCTCATATTGGTCAACAATCATCATTACTTGGTGGAGGCGCTGAAATTTCTCCATCTTATGTTCTCAGGCGCTACTCGAAAAGTACTTGTTGTTGAAAGCTCTGAGGAAAATGTTTCACACAGGGACTACGCCTTCCGGAAAAACTGTATCTCTGGCATTGAATTGTGAATTTGAAGGTTTTCAGGTTGATTTGAGCTATATGGGAAAGGATTTTATAACTGTTGTGGTTGAGTCCGAATTAGAGGCCACGTACGTGCTGATTTCCGATATTTCGAAGCTCTAAGATTTTATGTGTGTGAACTACTTTGAAAACTTTAGGGTCGAAATTGAGATTATTGACCGTCGATGTGTCAATTCCAATATTTTGAGAAATGTTCACGGTTTTAATGAAAATTATTAAGTATGAATGTTAACTCTTGAGGCACGAGTACATCTTGCGTTTATATCCGTGAATTTCGAAAAACATTTGAGATTTAAACGTGAAAATGGATTTTATGGATTCGGTATCAAGCTTTTGATTTAGTGAATTGATTTCATCAATATGAGATTGACTTATTTTTAAAGACTATTGTGGTTGTATTGCTATGTCTTTGAAATCCCTATTTTGCAATACTTGATACCATAAATTATGATTTTCGAAAACCCAAAGGATTTTCCATGTTGGTGATTCGAAAACGTTTTGGCATTAAATTGATTTGATTACTACACCATGGTTGAAATGTTATTGATGCCGTCGGACCCTCGGGTCGACGATACCCCGGGCGTTGGGTTGCCTGGAGGATCGTAGTGGCGATGCCTTTGGATGCCTGGGGACTGGTGAGCCCAAGAGGTTCCCTAAGAGAGTCGGGATGCCCGGATGTATGACGATACACGTTCCAGAGGGTAGGGGACATCATTGACATGGTGAGCCTCGAAGATTCCTCGTGATGTCAGGTGGGGTGCGAGATGCCTGGAGGTGTGACGTAACACGTTCCGGATGCTCGGTGACTGAAATATGGAACCAGAGGCCTTCATGATGCCAGGTTGGGTGCGATATGCCTGGAGGGACACAAACACTGGTCCTCTAGAAGATGGTGTTAGTAGACTGAGATAAAATGAACTTCTGAATTCTCATTGTTTTCAATATGCCACTCCATTATTATATCTTCCTGAATTGATGCATGTTTATTACTACTATTATGCGTACTGATTTGGATTGTGTGGAATTGGGTGACGATAAGCTCCATAATATAGTTTAGTAGAACTTTGACTGCTGAGTAGTCGTACTCACTCCTCATGGGGGCTAACATATTACAGAGTGATAAAGATGCCACCGCCGCCAGAGGACGATGATGGAGGCTCGAGCAGAGTAAATTGATCGAGGATGGGAAGACATCAGTGAATTTTTGGACACCGGCACTTGAAGATAGATGGTGTTGTAGATGACTAAAGGAAAAGTCGGTCATTTTTTTTTTTTGGATATAGCCAAGTATAGGAAACTTTGGCTTTTGATGTACCGACAATCGATGTCCATCCAATATATGTAAATAAAAAGTGCCTAGTTATTATCTATGTGTATTTAGTGTGCATCATTTCAGTGTTTAGGAAGGGAGTTGTTGGATCCACTTCCACCATGTAAATTGTGCAGGGACCAATGAAAAATGTGATAGACCCCTAGACTCACGGATTCACCGAAATCCAAGGGTATTAGAATAAAGGACATCCAGGTTAAGGAAAGAAGTGTGGCGACCCTAACGGATCAGGGACCGTTAGGGGGCGTCACAAGTAGCTTATTAACCAATAATCTTTATACCATTACAATACCCGGTAATGCGATTACTGATATCAATAAGCAAAATAGAATTGATATAAATGCCATAACTAATAAACACCCTAGAGACAGTCCAAATAAAATATGTTTGGCATCTCTGATTAGTTCATATTGGAGAAGACAGAATTAACAAGTTGAGTAATGATGGGTACATTGATCCATCAAATTTTGAGTCATACTCAACTTGTGAGGCACGTCTTCTAGGAAAAATGACAAAAGCGCCTTTTGTGGGACATAGTGCACGAGCTGCTGACATATTAGGATTAATCCATACAGATGTATGTGGACCAATTAATGAAACTGCTAGAGGTGGTTATAATTACTTCATTACCTTCACCGATGATTAGTCACGGTATGGTTATTTATACCTCATGAAGTATAAATCTGAACCCTTTGAAAAGTTCAAGGAATTCAAGGTCGAAGTTGAGAAACAAATAGGAAAATGTATTAAGGCTCTTCGATCGGATCGAGGAGGTGAATACCTTAGTACTAAATTCCTGGACTATCTTAAAGAGAATGGCATTTTATCACAATGGACACCTCCTGGAACTCCAGAACATAATGGTGTATTTGAACGAAGAAATCATACTTTATTAGATATGGTGCGATTTATGATGAGTTACACCGATTTGCCAATATCCCTTTGGGGATATGCCATTGAGACAGCTGTATATATACTGAATGGAGTGCCGTCCAAATCTGTTCCAACTATGCCCTATGAGATATGGCATAGTAGGAAACCTAGTCTTAATCATATTAAGATTTGGGGTTATCCAACTTTCGTGAAAAAGATGAAAAGGGAAAAATTGGAGGTAAGATCTGAACAAGGTCGCTTCATTAGATATCCAAAGGAAATTCTTGGATATTATTTCTATTTTTATTCATACCAAAGAATTTTGGTAAGCAAGCACGCTTCTTTTCTAGAGAATTAGTTTGTCCAAGAAGGTGGTGCTGGGCGGAAAATAGTCTTACAAGAAGAAAATAATGAAGTACCAAACAACTAAGTTCAAATACCAATCTCTGATTCAGTGGGAGCTTCTAATACACAACCTCTTAGGAGTAGTGCGAGAACATCTCGCCCACCTACTCGTTATAGACACTCGGTTGATCATATTGAACCATTATTCATTGTGAAGATAGTGATCAACCTAGTGATCTTAAAACCTATGAGGAGGCGATGTCAGACATCGATTATGGTAAATGGCTAGAAGCCGTGAAAAATCCGAAATGGATTCAATGTATTCCAATGAAGTTTGGACCTTAATTGACCAGCCTGATGGTATTATACCAATTGGTAAAGGATCTTCAAGAGGAAGATGAATGCTGAAGGTCAATTTGGAACTTACAAAGCATGGCTGATGGCGAAAGGATATCATCAAAAAGAAGGAATTGATTATGACGAAACTTTCTCACCCGTGGCCATGCTAAAATCCATTCGGATTATGTTGGCTATAGCTGCACACCTAGATTGCATACTTGATGATTTTGGAATGCGACTTGCCTAATTGAGGCATAGTCTTCACATGCTAAATGATGCTTGATCATGACAATTCATATATGCACACAAACCTTATTATGTGTACTTTAAAAGTCAAGAAGACATCAATACAATATTTAGTCTCTAAAAGACCCAAACGGATATGGCAAAGTGCATATGTGATAAGGTTTTGTCCTAACCTCAATATCACAGAACAAATATGATTTCAATCATCTAGGGACATGAAAAAGATCTAACAAAAAATCACAAATATAGAACGTACGATGATGAACATTTTTTGTTAAGAGTCCAAAACTCAATTGAGATTATGTGAGTCGTGACAAAAATAGCAAAATAGACACGCAACATGCAAGATTTATTTTGCTGCAACACCCCTCTACCTTAATACAAGCAATCGATGCACCAAACGATATCAAAACTTTGAAAATTTTACATCAATTGAACTTTTATGACATGTGGTTCATCTTTCATGAAGACCTCAAGGTAAAAAAAGCTAATCTCATGCTCAAATCCCCCTAAATTCATCTCGAACCAAAACATGGCAGATTGACCTTTGCTAAGATCATAGTGGTTTTGACCTAGCTAATCAAGCCTAAAAATTCCGAAAAAATTACAAGACATACTCCACACGATGACTAAAACTTTCATAAGCCAAGTTTGTCCAAAAATCATCATAGCAATTGGAACAAAAATAGCAACGTTAGAAATCAGATTCAAAACACAACCTAAACTGAAGTTAAAATACTGCAGAATCGAGCAATTTCAGAGGTGTTTCTCAAGGGCCAAATGTTGTCCGATTAGGGAGTGCAATCTATCGATTCGAAGCTCTAGAAGGAATCAAGTTGAGATAAGGTGATTTTGTGTCACAACCCCAACTCCATCTCTAGGGTTGCGAGCGGCAAGAGTTATTTTTGCGACGTCCTAGGCTCGTCGCCGTCCCGATTGTTTTTATCTTATTATCATGCATATGCGGAAACATGAATAAACAACTCCCCGGACAAACAACAACTGAAAGACTGGGATATACATCACACAGAACACACTGATTAATATTATAATAAGACTTTTATAAACCCTTTCTCTATGGGCCATTTTTTCTTTTTACATCACAGTACAAGTTTTTCACATAGGCCAAGGGAAATCCTATCTCCTTTAGCATGACTATAGCTCCCAAAACTGACGTGAGACTTCCATGTCTACAAGACTGAAAGATGAGGGGTGAGTTTTGGGGAAACTCAGTAAGTAAAATTCCTATTTCTCTACTAGGAAAGCATCTCATTGCTAAAGCCTAACAAGTACAACACTCGCAAACAGTTTCGATAGCAGATCAATCGCAAGTTCATTGCCACCTTTCAACTATCTGTATGTGATCCACTTTCAACTTACCAAATAAGCTATTTCACCAAACAAGCTTATCAACATCACATAGTAACTTATTCAATAAATTCATTAACTATAGAAACGGTTCTTCCCATACTTTCAGGGGCTTCGAGCAACAGGCTGGGCATCCAGCCTCAAGTCAAGCATCCCATACTCTCAGGGACTTCCTGTACTTTCAAGGGCTTCTTGTCTCAATTAGGGCATCCGGCTATCAAGCCAGGCATCCCATACTTTTAGGGGCTTCTTGACTTAATCAGGGCACCTCGTTCAATGAACGAGGCATCGTCGCCAACGCTATGTGACGACGGACATTTTTTCCTCTTTAAATGCACACACACAAGTACATCACACAAGTCAGTTCTTATCTTTTCTCTTACCTGACACATGCATGGCCTGAAGGCATGCTCATTCCTTCGTCCGCCATGAGTTCTTGTGCTATACTATTATGCCGATTCAAGGCCTTATGATTTGCACAGTCTTGCCTTGTGATGAACTCAATCCAAGCGAACCCCGGCTTCATTTCCAAACGTACACGACACAAGCATACGGCCAAACACAATTAAAAGTAAAACCAAACAAAAGACATCATAGACTACCCACGGCTTGACAGGTGAGCACTTAGCTAGCCTCAATAATGAAATCTACCTTCTAACGGGAGAAAAAGGAACCTTACTTTGGCAAAATTGAGAACCGACCTACATAACTTGGTGGGTTGAAGATGCAAGGCCAAGAGAAAGGAAAAAGGGCATGCAAGAAAGAAGGAGAAGGAGAAGTGAGCCAAAGGTCGGAGAGAATAGAGGAGGTGGTGCCCTATTTATAGGCCAAGCTTCATTTAATGGCCCTAACAAATGGTCCAATGAGCTTTCTAGGGGAATGATTAAGGACAAAGGGCATTCTTCTCATTGGTCCATTTGTACTAATGAGTCATCTAGCATTTATGAATTGGCTAACTTGCCTTCCAAGGATCATATTAGGGTCATGATGACCTAAGTTTATAGGGACACCTAAGATGTTGAGTCACCCTCTTTCATTAATGACTAGCCTGCAAGGAACACATGCTACTTATTCTCCAAGTCACTCCTAATTGGTCCACCTAAGCTTGTGAGTCACCCTTTCATCATTACTTAGCATAACTTAATCTCCAAGGAAAATCTTATGCAATGATGATCAAATCATCAAATGGCCACCTAAACTAGCGATTCATCCCTTCATTTAATGCTTAAGATATGGCCATCATAAGTCTTGGATTTTTGGCATATTCTTCATGGTTTTTCTTGCTCATGAAGCCAAACATTCTAGAACCTTCCATGGTATGGTTTACTTAAGCCAACTTGCTATCCAAGTTTCTTCTCTTTAACACACTAAGATTCGGAAGCATTTAATGTATTCCTATCTTCAAGCCAAGAAGTCTCTAGATTAGCTTGCTCCCCAAGTTGGGCGTGTAGCCCCCTTCCCTTCTAAGTTGGGCGTGTGACCCTCTTATCTTGGGGTGAAAGACAGTTTCGAGCAATTTCCGAAATTGACATCGTTACCTTATCAAACGGACTCAAAAAATTATAAAATATTGATATGTTGTAGAGAAGACCTCAAAAAATATTTTTTGTGAAGGAAACTTAGCCAAATTCATGCTATGAAAAGAGCAGCAATTCAATGAGCACAACCCAAAAATTTGTCTATCGAGCAGATTCAACGATCAGAGAGAGAGAGAGAGACTCATTTCGAAATTCAAATCTTCACAAAACTATTTAAAATTTTAATAGGTTTTATATATGGATGTCATTTAAAACTTTTGTGAAAGAAGCATGTTCAAATTCAAAAGGGAAGATTTTATAAAAATTCAAGAAAACAACTTGGTTACCATTTTTACTATACTTGACAGGTTCTAAACGGTAATTGATTGGGCCTTCATCTCAATCATTTCACCTCAGAAAACTCTTAAATTTAAGTATGTTATAGATTAAGATGTTCTGAACAACTTTGATGAAGGAAGTTTCTCCAAATGCAAAGTACATAGAGCTCCATAAAATTGAAAAACATGAATGGTCCAGCAGTTTCGAAAAACTGGGAATTCAAAACCTATGAAGCTCAAGGTGGCAAGTCTATGGGGAAGAGGTGGCCCTCTACTTGGCTTGCAAGATCACTTGCTATCATTTTCTTAGATCATGAGTCATCCCCTTTCATTAATTACTTAGGATACATAAGCCTCCACATTCATCACACTCATCATCCTCATTTAATGCATTTGACTCTTGTTCTTTAAGAAGATTGGCCTATCTAGCTTAACCTCCAAGTTGGAACCAAAATAAGGGTCAAAATCGAGGATGTTACAACTCTTCCCCCCCTTTAAAAATTTCCTCCTTGAAATTTCATAACTTACCTGGGTACTTAGAATAGGTGTGGATACTTGCGCCCCATGATTTCTTCACTTTCCTAAATAGTCTCTTTTGTTCCATGGTGCTTCCATAGGACCTTGACTAAGGGAATGACCTTGTTTCTGATTGCTTGCTCACATCTGTCCACGTTATACACTAGCTCCTTAGTATACAACCCTTGGTTGTCTACTTCGATCTCTTCGAAGTTGAGCACATGTGTTGGATCTAGCTCATACTTTCTTAACATAAACACATGAAATACATCGCGTACTTGAGCAAGTTTCGGTGGCAATGCCAACTGATAGGCCATATTCCCATTCTTTCTAGGATTTCAAATGGTCCTATGTACCTAGGACTTAGCTTCCCTCTTTCTCTAAAGTGGGACACACCTTTCGGGGGTGGTACCTTGAGAGAAACATGATCACTTACCTGAAATTTCTGAGGTTTTTGTCGTCTATCCACATAACTTTTCTATTTTTCCTTGGGCAATTCTAAGGCTGTCTTTACTTACCTGTACGGTGTCTGTCGTAGGTTGAACTAACTTTGGACCAGTGACTTTCCTTTTCCCATCCTTGTTTTGACAGATTGGAGTTCTGCAAGCTCAACCATATAATGCCTAAAATGGAGTCATGCTAATGCCCTGCTGGTAACTGCTGTTATAAGCAAATTTGATGAGATGTAAATGCTTGTCCCAATTTCCTTGGAAGTCAATCACACAAGCTCTTAACATATCTTCCAATGGTTGCATGGTCTTTTCTATCTGACCATCCATCTATGGGCAGTGCCTAAATTTTCTGTAGCACTCCCAACTTGATCACAATTCCGCTATGCACTCTGATTATTATCCTTTTTATTATGGTATCAAAATCATACATAGCCAACACGACTAGGTTTACTACTTTCTCTTATCACATATAACGACCATATATTCTCTACAACCTATACTGGACAGTACTTCATTCCATGGTTTTAAAATTCCCTACTTCCTCCTGAGTGAGTGCACATACTCTCCCTTTTGTCGCATCCCACCAATGATTGGTATTACCTTGCAATTAGTATACTGTCAAGGTCACTTTGTCTTCATCCAAGCACCTCAAGAGTGCGAATATCTTATCCATTTCTTTAATCAATGATTCGGCCTCTCCGGGATTTCCCATCCCGGCGAATTTTGAGGGTTGCAACTACAAGAATTGCTCGACCAATCATTGCATAGAATGGTCACCATTGATATCCCATTACCAGACGCAGAGGCTAATTGTTGTTGAGCCTGCTGCTCCATCGGGCTTCCAATGGTCACTAATGCTTGCAGAATTCCGTCTAGTTGGGGATCCTCTTTCGACTTTCCCCTCGAAGTCACCTGGTCCCGAGTGCTCATGTTTTCTACTAATAGGACAACTATAAGAACTCTAGGAAAACCTTTCCACATCATAATCAAAGTTTAGTAGTCATAAGCTACTATCACACAAGAAATCAATCAAGCAAATAATCACATGCACAGATGTTTTCCTAACTAACTATCCCATGACTCCCAGCGCACCTTATGACTCCCAAATATAACCCCGCTCTGATACCAAAATTGTCACGACCCCGACTCCATCTCCAGGGTCGCGAGCGACAAGAGTTATTTTTGTGATGTCCTAGGCTCGTCGTCGTCTTGATTCTTTTTATCTTGTTATCATGCACATGCAGAAACATGAATAAACCACTCCCCGAACAAACAATAGCTGGAAGGCTGGGATATACATCACACAGAACACACTGATTAATATTATAATAAGACTTTTACAAGCCCTTTCTCTACGGGCCCTCTTTTCTTTTTACATCACAATACAAGTTTTTCACATAGGCCAAGGGAAATCCCATCTCCTTTAGCATGACTACAGCTCCCAAAACTGACGTGAGACTTCTATACCTACAAGACTGAAAGATGATGGGGTGAGTTTTGGGGAAACTCAATAAGTAAAATTCCTAGTTCTTTACTAGGAAAGCATCTCATCACTAAAGCTTAACAAAAACAACACTCACAAACAATGTCGATGGCAGATTAATCGTAAGTTCATTGCCACCTCTCAACTATCTGTATGTGATCCACTTTCAACTTATCAAGTAAGCTATTTCACCAAACAAGCTTATCAACATCACATAGTAACATATTCATGAGCAAATCCAAAATTTTTGTAGACATAGCCAATCATTAGTTCCCAACCATGGGGCGAATGGAATCCGATACATAAATCAGTTAATAAAAGAATTAAGTTCATTAACCGTATAAACGGTTCTTCCCATACTTTCAAGCGCTTCAAGCCACAGGTTGGGCATCTGGCCTCAAGCCAGGCATCCCATACTCTTAGGGGCTTCCCATACTTTCTGGGGCTTCTTGGCTCAACCAGGACATCCGGCCATCAAGCCAGGTGTCCTATACTTTCGTGGGCTTCCCATACTTTCAAGGGCTTCTTGGCTCAACTAGGGCATCCAGCCATCAAGCCAGGCATCCCATACTTTCAAGGGCTTCATGGCTTAACCAGGGCATCTCGTTCAATGAACGAGGCATCACCGCCAACGCTATGTGACGACGGACACTTTTTCCTCTTTAAGTGCACACACACAAGTGCATCAGATATGATAGATAGGAGTTAAGTAGAGAAGTAAGAAGTAGGAAAGCAATCGATCTCTAGTCCCACTCTTTCAACTGCTCCATCAACAGTTATCTATAGCTGTGCCTCGGGAACAGTAAAGAGCAAGACTACGTCCCTTTACAACGAGATACCTCTAATAGCTCTACCTTCCGCAAAGCAGACTTCCAACAAGGCCTTTGCGGATTATCCGGTGTTGTCTCTTTCCGATATCAACCCGCTCATTGGTACCGAGGCTGGAGTTCTCACCCTTTTCTTTACGGAATGAGGCAAGTAAGGCAATCTCCGTCTGACCGAGACGATTTACTTATCAAACGAAAGCGAAATCATATGTTATAAGCGCTACGCACCCCAACTATCAATAGGGTGGCACCGGGCGCGCGCCGGTAATTTGAGATCCGGGATCCATCGCCCGCCGAATATGTTCCCACGGAGCGATAACTAGTCTGGGTGCATTCTTTCGGGATTACTATTGATTCAATTGCGAAAACAGCTCCTTGCAATGGCACTATTTGCGATCAAGCAAAGTTTTCGCTAGAACACGATCGGAGACTCAAAGATCACATTCGAACCGCCATAAACCGCCACAAAGCTAGCCAAATTGTTAGTTTGAGGATCAAGCAGAAAACCGGTCTCACCTGGACCAGTTTGGAATCACCGGCAAGGCTTGAGGTAATCAAAAAGGATCCGGTGACTAATCTTCCGATCACTGACCACCGCCTGGTTGAGGATGGTTCGAAGGAGTGATTAGACCTCGTTCGGCAGTGATTGGACCACTGCCAATTGCTGTTTTTGTCGAGAAACACAACTGGTCCAAGACTAAACCGGTCCTTCAATGCTTGGGACAGATTAGGCCATCAGAATTGTTCTAGTGGCTTATCTGAGGATCTACAACCACCAGGGGGTTGAAGATAGAGCCAGAGGTAGGCTGGACTTGGTCTGGCGCTGCCTAAGTTACCGCTAGTCATCGATTGGATCCAATCAAACCAAGAACCGGTTTGATCGTCGGTCTTCAAACTTGGACCAAATCGAGGCTAGATTTGGAGCTATTGAGACCATCGGAGCTCAGAGCTGATCGAATCACTTTAGCTTGATGAAGACAAAGATCAGAGGAGGTAGCGTGATAGTGATGATTGCCAGCAAAGAGGGGCAACGCCGCTGGCAATGGGCGGTTGCGCAACAAAGAGAGAGGAGGAAGGAATGGGCGGTAAAACCAGAAAGAAAGAGAGATAAAGGTTTGAAGAGACAGAAGATTTCGTGCAAATGAACCTCCTAAAAATTGGAGGGAAAAGTGGCTTATATACCATCCCCATATCAAGCAATCTCGATCGTCGGTTTGATCCGACGAATGAAATTTTAATCAAACAGTCAAAATTTAGTTTCGAAGGCTCAATTATGATCTTGAGATATCGAGTAATTAAGCTGGTGGGTTTGATTTGCAAAAACCTTAACCAAAATTGATGTTTACGTCAAAATGTCCAATTATTGGTCAAATTGCAATTTGATGAAATTCAAAGGCCAATTTACAAAACTTTAGAAAATTGAAGGTGCAAATGTGAAATTTAGATCAAGAGGAACTTAGAATCAATTGGCAAGTGGCCGAACTGGCCGACACCGCCAGCAGCGGTCGGACCGTTCAGACCAATTCGCTTTGATTTAGCCGTTTCTTGACCGGTTTGGTAGTTCTGGCCATTTCGCTCGCTTGGGATCCCTATGGATTCAAAATTTATGCAATTTTGTCCCTAAATGACCAAATTGAAAAGAAAATTTACCTGAGGAAATTGCCCAATTGTGATCCAATTAAACCAATCAAACCTCATGGATGCGATTTAGGGATATTTTATTGACGTAATTGGATGATTATTACGAAAGACAACGGATCAAGATCATGGATGCTTTGAATCGAGCTTAAATGGCTAAAATGATCAAATTTATATTTCAATGAGTAAAATTACAAATTGATTGAAATTGAGTTCAATTAGTGCCACAATTACCCTATCTAATTAATTATCCATGTATAAGATCACTTATCGTGTTCAAATTGGTCTCGAATTGAAGCGCTCAAACTTATGTAAAAAATGAGTCTAGGTCTAATATTGAAATTGGACCTAGATTTATGAAATTAAACGACAACCTTGAATGGGTCAACTTGAATTTTGTCAATTAAGCTTGACTTTCTTATGCTTGGAAGAGTAAAATTATTCAAATTAGGAAATTCTTATGTAAATTTCCCAAAATCGAGTTCGAATTTGGATTTATCTTAAGAAAATGAGTGAATAACAATAGTCTATTTTCCCCGATCGGCGGTTATGGGTCAATCAAAATGCATCATCTACTGCCCTTTCGTGAAAGGAAAAAAAAAAAAACTCTAAAGCGCACACTTACTTTATAGTTTGATTTGCAATTCATGAAGAATCGATTTTGGTCCTCTAATTAGGGCTCAAAACAACAAATTGTAGTTTGATTGGACAATTTGCAAAATTGAATGCCCGTGCAAATTTAAAATAGTCTATAAACCAAATGTTGAAGAAGGATCAACCCTATGAAATACATTTAATCATCAAGGTTAACTTAGGTGCATCCTCTGCACTTTGATCAAGATTCACAGATGCCTTAAGTATGTTTCAAACTTTAGACAACATTAATGCCAAACCAGAAGCATATTTGAAAATTTGGAACCTTAAGGAGGACATGAAAATTTTGTGCATGAGCATCACTTGAACTAAATCACTTAAACTAAAATCAAGTTTAAAATGACAAGAATATCAAGTTTCAGATAAGTTCATGACATTTGAAGGGTCTGAAAAGTATGATAAAATGCTTTTTATTTTACGAGAATTTTTGTATGTAAATTTCAAAGATGAGGATCAAAGTCCATGAAGACATGTGAATTCAATTCAGTATGTAAGTTGACCTAAAAAATTCAAAAAAAAAAAATCACAGTAGAGAAATGTAATAAAACATCACAGAACAGGGAAAAAATTAACGTAATTGAAAAGGAACCCATGTATGATTAGTTCCAAGAAAATTACACAACATCGAGAACATCACGAGGAATAACTTTGATGCAGAAAGTTTTCTAAGGCAAGCTATGTAGGAATTTATAAAAATTCAAGAACGCATAGCATCACCTCATAAATTCAACAAGACAGTAGAATATCGTGACATATCAACAATGATTTGACCAAGTAAATGAAATCTAAAAATCTAAAATTTTACCACAACGTAAACAAGAGAAAGACAAACAAACTTTGTTAAGGACTCGATCTTAAAATCCTTAACGAGAAAATCATAGAAAAATAACAAAAGATCATACTCAACATGGGTAAAACAGGAGTTCCGAGTTTAACTTAGGATAGATTTCTAACTTAACTTGACAAAAATGGAAAACGGGCCAAATGATGTGCAAATCATTCGAAATCAATATCATTGGAAAGATTAAGACAAATCCTAAGACTTTCTAAGAGAGTCCGAGTCCAATTGGGGTCAAATTCATGGTCAAACATCAATAATCGTGTAGTCATGCGCATCAGCCGCAAGCAAATAAAAAAATGATGCATGATTATTGATTTATAAGACCACCTAAACAATGCACAAAATATATGAAACTTGCACACGACATAAAGTTGAATGCGACAAAGGTTTAGTTAATACATTTAACCCTAAGTCGAAGCACAAAGAAGTCATACAAATCATTAACATTGAAAGGTGACTTATTACTAAGAACAATATACATATAGCAAATTTCAGGTATGATTGGCCAATTGATGCATGGTTTTCATGTAGTAAATGACGTTCAAATGTGGCATGCCATACATTGATGCAAAGCTTGCAACATGTACTTGAAATGTTTAGAAGACGTCAAGACCCACTTTGGCCCTTAAGGGGCTCAAACAAAGAGGTTTTAGTGGGTTCGTGATCAACTTCTAACTCAATATAATTATCATAGAACATGAATAAATTTCAATAGTCTAATGACGTGCAAAAATTCTAGGAAAAATCCTATACATAGAATGCAGCATCAGGATGATTTTTATGAAGACACCTAGACCTAATTTGGTTCATATAAGTCTACACAAAAATGGCAAAACATAATAATGCAAAGGATTCCACAAATTACAGCAGCACTGACATGAATCTGCGCATGCGATTAACATAGTAAATGACGATGAATTTGCATGAATTATATCTATTTAGAACACTTACAGTGCGTACTGCAACTTTTATGAAGGATGCAAACCCAAATGGACTCATTTAGGACCTTAGTTCTAGGTAAACTCAAGTCGACTTCAGTGAAGGGCAGACTGACCTAAAGATGATTTTTGCTGCTTTTACCTAACCAAATCAACTCCCAAAATTATGAAAGAAAAACAAGATATAATATAACAAGACAATTTTGTACAAATTTCATGAAGAAAGCATTTTCAAAATCCAAGCACCAAAATCAGTAGAAAATAGCAAAATGGCAGTTCGCACAAAGTCAAAATATCAAATCAAGGCACAAAATCACTGCAGAATCGACGAACTTCGGAGGTGTTATTTAGGTACCAAACGACGTCCGCTCAAGGAGTATACCTTATCAAATCGAAACTTGTCGAGTTTACTTTATATGTCTAGAAGGGCTCGAGGCCAGAAGGTGACATTTAACACCTCATTTCAGCCAAAACGGAAAGTCATACATATGAACTTGATTTTGTAGATCAAGGTCAATCAAGCTCATTCAAGTTCAAGTTCATCATCAATCATCATCAACTCATCACAAATTAGCACACAACCTCTTAAACCTCATATCTAAACATAAATCATAATCCTAGGCTCGAATCCTAGCCCTGATCGGCTAATCTAACCTTGCTTCATTGGAGTCATGATTCAAAGGGTTAACTTTTGCGATTTCATCAAAATCAAACGCAATTGTGTGAAACTCGAACCTCTAGATCACGATCCAAACTTCGACGAATGTCGAGTGGATCTCACATATCACCGGAGCTGGATGGATCACCGACTGAACCGTCGAACCAGTTGCTGGACAGAATCGGTCCAAATCGGACTGATCTTTTGGATCATTGGAGAAGATCTAGTCATCGGAGCGGTTCTAGTGACTTTTTCGCCAATCCCCGACCAAAGCAAGGTCAGGGAATGATCCAAAAGCAGATTGGCGATGGTCAGGGGTCTTAGTGACCACCGAACGATGCCGCTTTGGTCAGATGAACCAGCGAGAATGCCGGTCTTCGTAGCCACAAAGAAGATTGTCCGAACGGAGAACTCCGACTACTTTGGAGGTAATCTGAACTTGCAACGAGGAAGAGAGGAGTTGGAGGAGTTGTTGGGTGGTGGCATGGCCAAAGGGAATGCCTGTGAGAGGCACGCACCGACGACCGATGGTGATCATGTGCGCTCGCGGGGAAGAAGGAAGAGAGAGAGTAGCAGGGAATGTGAGCTAGAGAGCGAGGTTGCAAAGAGAAAACCTTATGTTTTTATCTGAAATTTTTACAAATGAGCCCCCATTAAGGTTTTGGAGGGAAAAACTTTATATACTATTGATTTAATGTTAAATCTTGACCGTCAGTTCAACCTGACGATCGAAATTTGATCTAATGATCAAATTAAGCTCATTAAGGACTAATCTTGCTTAAAATATGCCTTGTGATTGATTGGATAGTCTTGATTCGCCAAAAACGAGGGTTAAAAACCGAAATTGCAATTAGGGCCTAATTAGGGGTGATTTTGTAATTTCACGAAATCTTGGGAATATTTTGACAAAATTTGGAAAATCAAAGGACGTGAGGACAAAATAAACATGACGAGGAGCTGACGGGCAATCGCTAGTGATCAAGAATAAATTGGCAAGGGGCCGAACCAGCCTATCTCGGCGACGGCCAATTAGACTGGTTGGGCCAATTCACATTGGTTCGACCGATTCTTAACTAATTCTAGCCAACCAATCCTTGGGTTGGAAATTTTTCTGAAATTTGGTCCCTCAAGGACCAAATTGAAAAGAAAACTTACGTAATTTGAGGAGAAACAATCAAATTCTAATGGGATTAGGCCAATCAAACCACATAAATACAATTGATTGGTTTTCTATTGACCTAATTACTTGAATATTGTGAAAAATTGTAGACCTACACCTTCAATACAGATAATTGGACATTATAGGTCAAATGAGACAATTTTGTGATACACTTATTCGACTAATTGCCCATACTTACGATAACTTATGACATCCAAATTGACCTTGAATTGATGCCACAACTCTTATGCCAAAAATGAATTGAGGTCTAATATTGAAATTGGACCTTGATTCACAAAATTAAACCTTAGTCTCGAATGAGTCAAATTGAATTTCTTCAATTGAAACTTAATAGCTTGGTTTTCCTATATTCAAGAAAGCATAATTCCTCAAATTGGAAAGTTCTCGAGTGAATTTCTCAAAACGGACCCCAAATTTGGATTTATTTCGAGAAAATGAGTGAAATGAAAGTGTTCATTCGCAAATCATGAAGGATTGATTCGGACCCCCTAATTAGGCCTAAAAGTAGCAATTCATATATTAATACAACTATTTTTAAAACTGAGTGAACAAGTGAATGAGAAATAATTCCTAGATCAAATCTCGTAAAAGGAACTAAACATAATTATGACTAGAATGAAAGTAATTTTATTTTCATTGATTTCGAACCTAAAATCGAAAAATTTGGAGAACAAGATTCTTAATCGATTTTTATGAAATTTTCGACACTAAAGTCAGATTGAAACTAAAGGGAAGTGTTTGTATGGATTTTTGATTTCTTTTCAATTTTTTTGGTCAAATATTTGACCAAAAGTCAACTCTTTAGTTGATTTTTTTTTTTTTCTAAAATGGTGATTTGTGTATCAAATCTTTGAAATTTTTGAAAATTAACTTGACTAAAGTAAAATTAAGACTATTTAATATATTTTTGTATAGAAAACTAATTTTTGATTTAGGATTGACTTTTGGTCAAAGAGTTGACCAGAAAGTCAATACAAAAGTCAACCATTTGACTTTTTAGGTTTTTAATGGAAATGAATAAAAAATCACTTAAAAATGACAAAGCAAAAGAATGGGAGAATCACAAAACTTTTGTTTGACAACTTCAAAGGCATTGTGGACAACCCTAGTCCACTCAAATGATCCATTCTTCATGCATTAAGTAATGGGAGCTATAGTGATGCTTAAGTTCTTCACAAATCGCCGATAAAAAGAGACGAGACCACGAAAGCTCCTCACATAAAAAATAGACTTTGGAGTTTGCCACATCTTCATTTCTTCCACTTTGGATTGTCTATGAACATCCCGTCCTTGGAAATCATATAACCAAGGAATATGACACGTGGAGAGATCTTGGCATAGAGGTTTAGGTTCCTCAAGACTTCAAAGATTCATTTCAAGTCAGATGAATGCTCATCCTTACTCTTGCTATGCACAAGAATATCATCAAAATAGACAACCACAAAGTGCCAATAAGGGGACAAATTGCCTTGTCCCAAAGTCTCATGAAAATGCTTGGAGCATTAGAAAGGTTGAATGGCATAATTAATCAGTCATAGAGGAAAGGTTTTGAAGGTTGTTTTTCATTCATCTCCTTCCCTCAGTGTGATTTGATAGTAGCCACTCCATAAATCAATCTTGGAGAATATCGTAGAGCCATACAACTCATCAAACATGTCATCAAGTCTAGATATGCAGTACCTATACTCAATAGTTATGTTATTAATGGCTCAACTATCCACACATATTCGAAAAGAACCATCATTCTTTGGCACATGTAGGGTTGGAATTGAACAAGGGCTCATGCTTTTCCTCATATATCCCAATAAGCTCGTCTACTTGCTTTTGCATTCCTTCGGTTCTTTTGGATTACATCGATAAGCAACCTTCTCAAGGAGTGAGCACCCAAAAGTGAGTTGATTCGATGTTCAATACCCCTCAAGGGAGGTAATCCAAGTGGTAATTCCTCCGGAAACACATTTTTAAATTCATTCATCAAGGAACACATTTCAAGGTGCAGGATTTTCTCTATCTCACTCTTTTTGCTCTTAGCCATAAGTAACGCAAAAATAGTCTCTCTCTCTCTCTCTCTCTCTCTCTGTGAATGGCTTTTTAAACCCATGTTTCACTCAAGAAAATGTTTTTCTTACTTGTGTTTCCACCTCAAGTTGATTTTTATGGAGCAATGATGGGCTTAAATATGCAAGAGTGATGTATATTTGTTCTTTGTGGAATGAGTAAGTGTTTCTATGGCATTATGCACAACGTTTCCATCAAATTGCCAAAGTCTTCCCAACAATAAATGGCATGCTTCCCTACGAATAGTATCACTACTACTTGGTCTTGGTAACTTTTGCCAATAGAAAATGATACAAGAGCTTGTTTGGTTATGTAGATATCACTTTCTTTGCTAAGCCAGTGAAGTTTGTAAGGTTGAGGATGCTTAGAAGTTGGTAGCTTCAACTTATTTGCGGTGGTTATGAAAGCCACATTAGTGCAGCTCCCACTATCGGTGATCAATGTACACACCTTTCCATTAATTGTGCAATGGGTTTGGAAGATGTTCTCTGTTTGCTCTTCCACATTTGTTGCAATCATGGTGTGTAAAACCCTCTGAATAACTAGCAACTCATTTTCATTAGCTTGCACTACAACTTGATGTTCCTTCTCTTATTCGGACTCCAATTGGTATTGTTTAACCTCTTGAAGCTTCAAGTCAGTTTTTTCAATTTCTTGAAGGGTCATAACCCTTCGGTTAGGGCAATCAACTTGCAAGCGTCCATAGCCATGGCACTTTAAGCACTTTCTACCTCCACTTTCTAGTTACTTGGGAAGATCTTTGCCAAACTTAGCGAACTTCTTGTTTCCTTTCTCTTGTTTCAAGATACTCTCTACTTTGCTAGAATAAGCACCCTTAAAAAAAGATGTTCCTCTAATTGAAGGTTTGGTCGAGAACCTTCTGTTTTTTTTTTTTTAATTGTTTCTCCACCTTTATGACCAGCTTGCCAATATCTTCAAAGGTCCAATAAGGCTAAAGCTCAACCAAATCCTTCACATCCTTGTTTAATCCTCTAAGAAAACGAGCAATGGTTTGCTCTTGTACTTTTGAAATATCCCTATAAAGAGTTATTCAAACTCCCTAATATACTTTTCCATGCTCTTCCCATGTTACTTAAGAGAGTTTAGCCTTAGAAATAGGTCTTGCTTATGGTTGATAGGTAAGAACCTCATTTTCATAAACTTTTTGAGTTTTTCCCAAAACTTAACTCTACTTTTGTCTTCTCAAATTCTTTGATATTTTAGGTTTTCCCACCGAAGTGAAGCAAAATTTTAAATTTAGGAGTAGCAACCTTACATCTCTTTTCATCCAATTATAATTGAAACTCAAATACTCGTTCTATAGCATGTAACCATTTAATAAAATCATCAGGATTAAAGTTACTTTCAAATTTAAGTACCTCCACCTGGACATCACGATCATTGTCATTTTGCATTCTTCTTCTTCTTCTAGCTCAATAGTTCGAGTCACTAGAATCAATTCCTATGTTGTTGGGTTCATCACCAGAACTTGGATGAGGATTGTCACAGCATGGACGATTAGTGGGAGGTCCTTGTAGTGGTGGTTCTTGTCTTACTTGGTTCTCTAATAAGGTGAGGACTCACTCCATTTGCTGCTGGAGTTAGTTTATGACATGATCACACCTTTCATTATGAGCTTGTTCTAAAGTCAATCCTCTCGGAACTGGTTCATTCATTTGAGAATGGAAGGATGAAATGGAGGATGGAATAACTCATCCAACTAGTTCAACCTGGAAGCTTTGATATCAACTTGATGCGTAAAGGAAATGAAGGGATAAGAAATTCATTTCATGGACTAGTGTCTTAAGGATAGTGTATGGATAAATGTTTGTTGAAATGTAGATGATGGAACATGTTGTTGTTTTCTATTAAAATGGAAACTTGCTGGAATTGTGGAATTGATGCTAAATAGAGTGTATTATGAATGAAAATGAAGCTAGGATAGATTTAGTTCACCACCAAGGCCTTAAAGAACAACCCACTAGCTAAGGATAAAGAACTTAAGGCTCACCACTAGACAAATGGATAAATAACCAAATTCAAAGGAAATTACTCACTTCATGAAGAAATATCTTGCATTTGTATTGCAAATCAAGTCTCACTTACATACGAAATTACATTTCTATCTATAGCCATAATAAGACATTATACTAAGACTCCAATAATGAATGCTAGCACACTTTACATTATGATATTTTAGCCTAGTAATGAAAACTAGCTCACACTCTAGTAATAAAGACTCTTTGGCATTCTAACCTTACATTAAAGACTCTTTGATGTAAAAAGAGAAACTGAGCACATTCTTATACTTTAGCCTACTAGTGAAGGCTTGCTCCAATTCTTTTAAACTTGCAATAAAGACTTTTTCACATTCTAAATTGGCATTAAAGACCCTTAAATGTAAGAAGATAAACTAAGCACACTAAAGCAATTAAGACATGATAAGACAAACGGAGCACACCAAATAAGAGGAACACATTAATTGCTTCTTTAACCTTGCATTTAAGCCTCCATTCATTATCAAATGTCATCTTGTGTGCCCTAAACCCATTGGACCATGTTGAGAATGAATTTGCTATGTATTTCGATGATTGACAAGTTAGCTTGAAGGATTGATGAAGTTTGAGTTGGGATAGTCATATAATCATTGAAAGATTTAAGTTATGATGCTCGTGCATCATTTAGTACAAGTGTTCTTTTAATTCCTTGACAAGGAACAATAGGTGGAGCTGATAGAGGTTCATCTATCGCTACTCGAGCAAGTGCCCCACAAGCTTATGAACTTTTGGTCTATATTCTATTGCATTCCACATAAGAAACTTGGTTATCTAAAAAATTGCTTTCATTCTCTATTTCCCGTATCCATAATTGGTACCATCAAAATATGGTGGCTTGCTAGGAGTTTGTCCCTTAGGAGCACCAAAACCAACAATGTTAACGATAGATAAAGATCTTTATGCTCAAAAGTATAACACTCAAATCAACAAGCAACAAAAATCAATTGTTAGGGTTAATAATACAACCTAGAGATGGGTGAATAGATTGGTTCAAGGCTTAAATAGTTTTCATGGAATATAACAAGTTATACTTTAACAATTGTGAAAGCAAAGTGAATGTACCGAGCTAGCTAGTGCTACAATTAAAAAGTTATAGGTAATTACGAGCATATAGAAAATAGTACATGACAATTTATAGTGGTTTAGCTTTATCCTCAAGCCTACATCTCCTTTTTGAGCTAATGCCTCAATAATAGTAATCCTCAAGAGATATTACAATCACCAAGTACTACTTCCATAACATGATAAGTCACACTGTCAAAACGCAAATATTGCTATCACAATGTACGAATTTGTTATCATTGATTACAAGCAACAAGGACTCTACAATCGAGAGAATATCAAACAAATAGTAGCACAGCTAGTACAAGATAGAAAGTAGATGATAATAACAAAGGAAGCTTTCTCAATTTTGTGCTAATCCCTTGCAGCAGCTTTAATCCTCTTTATATAGACACTCATCCTCCAATCCTACCGTTAGAGATGCTTCTAAAGACTTTAGAGCAGTTAGGAGTTGACTGGAGTGGTTGTGGAACATGTTGCCCATTCAATATGTTCCTACTAACAAAAACATGGCTTTCTAAAATGGATTCTGCTAGTTCTATTACATCAATTGTTCATTCTGACTTTTGACCACAATTGTCAACTCTACTCTAACTCATCTCTAGTCTTCTTGCCATGGATTCCCAAACTCGTCAACGGTTTGATGGTTCTATTCAATGGTCATCCTTAAGATGGAAGGATAATCAGCACGTTCTAGGAGTTAATATTTGCACGGCACATTACTACTCATTACTTGAACAATTTGCGGTCTTTTATCTAATGGCCTTAGGAATATCAATAACCAAAAGCTTCACTCAAATGATCACTTGATCTTAGTACCTCCAAGTCCTTTTGAACCACTCCTCTCGTCAAGTTCCTCATCCTTGTTAACATCATTCAATGAACTTTACTAAGACCAACGATATTATAATAGTCTTCCTAAAATTATCACCACTTCATCACAAAGAACATTTGCATGTATCAAGTAGTTATTAAACCAATAATAGTTTTGGAATCATATCATAGGGAGTTTTCCCAACATCTTGTTCAATATTCCATTTACATATTGGCCTAGCATCATAGGCCAAGAGGAAATGCACACAAGTAAATGTACACATGAATAGTTTTCAATTATTTTGGCATATTCAAATATCATAGGATTTTGTCAAAACATTGTAAATTTAGATTTTATTTTATTTTTCAATTCCTACAACTTATAGAGAGTTAGGAAATTCTATCATAACCAAGAGGAAAGCATCTTAATTTTGGAATAAATTTACGACAGCTTATGGATGTTTACTAGTCGTAATCAATATCACAACTTCGTAAATTTTGATCCCTTTTTATTAGTTGCGACTGTCTGTCGTAACCAAGAGCAAAGCATCATAAATTTGAGTTATTTCAACATTACAAAAATTTACAAATGTTTATGACGATGTTTAGTAGTCGTAACCAAGAACATAATGTCATAAATTTCAATTTTTCTTTAATACAACAGCTTGAAATGTTTATGAGATTACATCGTAACCTGGAACACAACACAACACAACATCCTAAATTCAAAAAGTTCTTTTTTGGTAGCTATGATTTATAAAAGTTAACGAAGGTCTACAATGATTAAGAACAAAACATTGTAAATTTGGACATTTTTCAGCTGCAATGATTAAGAAAGAGTATGATGTTTGTCATAATCAAGAGTAAAATATCTCAAATTTGGGTAAATTTAAATTACGACCACTTACTTAGCTTTACGGTGGTTCACCATAACAATGAAGAAAACATCGTAAAATTGATTTTTTTTTTTTAATTATGACAATTTACGGAGAGTTACAAAGAGCAAAGCATCATAAATCTAGATTTGTTTTGGTCAAAAACATGACAGTTTATAAATGTTTACGCCGTCATGTTGTAACCAAGAGCCAAACATCATAAAGTAGGATTTATTTATTTATTTATTCCAACTGCTCACAAAAGTTTACAACAGTTTGTAATGACTAAGAATAGAACGTCATAAATTTTGAATTTTTTTGTAATTATGACAATTTACAATGTGTTACGATGTTGCATTGTCACTAAGTGCAAAGCATCATAAGTTTACAAACTTTTACGACTGTTTGTCATAAAAGAGAAGAATTTGCCATTAATTGAGAACGTGTTTACAAAGGGTTATGACTTCATAAGAAGAGCAAAAATTTCATATGTTTGTTGGCCGTAATAAGGATAAAACTTCATAATCTAGTATTTGTTTTAAACTGCAACGCTCTGCAAAGGTAACCATCGACAAAATATTGCAAAATTTTAATTATGACAATTTTTTAAAAAAATTGATGTTTGCATTATGAGCAAGAACTTACCATTGTAAATTTAAATCCTTTCAAACTACGACGGCGTATAAAGGTTTGCAACAATCTTTGTAACTAACAATATAACCTCATAAAACTTTTTAAAATTTGATTTTTATTGTGCTATGACGTCAACATTCTAGGGGGTAGCGCCCATTTGATAGTGCTCAAAATATTATAAATTTCACTTTTAAACGTGTCCAACGTCCATTTCCTAGTGGATTGGACATCTAACCTTGTGTGAAAACTGCAACCGGCTCATTTGACAGTTGAGGCCCTTCCATCTCAATCTAGAGGCCAAGCATTTGTGGGGTTACGGTATAAGATTGGAACCTTAGAAGTCTCTAGCTAAGCATTGGTGGATTTACCCAGTGTACGATACAACAAATGTGTTTCAATATGTGGAGCTTGTTTTGATGGACTACATAAAAAAATTCCATCTAATGAAAGATGTAAATCCATTGAGAAATCAAAATTATGCATGTCAGATAAAGTGGTTGTTGTTATCTACTTTAATAACGAATCATAGATTTAAATTTAATTAAATAACTAAATAAAATGTATAGACTTTTCTCTTTGTCTCAAGTTGATGAATTGTCTCGATTAGAAAATCCACTATATAGACAATACATATTCCAGTTGACTGAACTTCAGTTACAAAGCAAAGATATCCACGGAACGATTTGTACTATTTGAATATCCTCAGCCAAGAGGCTGCTAACATGTACCGTCCAAACGCTAGCTGGTTTTTGGACAGGCCCGTTCCAACCCTTTGAATGGATCAAACTGTAAAGACTTGCCAGCACAAATGGCTTTCTAAGTGGAATTTTCGTGACTGCGGATGTGGAACGAGTCGCGATATTCGCTCCTTGAAAGATGACAAAAGTTGAAAAGGGAAGGACGCAATATAGAAAACGTGGCTTCGTGGTGGTCCCCCGAGGGAGAGTACTATTGCATGGGACCCGGCCGTTGTCCTACTGACCTGACCTTTCTAGGCAATTAAATCTTCCACGAAAAGCGCACCCGGAAGGGTACAAATCCCGTCCGCTGATTTTCTTGTGATGGGCGAGGGCTCTATCCCCTTGCAGATATCTTAGCGACGACTCTGCGTCCTCACTAATCACGTGACTAGTGCTGGCCTTTTCTTCCGCGCTCCTTCCTAATTCCCCACGGTCAAAACTGGTTCATCTCCGTCGTCGAGCAGCGAGATGAAGAACATGAAACCACCACTTCTATTATTCATCTTCATCTCCGTCTCGCTCGAAGCACTCCCGGTCTCAGTCACTGGCGACAACGTTGACGCTTACCAGCCGACCGATGATATTGCCGTCGACTGTGGCTCCTCCACCAACTCCACTGTGGGGAACCGGAATTGGATTGGAGACGCCGCCGACCGTTCGGCCTACTCTCCAATTGAGAAAACTCACTCCACTATCACTGCAAAGGCAAGCAGTTCATCTCCCAGCGTCCCTGGCGAAGCCCCATACCTCGCGGCTCGCCTCTCCCGCTCCGAGTTCGCCTACACCTTCCACGTCACCGCAGGGCCCAAATTCGTTCGCCTACACTTCTTCCCTTCGGATTACCTCAACTTCCGCCGTGCCGGCTCCTTCTTCTCAGTCAAGGCTGTTGGCTACACCCTGCTCCACAACTTCAGCGCTTCCCTCTTTGCTGATTACACCCGCTCCGTGGGCTTCTTCTCTAAAGAGTTCTGCTTAAGTGTCAGAGAGGACCAGATATTGAACATAACGTTCACTCCCACTCCTGCTAATTTAGACGCGTATGCTTTCGTGAATGGAATCGAAGTCATTTCCATGCCCGAAAGTCTCTACTACAACACCATTGACTCAACGGACGGAATCAAGTTGGCAGGTCAGCTGGCGCCATTCACCTGGAATACCACTGATGCTCTCGAAGCGGTGAAGCGCTTGAACATCGGAGGACAGTTTGTCAGTGCAGCTGAGGACACGGGAATGGACAGGACCTGGGAAGCAGATGACAAGTACGTGACTGCCTCGGGCATCGGAGTTTTGCCGGTTAACACAACTATCCAACTCAATTACAGTGAGCAAGTGCCAAATTACACGGCTCCAGATCGCGTATACACAACTGCAAGGAGCATGGGAACGCACAAAAGAATCAATCTGAGCTACAACCTCACGTGGTCCGTCGAGGTGGACACGAAGTTCTACTACTTGGTCCGGTTACACTTTTGCGAATTCCAGATAGAGATAAATAAATCCTTAGATAGGGTTTTCAGGATTTTCATAAATTCACAACTGGTCGAGGATCATGCGGATGTCATTGAATGGAGCGGGAAGGGCATGCCCGTATATAGAGATTTTGCAGTAGCCCTCCCGGAGTACAGCCAAAAGAAAAGAACCAATCTCTCCGTCGCGTTGGCCGCGCTTCCAGATGGTGCAACTCTTTATTCTGATGCCATCTTGAATGGCCTCGAGATATTCAAGATCAACGATCCAGATCGGAATCTCGCAGGGCTGAACCCGGATCCGGTCCCGAATAAACCGCCAGGGCCTCCACCGGCGGCCAAAGCACCGTCGAGCCTCAGCAAAGCAGCAAAGATTGCCATCGTTGCTGGTGGAACTTCGGGCTTCTCCGTGTTATCTCTCCTGGCTTTCTTCTTGTACCGGCGACGAAACAGAGCGAAGGATTCGACCTCGAGCGACGGCACCTCACGGTGGGGCCGATTCTCCTACGCGACGACCAATCAACGAAGACCCAGGGGTCGTCCCTGCCGTCGGATCTGTGCCGCCACTTCTCGCTAACGGAGATCAGAGCGGCCACGAACAACTTCGATGAGGTGTTTATTATCGGCGTGGGCGGGTTCGGCAACGTGTATAAGGGCTATGTCGATGGGGGCGCCACCCAAGTGGCGATCAAGCGGCTGAACCCCGGGTCGCAGCAGGGCCACCACGAGTTCATGACCGAAATCGAGATGCTCTCGCAGCTCCGGCACCTGCACCTGGTCTCCCTGATTGGGTTCTGCAACGACGCGGGAGAGATGATCCTGGTGTACGACTACATGGCGCGCGGGACTCTCCGTGACCATCTCTACAACACCGACTGAGAAGTTTTGCAAACTGGATGGTGATTTGAAGATGTGCAGCAAGCAGATGAAGACAAAGAACTGAATCTAATGCAGAACAATCAATTCTGGAAATACTTCATGTATCATTGTATTAACGAATCATTGAAATACAATGTATATAGAACATCAATGAATACAGATCCTCTGTTCTACTTCCTCTGTTCTTTCTTACTTGAGATTTTCAGTAGCCTTCGATCACCTTACTGCAGCTTTTCTGATGCGCCAGATATCCATGGAGGATTCTTCTTTCTTCTTTCTCTCTCTATCTCTATCTGATTACGACTCTTCTGCATCTATTTCTTCGTCCATCTTTCTCATCTCAAGACTCTAGTTATATGAAGAACAGAACTTCTACAAACTAACAACTAACTGAAAACAAATGTAAAACAGACTATTTCTAACAGAATTCAGTACATAGCACATGTGTATAACTTGGCGATCCATGTCATTCTTTACTTCAGATGTCTCCTTCATTGATGTCGATCCAAACCGATCTTCATCATGAGTTCTTCACCGTTGATCATCTTTTATGTATTGCCAAGTCCTCTGTTTTCTTTGTTGATTGTTTTTCAAACACGTGCCGTTGCAGTTCTTCTTCTTCGGGTTCTTTATATTTAACATTCCCCGCAAATTGGGAAGGGTGAAGGATCCCATTCCCAATTTGGTGCGAATAGACAGATGAGCTGATCGGGAGATAGGTTTAGTGAAAATGTCAGCTAATTGAAGATGACTGGGAATATGGTAGACTTGAAATGAACCAGAAGACACTTTTTCACGAACAAAGTGAAAGTCAATTTCAATGTGTTTGGTACGAGCATGTAAGATGGGATTTCTTTGTGAGAGAAATGGCTGATCTGTTGTCACGAATAAAGTGGTGGCTGCCGGAAGAGGAATACCAATATCACGTAATACAAAGCCGATCCAAGTGAGTTCAGGTGTGGTAGAAGCTAGTGCTCGATATTCGGCTTCGTGGAGGACCTTGAAACAGAGATTGTTTCTTGGCTGACCAAGATAGCAAATTAGATCCAAGAAAAGTGCAAAAACCCGTAGTAGATCGGCGAGTGATAGGACATCCTGCCCAGTCAGCATCTGAGAAGCCATATAGATTTGTTGAACTCCTGGAATGGAGATAGAAGCCAAGGTGGACAGTCCCTTTAACATATCGAAGGACTCGTTTTAATTGGAGAAAATCTGCCACTGTAGGATGTTGCATCTTTTGACAGAGAAGGTTTGTTGCAAAAGCTATATCTGGGTGAGTGATTGTTAAGTATTGGAGACCACCTACCAGGCTTCTGTACTCAACAGGATCAGTGAGCGATTGTCGGCCTTTGTCCATGAGAACCGATCGAGGTGGCAAGGGTGTAGAGATTGGTTTACAATCGTCATATGAGCTCGTTGAGTAAATCAACAGCATATTTTGTTTGGCATAGAAATAAGTGTTGTGGAGTGCGTTTGGCTTCAATGCCTAAAAAATAGTGAAGAGAGCCAAGATCCTTCATATGGAACTGAAGACTGAGTTTCTGAATTAATGTAGTTAGAAGTTGAGATGAACTTCCTGTCAAGATGATATCATCGACATATAGTAGGAGTAATACTGTATGTGATGCAGTATGAAGAACAAATAAAGAAGGATCAGTGTACTGCAGAAAAAACCGAGTTCAAGGAGGAAGTTACTGAATTTGTCAAACCAGGCTCTTGGAGCTTGTCGAAGACCATATAAGGATTTGTGAAGGAGACATACATGGCTTGATTGTTGAGGATGTATAAAGCCGGAGAGGCTGTTCCATGTAGACGTTTCATTCAAGTCTCCATGAAGAAAGGCATTTTCACATCAAGTTGATGTATTGACCATTGTTTTGTTAGAGCTATGGACAATACTATGCGGAATGTGGCATGTTTCACAACAGGGCTGAAAGTCTCAGTAAAATCAAGTCCTGCTTCTTGATGAAAGCCTTTAGCTACTAGTCGAGCCTTTAATCTGTCTAGAGTTCCAGCAGATGTTAATTTGGTCTTGAAGACCCACTTACAGCCTACTACATTCATCTGGTTAGTTCGTGGAACTAGTGTCCAGGTGTTATTGTCATATAGAGCAGTCATTTCTTCCTGCATTGCACTATACCAGGCTGGATCAGCCAATGCTGACTTAAGAGATCTTGGTTCTATGGGAACTTGATACTCAACTAAACAAGCATACTTTGGATTTGGTTTGATGATACCGTTTTGAGTCGAGTCCGCATATGATGACCCACGGGATTGTTTTGAGAAGAGGATAGGCTTGGATTGGACTGTTAGGGACAAGACTAATATTATCGATGGTGCGGAGTTGTGAGGATGAGGATGCAGAAGCTGATTGTGTTTCTGTGATAAGTTCATCCTGCATTGGTGCTGATGAAGTAACCTGGGACATCTGTTCATTGTAAGAACTATCCATTGTAGGATGATACTGACTTTTGATGGTTGACTGATGAGTAGAATTAATGATTGTTGTGTCAGTACTTGGAGGTTCAAACAGCTGAACTTCTTCAATCCATTGTCTGTATAGAGGTGTGTACTGTCCATATTCATTAATGACCTTCTTTGTGAAAGGAAAAAGTGTTTCATCAAAACCACATGCCTACTTGATATATACGATTATCAGTAGGTACAAGACATCGATATCCTTTATGTAGATCACTGTATCCCAGAAAAACACAGGTAAGTGATCGAGGGTCAAATTTGTGTTTCGCATAGGGTCTTAAGCATGGATAACAAGCACATCCAAACACCCTCAAGTGATTATACGTGTAGCGACTATTATGAATCTTGTTATAAGGTGTATCCATCTGTAGTTTTGGTGTTGGAAGCCTATTGACAAGATAATTTGCTTTGTAGCAAAGGCATCCACCCAGAATTTCAGTGGAACCTTGGAGTGATACAACATGGCTAATCCCAGTTCTACAATGTGACGATGTTTTCTCTCTGGAATCCCATTTTGTTCTGGAGTATGTGGACATGAGAGTTGTTGTTTTATGCCACAGGTTTGTAGATGACCTTGGAATCTATTGCTGATAAATTCCCCTCCTCCATCACTTTGGAAAATTTTGATTTGAAGATTGTACTGTTTTTCAACTAATTTCTGGAATCGAACAAAAATACTATAGAACTCAGACTTCAACTTCATAGGATATACCCAGCTATATCGTGAGAAATTGTCAACAAAAATCACATAGTATCTAAACTTCTGGAAAGAATCGACGGAGAGGGTCCCCGAGATGTCACAATGAATCTTTTCTAATGGCAAGTTTGATGTAGAATCGATAAAGGAAAGGATAGAGCTGTACTTTTTGCTATTTGACAGCTGCGCGACATTAGAAGAAGATGAATTAAACTTGATCGGCTTACATTGTTGTAGATGTTGCACTTTGTCGAGAATTTGTATGAGCTAGTCTCGATGCCATATGTCTTGATCAACAGTTTTCTGTCTTTGAGTAAAGAAAGCTGCAGTTGTCTCGGTATCAACTTGATAAAGACCTCTATTCTTCCTTCCGAGCCTGACTGTTACTTTGGTATTGTTGTCCTTTACATAAACACCAAATTTGTCAAAGATAAACGAACAAGGATAGTCATCTGTGATCTTTGAAACGAAATTAAATTCTTCTTTATTTCGGTACTATAAGAACATCATTCAATGGTAATGTATTGCCTTCGTAGTTAAGCAAGTATTACCAATATGTGTAATGGTAAGCACGATCCATTTCCTACCATCACGAAAGATCGATCCTTGGTATTTAGTAAGGGTATGAAGAATACCAGATTAGTGCCGATGTGGGTGTAGCACCGCATCGTGGTACCATTCACTTCCTTTTGGATCTTCAATATGAATTGCTGTCAGTGCTGCTGGAACATCTTCTACTTGATAAGAGTTATCAAATCGGTACCAGCAGCGAAGAGCATCATGACCAGGACGTTTACATATTTGACATTCCAATCTAGCAGAACTTGTGTCTTTCTCATCCTGCAGATTTTTACTCGAATTTAATGAGAGAGAAGGATAAGATTTGGTAGTCTGGTACCTTTGGGAATGATTGACATAGGGTCGAAATCCCTGATTGTAAGTAGACAAGTTATTTCTTTGTCTTAGGTATTGATCTCCTTGAACTTGAGTTGATGCTTCTCCTCTATAACTTGGATTTCTCTCAAAGATAACCAAAACCTCGACCTCTATTATTAGTAGTTCTTCCACGACCATAACTGCGACCACCTCTCGTAATTTCCTCTTTGAGCTATGAATCCAGAGATTTGAGGAACATACTCTTCATCGTACTTTCTTTAGACGTACTTGAAATTGTCTCGTCCAAAGTAAGCCATATTTGGATTGAACCGACTTCTGGAATAATTCTTCATTCTTGATTCAAACCTTTCTAACGAGCAATAACCTCATCATAATCAGGTTGAGGCTTCAAACAAGATATGGTGGTTCGAAGATTTTCATATTCGAACCTAAACCTTCCGTAATACCAAATATTTTGGTTATTTCATCCACGTTTTGCCTATTGCATTCAACCGATCACATATAGACTTATACTCTCTAAGATAAGTTGAGAGAGTTTGATCAAGCTTCGACAGACTGTAGTTTCCCTCTGAGTTCAAACTCTCTAGCAATTGACTTCTGTGTAAATCGCTTTAGAAGGGTCTGCCATACTTCAAACGATGTATCTAAGCCAATTATTAGACTTAGGATATTTTCGCAACAGCTCCACCGATCCATGAAGATATTAACTGATCTGTTCTTGTCCGGTCGGTATAGTCGGGATTAACTAGTTCAGATTCACAACTTTCGCCATTTTGCAGCATACGAGGAGGTGAAGGAATATCACCATTAATAAAGCCAAATAGCTCTTGGCTTTTCAGAAATCTTTGAATCTGAGCTTGCCATAGCAGAAAATTTCCTTCGGTAAGTCTGATTGTGATGAAGTTCGAGATGTTCACATGTATCGGAAAAGGATACTTTGGTGTTCTTATTGCCATTGTCACAAGATTTCAACTTGAGACAAGATATCAGAATTTGAAGATGCTTGTTGATACAGTGAATCAACAAGGCTCGATACCATGAGAAGTTTTGCAAACTGGATGGTGATTTGAAGATGTGCAGGCAAGCGGATGAAGACAAAGAACTGAATCTAATGCGAACAATCAATTCTGGAAATACTTCATGTATCATTGTATTAACGAATCATTGAAATACAATGTATATAGAACATCAATGAATACAGATCCTCTGTTCTACTTCCTCTGTTCTTTCTTACTTGAGATTTTCGTAGCCTTCGATCACCTTACTGCAGCTTTTCGATGCGCCGAGATATCCATGGAGGATTCTTCTTTCTTCTTTCTCTCTCTATCTCTATCTGATTACGACTCTTCTGCATCTATTTCTTCGTCCATCTTTCTCATCTCAAGACTCTAGTTATATGAAGAACAGAACTTCTACAAACTAACAACTAACCGAAAACAAATGTAAAACAGACTATTTCTAACAGAATTCAAGCACATAGCACATGTGTATAACTTGGCGATCCATGTCATTCTTTACTTCGATGTCTCCTTCATTGATGTCGATCCAAACCGATCTTCATCATGAGTTCTTCACCGTTGATCATCTTTTATGTATTGCCAAGTCCTCTGTTTTCTTTGTTGATTGTTTTTCAAACACGTGCCGTTGCAGTTCTTCTTCTTCTGGTTCTTTATATTTAACACCGACAATCCCCCCCTTCCCTGGAAGCAGCGGCTCCAGATCTGCACGGGAGCCGCGCGTGGGCTGCACTACCTCCACACCGGTGCCAAGCAGACCATTATACACCGCGACATGAAGACGACCAACATCCTGCTCGACGAGAAGTGGGTTGCCAAGGTGTCCGACTTCGGGCTCTCGAAGGTCGGGCCCACGTCTGTGTCCAAGGCCCACGTCGGCACGGTCGTGAAGGGCACCTTCGGGTACTGGATCCAGTACTGCGCAGCGTCGCAGCCGGCCGACAAGTCCGACGTGTACTCCTTCGGGGTGGTGCTATTCGAGGTGCTGTGTGCAAGGCCTGCCGTGAACCGGACGGCTCAGAAAAGCAGATCAGCCTGGCCGCCTGGGCCCAGAGCTGCTGTAAGAGCGGGAGCATCGACAAGATCGTGGACCCACACCTGAAGGGGGCGATCGCCCCCAGTGCCTCAATAAGTTCTGCGAGATCGCCATGAGCTGCTTGCAGGACGAGGGAACCAAGCGGCCATCCATGAATGACGTTGTGTGGGGCCTCGAGTTCGCACTGCAGTTACAGGTGAGCTCGGAGCAGGGGGTGGTAGACCATGTGGTTGCGTCCATGCACGATGGCGATGGCCATGCCAGTGACGATGACGCGGCTCAAGTTGTAGACAACCTGATGGGCCGCAGTGATGAGGTGTTCAGCACTAACAACAGTGGCGGTGGGAAGAGCCTTGGGGAAGCTGCGACAACCACCAGTAGCGATGACGTTTATGATGAGAGTACGACTAGTTACGATTCAGATAAGTTGCTCTCTGGGGCTGTCTCCTCTGAGATTCTGAATCCCAATGCTCGTTGAGAGAAGGGCGTTCAGGTTCATCTGTTCCTGCATATTTCTTGAATTTGGATATGGCATGGTTTTGCTACAAAATATCGAGCATGAAATAGTGCTTATTCTTTTTCTGCTTTGGGACAATAATTGTAACTTGTGAAATGCCTCCACAGGCATAAGTTTTGTGTATTTTCCTATGAAAAAAATTAAAAATGTAGTCATTAGGAATGTACTCAAATTCTAATCGATGTTTGATAGTCTCATAGTTTTTGCTGATAATTGAGGAATATCAAGTGATTCCCAGAGTAGAAGTCCTGTAATCTGGCTTCGGGCTTGCAGCGAGAATAGTCCACCTACGAGGGTTTGCTATTCTAGGAGTTGCTCCACAAATAATCATTGAACAGACGGAAACGACAGCCTATCGACTGAGGGATCTTCTCACTTCACGAAAGCCCTGTGCTAGTGTTGATTTTTTTCATCGCCAAATTAAGCATGTCTTAATTAAGAATCGGGAAAAAGAGTTGGTTGTGGCAACTAGGTTTTTTTCGGATGAAGATGAAGATGAAGACGTAGACGAACAAGATGAAGACGAGAAGATGAAGCAGAAGAGAAGGTAAGTTGGTGAGTTAATTAGTTGTCTTCTACAAACCCTAACCCCACAACCAAATACTTTATTTCCATCTTTTCTTCTCCCGTATTAAGACATGGTTCGTCAATCTTCTTCTCTGATCAAGCTTCCAAGAGACACTCGAGAATTAGGGTTTCATTTTCAAGTCGATTTAGGGGAGCAATGGAGCCATACGACATCATTTTTGCCCTCTTTTGCCACATAAATCAAAGATTGTCCACATCAAGTTTCTTAAAAAAAAGAAAAAAAATGTCAAACTCGAAAATTAATTCAAAAGAGCACGTAGAGTGAATTGCCCAAATAAACATCTAAATGATCAATTTTTCACCAATGTGATACTTTAAGTGATCGCTAAAAAAGTTTTAGCACTAAAATGAGTATCGTACGAAAATTGTGGCATGTCTAGTATGATTTTCCCAATTTTTTTTTTTTTTTTTTTTTTTTATCATGGTTTGACTAAATTTGGGCCAAAATTTAACCTTGCCATAATTTGGACTGAATGGTACAATGTAATCGTGTTATTCGAGAGCTTTTCAACAACACCTGATTTAACTTAATTGGATGGTTAGATGGCTGGATATCACCACTTTAAACGACTTTAAATGGGAACATCCGTTCTTAAGGGGAATTAGGAAAATCACAATTTTTTGCACATTGGGTAAAGAGATCACGTAGATCTAATCGTAAGTTTGGATATTTACGAGTTATTATAGTTTATAAAGACTTACGACACTCTTTTGTAATTAAAAACATCGTCATATTAGACTTTTTTAAATTACAATATTTCATCATAATCAAGAGTGAAACTCCAAAATATCTATCATACTTTTATTTACGACGATTTATAACGGTTTACGGTGGTCTATGGTAATAAAAAATGAAACCCCGTATATTTAAATAAATTTGAATTATGATGATTTACAAATAGTTGCGATGATTTATCATAACCAAGAGCAAAGCTGTAAATTTGGGTTATATTTACCATGGTTTATAAATGGTCACAACATCACCAAGAGCAGGAGGTCTAAGTTTCCATTTTTTATAATTACAACGGCCTATCATAACTAAGAGCGAAGCGTTGTAAACTTGGTTTTTTTTCAGTATAAAAAAGTTTACGAGGTTACATTTTAACCAAGAAGAGGATGTTGTAAATTTCAATTTTGGTCTGATTACGATGGCCAGTCGTAGCTAATAGCAAAGCGTCGCAAAGTTGGAATTTTCCAAATTTATGACTGTTTACAACTCTTTACGATGATTGGTTTAAAACAGCACGTCATAAATTTGAAATTTATTTAACAACAACGGCTTGCAAAGATTTACGACAATTTGTAACGACAGAAAGCAAAACCTTCTAAATTTAGATATGTTTTTCATTACGACAATATATAAAGAGTTATGATGTATCGTCATAACCAAGAGTAAAACGAAATAAGCTTAGATAATTTAAAGTACGACCAATTACAGAGGTTTACGATGGTTCGTAGTACCAATAAACAAAACGTCTTAAAGTTAAAATAGTTGACAAATGCTTATAATGATCCATCATAATCAACAACAAAATATCATAAATTTGAATTTATATTAATAACGATGATTTGTAATAACTAAGAACAAAACGTCCTAAATTTGGATATTTTATTAATTATGACTAATCTACAAAGAGCTTCGACATGCCGTTGTATCCAAGCTCAAAACATTAAAAATTTGGATATTCTAAAATGATGACTGTCGACACCTAATTTTTTTTCAAATATATATTTTTAAAAAAATCATTAAAAATCATTAAAAAAAAGGGGGAGAGAGGCCGGGTCGGGCCGGATCCAACCTTGGCCCGGCCCACCTCTCCTTCCCTTCCTCGCGTGGGCCTGGGCCTGGGCCATTTTCTTTTCTTTCTCCCCTTTCTCGCACGACCCAACCTCTCCCCCCTTCAGGCCAGCCAACGCCCCAACCTGTCTTCTTCCTCCCTGGTCCTTCGCGCGCGACCTACGAAAGGGAAAGGATAGCAATGGATGAGTAGGGAAAGGACAGAAGGATGGATAAGCAAGGAATGTCGCATGGTTTGCAGGCAAGGACGACGAGGACAATTGCCAGCTAAGGCGTCCTTGCCGAGCAAAGAGAGAGAGAGGATAAGGGGGGCTGGCTCGCATGAAAAACAGGAGAAAATAGATAGAAAAACGGGCGGAAGAGGGGGGAGGACATGCATTGAGAAGAAACCAGAGGAGAAGAAGAGTCTCTGGGATGCCTTACCACCGTCGGTGAGCCACCGACCGACGCCGACAGCCGCCATTTCTTCTGAAACTCAAGTAGGCATTCTGTCGAACGCATGTTGCGCGTATGGTGAAACTGAGCTGGCTGGAGCTCACCTCGACCATTTCGAACAAGCTCTGGCCCTCCACCCATCCCCGTTGCATTTCCTGATGTTCTTATTTGCTTTAGTAGTTCTCTGGACTTGTGCTCGCGTCTTGACCAAGTCGAAAATCTTTAGGTTCTTTAGTGTGCTCCACTTGTTCGTTGAAATGCCCAGTTGAGACCCCCTTCATCACCTCTTTGCATAAAGCCTCAGCCAGGTTAGTCGACCATCGGAGTGGCATCGCCGTTTGCTTGGAAGTCGGGCTATCCCCGCCTAACCAAGACGGCACCGTCGCGCCTTAGCCAAAAGACGCTTACGCTACACGTCGTCACCGTCCCCTGCCGTGATTGAATGACAGCGTGGCAGGGGTCGTGGGCCGAGCTGGGCCAGATCATAGATCTAGCTCACACGGCCTCTTTTGCTTGGGCTTGCGAGGAGCTTTTTTGCAGGGGTTGGGCCTGTTGGTTGGGCCTAATCCGCTTAGGCGGGTTGACCGGCCAGCTCTTAACCGGGCCGGACCCAGGTGGGTTTGACCAACTCGCCCCAACCGGGTCGGACTCGAATCCGGTCAGACCAAACCCGACCCAAGCTCGAGTCAGACCGGACCGGACCCGACTCGCCAAAAAAAACAAAAGAATTTTAAATTTTTTTTTTTAAAATTCGAAAATTAAAAAATGCATGAATTTGGTTGGGAATTGCCATGTCTTACCTTCTTAGTGTAATTAGGCCTTTGTTTGCTCGTACATTGATTATGTCGCAAGTTTAATTTACATATTTAATTACATTTGCGAATGTTTAGTTGCACGCGTTAATTTTACTGCAATTAGGATCTTGGTTGCTAATTGTTATTTTAATGATTGCGTACTCATATGATCACCTTGCGTGTTAGTGAATTGATCTAAAATTAATCCAAACTACTTGAGAAAATTTCTTCCTAAAATGAATAAGATTAGGTACCGAAATGGCACTAATAGTTAATTAGTACAATCAAGTCCCCGATCCTAGATTCTCTAGTTGCGTAGAAAGTGAGATATACTCCCATGTCTCACTTGGTTTCTAGCCGACCCCAATAGGCTAGTGGCGACTTCTTATTACGAAATTCTTAAGAACACCCAAATGTCATGCGATGTATGGGCTTGGGAGAGCCCGTGCGTAGTCATGAGCCTTAGGTCCGTCTTTTAGGCAATACCCCTAAACCTATTCCTTTCCCCCAAGAGGTAGGTCACGATAGCTTGGCGACTCCGCTGGAGATTCGATTTTAGACTTTAGAGGACTTAGGCTGAAATTGATCTTGTTCAAAAAATATTTTTGTTTGGCAGCAAGGATCCAAGGTATGCCCTAACGTGTTTGGTGTTAAATGTTCAGGTAGAATGAGAAGTATAAGGGGAAGTGATTGCTAACCTTGTTTTGTAGGGGGGGTGTATGAATGAATGGTTTATTTACATATGAAGTGATGCTTGCTTATAAATTGTTATGCTTGTATTCCTTGCTTTGCACTACACCATGGCACACACTATCTGCTGCCAGACTTGGGCCACATAGGATCATCTAGGATGGTGTTGAGGTGGATACCATTTCGACTACAACCATGTAGTACTAGTCGACCATCTCAACCCCGAAATTTCCTTCCTGATATCAAAGATCCATACCCTAGTCTACAACCACGAGACACGGGTCGGCTCTTTGATGAAACCGGAGTCATGGGAAACTCGACCTAGCCGCGATCACACTGGTTCGGTTCGATGATCCTATGGCTCCATTTTTGGGTTGTTTAGAGTGGAAATCGAACCACCGTCCCATGCGCATGTCTATGTCATTGGCATTGCTTCTTGTGACATCCTGAATTTCAACCATGTTTTCTATTGGATAAATTGGGCATTTCATTGACTCGCCTATGTGGTTTCCGTGAGCCGATCACCTCGAGATAACTGACTATCCGGGAAGCCATTAAGAATTTTAAGGCAATTGACTTGAGAATTCGACCAAAAATCGATTACCTGACCGTGTTCATCTTTAGAGGTCATTACGTCACAAATATAAATCGATTTGAGATCGGAGATAGGTCGGTTCGACTGAGATGTGTGGCTAATCGTGGGTGACACCACTAAATTAGAAAATTCTCGTCGACTGGCATTAGACTGATTTTCTCATTGTTTTGGTGCCTTTTGTCCGTATTTGAATCCTCAAGATTTTCATGACAACCGAGGGTCACCAATGTGTCGAGTGGGTTCATTGTGGCTCGAAGAAAATCGACCACGGGTCATTTGCACTAAAAATTTTCGAAAGTTACCCGATAGCCTAAGTCACGCTAAAAACGCGTCGAATGGAAATTAATCGTGAATTCGAGTCCGATTTCAGAAATTGAAGGTTACGTGGTGTCACGAGCCTATTTTAGGACGTCAACTCATCCTCCGAAGATTTTTCGGAGATTCCGATATTTTTACGGAAAATGGAATCAGACTTTGCGGAAAAAATAACGGAAATTCGGATGGGCTAAGTCGAAGGAAATTTGGGCTTCCAAACTGAGCCTTGGAGTGTCGGGGACTTACAGAAAAATCGTTTGGGTTTTTTTTTTTCTTCATTGAAATTGGATCTCAATTTAGAAAATTGAGTGAAGAAATTGAAATTAAATTGGTGAATTTTGAAATTGGAAAAAGGGCAGAAAATTGGGGCTTGAATTTGATTATTTGGTGGATTATCTACAAGAAAGTTTTTGGAGACTTGTAGGATAAGATTGAGGGCTTTTAAGGGGACATAAGAGATAAGTTTGGAGCCTATGGGAGACCAAACATTTAATGGAGATATTTTGGCTTTGATTTTTCTCTCTCTCACGCAAGACAACCGCAAGCTTAGCCTCTCTCTCCTTCTTCATTGCTTCTCATTCCCTTTTTTGCCTTCGACGAAGCTTAGCTTTCATTTTCATTCCCTTTGCATTTTCATCCACCGAACCTCCTTGCTGCCATTTGTCTCACGTCTATCCTCCATTGGTCAAAGTTGATCAACAAGAGTTGTGGTGTTGACTTCTTGAAGCCCACAATCGACCAAAGCCCTTCTTTTTCTTTCGATTTTGTGTGTTGTCCAGCACCACCGATCAAAGCAGCTCACGGCAGAAGCTGCTCCATCCAATGTTCTCCTCGCTCAACTCACGCCAGCACACCTCACGCTCGGTCAACCAAAGCTCACTTTGCACCCACGCCGTGGACCTTCGAAGCTCCATCACTCCACCGAAGTTCATCCTATCTTCGCCTGTTTCATCCTACTGAAGCAACACAGACCCACGCGTCTTCAGCTCTTTGGTCAAGATTTCCCCAGCTTGAAGACCCCACCGAAATAGCTACCTTCGTCCGCTTCCTCCCACGCCCGAGCGATGCCAGCTGCTTCCGTCTTCTTGCTCGTGGCCCAAGCCCAGCTCGAGGGTGCTTCTTTGTAGCTCAACTTCCCCACGGCCCAGTCCATTTGAAGCCGTGGGCTTTAACTGCAGTAGCCCAACAATTTGAGGCCTAAGAGACCAGCAAAGCCCAAGCTCGCGGTTCGGCCCAATTGAAGATCGGCCCAGTTCAAATTTTAATTCGGCCCATCTCCAGCAAATTCTCAACTCAGCAATTTCAGATTCAGCAGGCCTAAGCCCATCAACCAAGCCCAGGAATTTCTGTGGGCTTGCAAAGTTTCTTTAGGCGCCCGGGGGCCCATCGACGTCGCCGGGGCCTTTTGGATTTCGGCGCCGTCGCGCCGCCGCGCGCGATTCTGCCCCGCGCTTTCTTAGTTTACTGATGCCTAAGGGTTGGTTAGATTTAATTAAATGCAATTAGGTGGTTAGATTAATTTAGATAATTTAAATTAGAGACTTAATGATGCATGTTAGGTGGTTAGAAATAGACATTAGCAAGTAAGCATGCCATGTTATTTATTGAATAAGTCTCGGTAATTTTCCGGGCTCATTCCAATAAATAAGGCATTACGGCCTAAATTGGATTTTTAATATTTATTTATTTATTTTTCGAAATTAATTATTTAATTAATTATTTTTTCTGGAATTCAACCTGGATGGTCGGTGATCGGAATTTTATGCGATGATCGTGGTGCAAATCGTTTATTTAATTGAGCCGTATTTTTGTGCTAAATTGATTTATGAGTGATTTTAGGATTTATTCCTAAATTGAATAATCTTTGGTTATTAATTGAAAAATAACCTGACACTGGGTTGACAATGCCAAAAATTTTTTGGTAGACTATAGAAAATGGTGGGATTTATAGAAAGGAAAATCTTTGTATTTTTGGCTAAAGCCGACCTTGTCCCCACACACCTAGCTATTTTATCGAAAATGATAAAAGAGTGAATTGATTGAATGGTCGGATAGTATCCTATATCGCCTACAAGCGATATGTCGCCTTAGCGGAGCGATATGCGGTGTACTATATTAGCCTACGGGCGATATGTCGCCTTAGCGTGAGCAGACACTTTATCAGCTTAATGTGGTATCAGGGGTATACTATATCAGCCTACGAGCGATATATCAGCTTAGCGAGAGCAGTATACCAGTATACTATATCAGCCTGCGAGCGATATGTCAGCTTAGCGAGAGTAGTATACCTTAACTTTATCAGCTTAGAGTGAACTATACTATCTATTTATCAGCTTAGAGTGAACAGTCCTGATATAGTCGGACTTTATAGATAAGATCGATTGAATTGACCATGGGATAGTCCGATGACATGTAATCGACTGTCGATTGATCATTGCCTTGAACCGATGTCATGAATTGATTGAGTTGAAATGACCAAGAGTGGGTCCGGCTGACATGTAATCGACTAGGTTGATTTGATTAATGCTTCGATCTGTTGAGATCGTTGGGTGCCTATTGAATTGTACTGATTTGCAGGTAGGGACTGAGGCCAAGGTAAGTCCTCCGACTTGTGTTGTGCATAGGCAGCCCTAAGGTGTATTGGTTTACTAATCGGGTCTTAAGGGGTAGAACTTGCTGAGACATTGTCTCATTGGTTATTGAATAACCATTTCAGGTCCCTAGATGCAGTAGACTTGGATTTTGAAGATCTCGAAAGCGGAAGGCTCCAGTTGGAGTATGGAGGATGATGAAGAGGATGACGAGGACCGTAGCTTGTAGAACCCCACTTCTACTTGTAGACCTTGTTTTAAACTGGCTTAATGTGAATTGAACTTAATTGTTCACTTTGTATATATATATGTGTGTGTGTGTGTGTGTGCACTGGTTTGCAATGTATATAAAAGTGAAGGTTTGAAATTTAGTCCTATTGTTCTATCCCAATGTTTTATTGTCTGGGGATTTTTAATTGCTTCCGCATGTGCATATGAAAACGAAAGGGTCGGCGATACGTCCTGGGATATCGCAAATTTTTTTTAATCGACCAAGATGAGGGATGGGCGCGTGCCCGAGAACGAGGCGTGACAGCTACTCAATGAATAGGGTAAGTTTTTCAACTCCTTTTACTTGCAATTTACTTATTTGTCTTCCTTTTGGTCGGTCCATGACAAATTAGGTTGGTCGTAACTTTGGTTGGTATACAATGGGGGTACCCAAGCTTCGCATCATCTCCGTCCCGAAAGCCGAGCTTCACGTATGGTGGGATAGGCTGGATTTGACTGGTCGTGATTGGGTGCGATCCTATGTCGGATGATTACTCTCCCTGTTAGAGATAGAGACTCATTATGGTGTCGTGTGAGCGTTGGCACATGTTTGGTGCCCCGAGACTTGTACGTTCATATTCGGTGACCACGAGCTCACTTCAACCTTGGAAGAATACAATGTTGCCATTGGGAAACCCCTAGTGTCGGAGTTAGTTAACCCACTTGTAGGGACTGAGCACACATCGACCTCATTTAAGTTCCTTAGAGTTAAGGCAGATGACATGAGAAAGATTTTGAAAGCCAATCGCAAAATATGTCCGTTTTCATTCCTAAATGAGCTTTTTCAAAATGCCCCATCGTTCCAAAAGAATAGAATCTTCATGCTAGCTTTCTCCGGGTTCGTGATATTTCCACATTGTAGGAATGCTATTAACCCCTCCGTGGCATGGGTAGTTCGGGAGGTATGTATGGGAAAGGGCTTTGTTAATGCTGTCATGACTGAAACTTTTCTTTTCCTTACTCGTTTTAAAGAGAACAAAGATAAAGCATTCCATGCCCCTCCTGAACTCTTGCAAATTTGGTTTCTCTCTCACGTCAAGGGGTTCAGTAGCTTGATGGCCATAAGCGACATTTCTGACTCTAGTTACCTTATCCTGAAGTTTAGAGATAGGAAAATGTTTGCCCCGGAATATCATTATTCTGAGTGGTTAGTTTTCATGACTAACCCTGGACCTGAGAATTTGCTAAATAGCTTCGAGTTTATGAAGTGCGGTTCGTGTGTGGGCTTATTGGGCCTATTCCTTTGCTGGGAATCACTAGAGTCATTGAATATTATCCGCCTCGAGTCGCTCGCCAGTTCCAAGAGGTTCAATAGCTTTCATCGACAATTCAAAAGGACCCGCTTAAGATAGACTTCCCTAATGGATGCTAAGATCATGAAGACTCCGTCGCGCTGATCAAGTCGATGTGGAATATGTGCCACCCTTGGAAGCTAATGTGGCCTGAAGAGGAGTTGGAGGGGCAGGAGAGGACCTATTATACCTCGAGGGAGTACATCCTTAGGCACAAGATTCTGAAGAACTTGTGCCTAAAGATTCCTAACGTGCCACTGAAGATCACCCATTGAGCCGAGATCAAGCGCCTCAAGAGGGGGCTCGAGGAGGTTGAGGAGCGTGCTTTGAAGTTGACTTGAGTTAGTGGGCTGCCACGAGCGGAAGCTACCCCTCATTAGTATAAATCGAGTCAAGTGCAACATGTAGTGGGCCCTTGCCCACATACGTTGCTTCACTAAGAATGTTAAGGAGTTTGTCTCGTGTCTTAATGTTGGGAGTTAAGAGTCATGTCTTTCCATTTTCAAAATAGCTTCGATGTTTAGGGGTTCTCTCTTGAGTTTTTTCCCATGTTATGTAAAAAATTTACTTTCAATGAAACGAACGAATTGGGGCGATTAGATCTTTGTCATGGACCAATCGCCTGTTTATTTCTTGTACTTATATATGCTTATCTACCATTGCATCAGGTACTAGCCAATTGGTTGCATTTTTTTGATCGTCGACACGACCAAACGGAGATCCCGGATTCACACTCGTGCGAAAGTCAGGATGGAGAATGAGAACACCAACACACGCATGGCCAAGATAGAGGACTAGCTGGCCCAACTTACCACGATGATACTCGAGATAAGCCAAAAGCTCAAAGAGCCCCCCGTTGTAGCTGTCATTAGGACATCCACTCCTACGTCATTAGGACACGCTCCCCGTTGATAGGAGGCCTAGATATTGCCGACCCCCCAGAAAGGAAACTACTGGAGAAGCTCCTTCTGCCAATCGTCGTCAACTTAGATCCTCCTTTGAAGGAAGAGCCAACGCCCCGCCTAGATGAAAAGAGTGAAAAGCATTTGACTAAGATGGAGGAGCGACTGTGCGCTTTACAAGGATACGAGTTGAAAAGAGTTGATAAGCTGTCCTCGTATACCAAGACAAACTTCCCCGATACTTTCCAAGAGCCTGAATTCATGAGAAAGTATGACGGAACAGGATACCCTAAGACTCACCTTAGGTACTACTTGAGGAAAATGGCTCGCTATGCTAACAATGTGCGCTTCCTTATTCACATGTTCTAGGATGGCTTAGAAGGCATCGCCTTGACGTGATTCATCGCATTGGACATCGAAGAGTTCACCGGTTGGGAAGACTTAGCCAATGAGTTCCTGCAGCAATACATGTTTAATACTAAGCTTGCCTCTATGAGGGAAGAGTTGACCCGCGTAGAAAAGAAGAGGAATGAGTCATTTAAGGCATTTGCGCAAAGGTGGAGAACCATGGCCTCATAGGTGGAGCCGGCCTTGAATGAGAGGGAGATGAAACAGCTATTCTTCAAGACATTGCTCCTTGGAATATTTCCAAGGATTAGTATACTCAGAATGCTAGACGTTTTTACAATTGGTTGATGTGGTTGAAGAAGTCGAATGGGCAATCATCGAGGGAAGGACACCTACTAAAAGCATTAACAAATTCCCGGCAAGTAAAGATAAGGAAACTGCGGTTGAAGTAGCATTGGTGCAGGAGCCGCTTCTCTCTAGGCCACCTTCAACACCCACGCATAAGCCTGTAATGGTTCAAAAGAACTCATCTCGGGCATATGACAAGGGCAAGAGGCCCATCCGAAAGGAATTTTCCCATCTACCGTGCCCGTTGTCAAAGCTGTTGCCCATATTTCTCGAAAATAGGATGGTTGCGAAGGAAGTACCTAGGAAGAATCTCACGAAGTTTGCCGGATTCAACGTGACCAAAACATGTGAGTATCACATGGGAGAAAGGGGGCATGACATAGATAATTGCTATGTGCTGAAATACAAAATTCAGTAGCTGCTAGATAAGGGCATCTTGATTTTCAAGGAAGCTCAGCTTAACGTGCAGCAGAACCCCTTACCAAATCATGCAGAAGGAGTGAACTCAATTTTCGAGGAGGCAATGGCAAGTCAACGCCCTCTAAAGGTGGATGCTTCCAAATTGTATGAGTCCCTAGTGCTGGCAGGATATTATGAAGGTGAAGAAGATGTGACTACAGAGGAGAAACTAAACCGCGTCTGCAAAAATGGTAGCCATGGGGGTAATCCGACGTGGAGAAGAGGAGGAGAGGTCTGTTTCCATGATAGTGCCATCATTATTCCGTTCATCTTTTTGCAATCTTGCTTGTATTCCCCGACAAAAGAAGGTTGTGCCTAGTGTTTCGAAGACACCGGCATTGTACGAGAAATGGTTGATAGTTATGATAACCCCAATGGTGATTGAACTATCTGATGAGAAGCCTGCTAGTGATGTCGAGATGGAAATCACTGAGCCCACGGTGATCGACCCCATGGTCGAGGAGTTGTCGGCAATCGAAGTCATGGGAGGATGCATGAAGCCGATCACAATTAAATTGCCACCCCAGGAGGAAGATGGAATGATAGTGTTAGAGCACCCTCCCAAATTCGATCCCAAAAAAGTACCTTGGAATTATTGGACGAATGAGGTGGACACAAAGTCACACAATCGGGCCGCCGTACGCACTCGATAAAGGAGTCGAAAAGAAGGTCATGACCGAGGAGAAGGCGAAGCAATTCTTGGCTATAATGAAATCTAGTGAGTTCAATGTGGTGGACCAACCGCGGAAGTTGCCGGCTCAGATCTCTCCTAGAGCCGTTCAAATCTTCCGAGAAGCATAGAGATGTCTTGTTGAAGGTCCTTAACGAGGTGCATGTGCCAGAAACAATTGATGAAACCCAATTAGAAGAGTTTGTTGGGGCTATTCTACTGAAAGATCAAATTTCCTTCACTAATGAGGATTTCCAATGGTCCCAATCATACCAAGGCGCTGCACATCTCAATGAAGCATGAGAGCACTCTTGTCTATAAAGTGTTGATCGATAATGGTTCTGCACTCAATATATGCCTGTTGGCTATGCTCCACTGTCTTGGCATTGATCTTAGGAGGATCCGCACCAGCAAGTCGACCATATAGGCTTTTGATGAGATGAAGAAAAAGGTGATAGGGGAGATCAAACTTGAGCTACTAATTGGCCCTGTGTTTTTCCAAGTCTTGTTCCAAGTCTTGTTCCAAGTGTTAGACATACCGAACGCCTTTAATTTTCTACTAGGGAGGCCATGGATCCACATGGCGGGCGCCGTTCCTTCCAGCCTTCGTCAGAAGGTGTGATTTATGGTTGGCAACAGGCTTATCACTGTGCATGGGGAATCCAATTTCAAGATCTACCATGAGACGGCCATCCCTTATGTGGAGCTTGAGTGTACCGAAGGGTTAAGCTTTCAAACCTTCAAGCTGGTATCCATGATTCATGTGCCTGCGGGCTCTTTCACAAAAGTTCCTGAATTGTCTACGATGGCCATAGTGGTGGGAAAAATCATGCTAGCAAGCGGATATAACCCTGGAGAGGGCCTTGGATCGCATGGCCAGGGCGAGCGAAGCCCATTGAAAGTCGTAAAAACTCGAAGAGAAGAGGCTTGGGATATGTTGAGGGGCAAGGAGGCCATAGCGAGTGAGGTGGCCGTGGCAACCGAGGAGGCCATGAAAGGCAGAGAGGTCAAAGTGCCCTAGGAGGCCAAAGTGGGTATGAAGACCAAAGTGAATGCATTAAATCGAGGAGAATATGGGTAATCAAAAGCCTTTTCCCCCGTCACTGGAAGAGACATTTCTGGGACCTCCAAGGATGCTATCCGAGGAAGAGGGGGCTATCAATGGTGTGATTGAGCTGTTCAAGGAGGACGTCATATGTACCATCATGGCGTGCGAGGAAGCTGGGTTATCTGAAGTCGTAGTTGTCCCTTCAGAGTAAGGTGGTTGTCATTTAGCTTAGTCTTTTGTTCTGTGTCCTCTCCCCTGCGTGGGATCTTGTAGTTATTTCTTTCCTGTCTATGTCGTTCATAACGTGAACTATGGTTAACCTCGATCTTGAGCCGTTGGTCAAGAGTGGTGTGTGTTAAAATATGGCCTTATCTTTTCTCATTCAATAAAATAGACACATGTTTTATTAAGGACATGTGAAAGCATATCAAACTAGTCCTATGATGGTTGCTAAGGCTTGGGCCTCCATATGCTCCCTAGTTTGACCATTTTGCAAGGGTGAGGAAATCCGAGGATATGAGGATGAGTTCTTGAAACCTTTTACAAAAAAATATTTCCAAAATTTTTTTTCGAAAATGATATGCATTATCTTTATTGTTCACATTGCTCTAACTTATCTCATCGTATCTCAGGCATTCCATTATGCATAATCATGATAAGGACTCATGTGACTCGGATGTGCATAAAGAAAGTCTCTTAGGTTCCGATGACACCGACGATGATCAAAAAGGGATCAAGCGTGAATGCAATTGACATGAAGAGTCAAAGCCATTGACAGAAGAACAAACGGTCACCATAAATTTGGGTGATGCAGAGAATGTCAGGAAAGTAAAGATCGAGGCTTGTCTTTCCAAGTCAAAGGTAGAAAGGTTGGTTAATCTCCTGAAAGAATATCAAGATGTGTTCACTTGGACATATGTTGACATACTAGGACTGGACCCCAAAATAACACATTTTTAAATTCATTCATCAAGGAACACATTTCAAGATGTAGGGTTTTCTCTATCTCACTCTTTTTGCTCTTAACCTTAAGTAACGGAAAAATAGTCTTTTTTTTTTAATGGCTCTTTCAACTCATGTTTCACTCAAGAAAATGTTTTCCTTACTTGTGTTTCCACCTGGAGTTGATTTTTGTGGATCAATGATGGGCTTAAATGTGCAAGAGTGATGTATTTTTGTTCTTTGTGGAATGAGTAAGTGTTTCTATGGCATTATGCACAACTTTTCTATCAAATTGCCAAAGTTTTCCCAACAATAAACGGCATGCATCCATACGAATAGTATCACTAGTACTTGGTCTTGGTAACTTTTGCAAATAGAAAATTATACAGAGCTTGTTTGGTTACATGGATATCACTTTCTTTGATAATCCATTGAAGTTTGTAAGGTTGAGGATGCTTAGAAGTTGGTAGCTTCAACTTATCTGCAAAGGGTTATGGATGCCACATTAGTGCAGCTCCTGCTATTAATGATCAATGTACACACCTTTCCATTAGTTATGCAACGGGTTTGGAAGATGTTCTCCCTTCGCTCTTCTATATTTGTTGCAATCATGGTGTGTAAAACCCTCTGGATAACTAGCTACTCGTCTTCATCAGCTTGCACTACAACTTGACGTTCCTTCTCTAAATTCCGACTCCAATTGGTATTGTTTAACCTCTTGAAGCTTCAAGTCAGTTTTTTCAATTTCTTGAAGGGTCATAACCCTTCGGTTAAGGCCATCAACTTGCAAGCATCCATAGCCATGGCACTTTAAGCACTTTCTACCTCAACTTTCTAGTTACTTGGGAAGAACTTTGCCAAACTTAGCGAACTTCTCGTTTCCTTTCTCTTGTTTCGAGATACTCTCTACTTTGCTAGAATAAGCACCATTAAAAAGAGATGTTCCTTTAATTGAAGGTTTGGTCGAGAACCTTCTACTTTTATTTTTAATTGTTTCTCCACCTTTATGGCCAGCTTGCCAATATCTTCAAATATCCAATAAGGCTAAAGCTCAATCAAATCCTTCACATTCTTGTTTAATCCTCTAAGAAAACGAGCAATGGTCTGCTCTTGTAGTTTTGAAATATCCCCATAAAGAGTTATTCAAACTCCCTAATATACTCTTCCATGCTCTTCCCATATTACTTAAGAGAGTTTAGCTTTAGAAATAGGTCTTGCTTATGGTTGACAGGTAAGAACCACTTTTCATAAGCTTTTTGAGTTTTTCCCAAAACTTAACTCTACTTTTGTCTTCTCAAATTCTTTGTGTCACGACCTCTTTTTTATGTTCGGGGGGAACAGAAAGAATGGTTTAGGGGTATTTGCCTAAAGAGGCGGACCAATGGCCCTAAATTAGGCGCGGGCTCTCCCAAGCCCATACCTCGCACGACGTTGGATTTTGTTTTTTTAGTTCTTAACAACCTAAATATTTTTAGGAGTGGCCACTAGCCTATTGGAGTCGGCTAAAAACCAATCGAGGCATGAGAGTGTTGTCTCGATTCCTACGCAACTAGAGATTTCTAGGAACGGAGACTTGTTTACGCTAATGTTTTCTATTAGCACCCTTACGGTACCACTAACTTGAAAGATTGTTCATCTAAATGGCCACACAATCTTAATTACCAATTATAATCCTTATGAAACCACTAAGCGTCCATGCAAATGTGTTTTTTTTTGTAGGTTTGTTTTCCTTAATGTCTACACCAATCCTAACATAATTTAGAAGAGAAATTTACACTCAAATTAATGAAAAGTGGTGCACAAGTAAATATCCAAGAAATTGAAATGACTTGAAAGTAATGCGGAAAAGAAAGACCCGATATAAGTCGGGCAAATAATATTACATGGCCTTGTTATCATGCCCCGGGACAGGACCCCCGTGAGCGAAATGAAAATTTAAATATGCATGAAATTACTCTAGATAATTTTAATCTATGCAAAATGGATTATTTACAAAAATGATCATAAAATACCAAAATAGCATTAAATTAGGAAAATGACCTTTTTAAAATTAAGAAAATTTCATAGATGTCATTTTTGCCTTAATTTGATGCCATCTATCACTTTTATATTTTTTGAAATTTTTTGGATTTTTTTATTTCTTTATTTTTTTTAAAAAATAAAAATAATAATTTCCTAAATCGACATATGCTAACATTGAACAACACAGCACATGAATATCACAATAACCGAGCTCAAATCAACCGTTTCAAGATCGAAACTTGGTTTGCACATTTTGTCGAACACTTGGCGCACATCAAATCACCCCAAACCAGCTTCCTCGGGCCATGTTTGCGGCCTTCAATCTCAACCTATAAGCAATCTCATGTGGAAATAAAGTATCAAGATTATACTACCACATACAAAGAGCAAGATTAGACAAAAATCATAGCTTAAAACACAAGAGAACTAAGTTGAAATTGGTCTCAAATACGCAGGTTTGAGCTGAGTTTGTAAATCTGGGTTCGAACCCAAGTCAAGCAAACAAGTTGCATACCCATATTCAAGCCCCAACACTCATCACATGCAAGATCTACGGGACACATTACTTGATCCGAGTGAAAGTACGTAGCATGGGCTTTCAAATGCAATAAACATCATAGAGAATGACCAACTTAACACATCAAAACGACCTCTCCAAGAAGCATACATGCAAAACTCTTGAAGAGATTTCAATACTTAGAAAAATTCCAGCCTCAAAATCAGTTTCTTGGACTAGTTTTCCTCTTGATTTTTCACTATTAAAACATGTTCAAAATCGAACAAAAATACATCTAAGATACTTACCTTACTTCCTAGTTTCTTTTGCAAATGGTTCTTGGCCGAGGAAACCAAGAACTTATCCTTGGGAGGCACATGGAAGTTGGCTCCTTTAAAATGGAAATGAGATCTGCAGAAAAAGGAATTGACAAGGAAGGTTTTAGCTCGCCTCTAAAATTAGACTCCGTGACTTTTGTTGTTGGAAAAATAAACACCAAACAAAACTATATATATATATATATATATATATATATATATATATATATATATATATATTCTAGTTTGGTTTTGAACTCATGGTTTTCCTCATTTGTCTCTCAACTTTCTCAAAAACACTCGCTTTCTCTCACTCGTGACCAACCGAGCTCAACACTTAGAAAAATTCGGACTTTCTTTGGCCCGCTAGGAGGGGAGTTTTCGGGGGGCTTTAGGAGACCTTTCTAAACTCCATTTGGGACGTGCGACCTATGGATGGAAAGATATTTGAGTGAAGTTTCACTCTCTAGTTGAAGGTTTTGGCTAATTTTGGCCGCAGGTGTGTGAAAATTTCACTTTTCTCTCTAAATGTTGATCTGGAATTTCTGGGTTCTCGATTTTCTAGAGTTGCTTCTGAGGACCTATTTGGGGGACGGCCGTGAGCTCTCTCCTCTCCCTCTCGTCTCCTCTCTTTTGTGCCTCCAAAGAGCATGCTTCATAGATGTTATCCACCGAATTCATCAATCTCTTGGTCGGCTTTTTGTCTACCTACCAAGCCTGCCAACTGAGCTAGTTCACCCACTCCCTAACTTGGCCAATTTTTCAAATTTTGCAGTATGTTGAGTGTGCGGATTTGGTGCGATTTTCTCGTGCTTTCGGCAGGTTATCCCTGACCAATTTTTGTCCACTTGTACTACCAATAATGGTCTTCCATTACGTGCAAAGATTATGCTAAATGGGCGGCTGAGTGGGATATGGTGGGGCCACCAATATGCCTACTTAGCAACTCCGAATTGAGGCTAAACCGTGGGCTGGGTTTTGGTAGCTCGTTTGAGTGCTTTAATCCATTAATTTGACTGCGGTTTTTGATCAATTAGCAAGCTTATGTATAGTAGTTTAAGATATCGACCAGATTTTGCAATTGTACCCACCCAATTTTGCAAGAAAGTCCCTCAAAGTTATCCATTTTCTTATTCGAAAATACCCAATTCAAGGCAAATTTGATCATTTTGGCCCAATTTGATTGATTCGACCTGGCCAAGTTTAATTTCAACTTAATTAGTGACCAAGATGATGATTTAAGGGTTCGGGCGAAATTTTGCGAAATTTGCGAATTGGTCCCTCAACTTTTGAAAATTGCATTTTGGCCCCAACTTGCCATTTTAATTCCAATTTAACCTCCTGGATCTGGCTAGTCACATTTAGATCATTGGCCCCAACTTTTTTTCTTTTCTTTTTTTTAATCTTTTTTTTTCTTTTTTTTTTTTTTTTTAAAGTAAAAACATCTTCCATTTAAAACACTATATTAAATGCCTAGATAATCTATATGCAAGAATTTAACCTAAAATATTTTTGTGGAAAAACAAGTTCTCATTTTTTGGAAATGATTTTTGGGCAAAAATTTAAGTGTCAACACTTTGATTTTTCAGGTTTTTCCACCAAAGTGAAGCATACTTTTAAATTTAGGAGCAAAGAACCTTGCATCTCTTTTCATCCAAGTATAATTGAAACTCAAATACTCGTTCTATAGCATGCAACCAATTAATAAAATCATCATGATTAGAGTTACTTTCGAATTTAAGTACCTCCACCTTGACATCATGATCGTTGTCATTTTGCATTCTTCTTCTTCTAGCTCAATAGTCCAAGTCACTAGAATCATTTCCTGTGTTGTTGGGTTCATCACCGGAACTTGGATGAGGATTGTCACAGCATGGACGATTAGTGGGAGGTCCTTGCGGCGATGGTTCTTGTCTTACTTGGTTCTCTAATAAGGTGAGGACTTACTCCATTTGTTGCTGGAGTTAGTTTATGCCACGATCACACCTTTCGTTATGAGCTTGTTCTAAAGTCAATCCTCTCGAAACTAGTTCATTCATTTGAGAATGGAAGGATGAAATGGAGCATGGAATAACTTATCCAACTAGTTCAACCTGGAAACTTGATATCAACTTGATGCGTAAAGGAAATGAAGGGATAAGAAATTCATTTTATGGACTAGTGTCTTAAGGATAGTGTGTGGATAAATGTTTGTTCGGATGTAGACAATGGAACATGTTGTTGTTTTCTATTAAAATGGAAACTTGCTGGAATTGTTGAATTGAGGCTAAATAGAGTGTATTATGAATGAAAATGAAGTTAGGATAGATTGAGTTCACCACCAAGGCCTTAAAGAACAACCCACTAGCTAAGGATAAAGAACTTAAGGTTCACCATAAGACAAATGGATAAAGAACCAAATTCAAAGGAAATTACTCACTTCAAGAAGAAATATCTTGCATATGTATTGCAAATCAAGTCTCTCTTACATATGAAATTACATTTCAAACTATAGCCATACTAAGACATTATACTAAGACTCCAATGAATGTTTAGCACACTTTACATTCTGACATATTAGCCTAGTAATGAAAACTAGCTCACACTCTAGTAATAAAGACTTTTTGCATTCTAACCTTACATTAAAGACTTTTTAATGTAAAAAGACAAATTAAGCACACTCTACGTTCTTATACTTCAACCTACTAGTGAAGGCTGGCTCCAATTCTTTTAAATTTGCAATAAAGACATTTTCACATTCTAACTTGGCATTAAAGACCCTTAAATGTAAGAAGATAAACTAAGCACACTAAAGCAATTAAGACATGATAAGACAAACAGAGCACACCAAATAAGAGGAACACATTAATTGCTTCTTTAGCCTTGCATTTAAGCCTCCATTCATTATCAAATGTCATCTTGTGTGCCCTAGACCCATTGGACCATGTCAAGAATGATATTGCCATGTATTTCAATAATTGACAAGTTAGCTTGAAGGACAAATGAAGTTTGAGTTGGGATGGCCATATAATTATTGAAAGATTTAAGTTTTGATGCTCGTGCATCATTTAGTACAAGTGTTCTCTTAATTCCTTGACGAGGAACAACAGGTGGAGCTGTGACATCCTGAATTTTTCAATTCTGCTTTCAATTAAATTAATCGGGCCTTTCATTGATGTGCCTATAGGGCTGTTCTCAGAGTTGATTACTCTTGAGATAACTAGACTATCTAGGAAAGCCATTAAGGAATTTTAATGCAATAGACTTGAGAATTCGACCAGGAATCGGCTACTCGACCGTGCTCATTTTTAGAGGTCATTATGGCATAGTTAAAAATTCATTTGAGATTAGATATAGGTCGGTTCGACTGAGATGTGTGGCTAAGTATGGGTGATTCCACTAAATTGCAAAATTCTCGTCGATCGGCACTAGACTGATTTTTCTGTCGTTTTGGTACCCCGTGTCTGTATTTGAATCTTCAAGATTTTCACGACAAACGAGAGTCGCCAATGTGTCGAAAGGGTTCATTGTGGCTTGAAGAAAATCGACCATAGATCATTTGCACTAAAAATTTTGAAAGCCACCCGGTACCCTAGGTCACGCTAAAATCGCGCCGAATTGAAATTAACTGTGAATTTGAATTCGATTTCATAAATTGAAATTTCTATCATGTCACAAGTCATTTTAGGAACATCGACTCAGCCTCCGAAGATTTTTCTGCAAACCGAAACTTTTTGGGAAAAAGTCGTCATAGGATCGTTTTTGTCCAGAAAATGTCGGGGACCGTTTTTTATTACGAAATTGGGATGCAAGTGTGTCCTAGTGGTGAGTAAAAATACCAATTGAATCGATGAAGTGTTGGTTGAATTTATAAAAACCAAATTGAGTTGATTCAAGAAGCAATTGAGTTCCAATTGAAGAGAAACCAAACCAAATTCGTGTGCTCCCACCACCCACAACATTTGGACCATCTCAAGCTTTTAGAAGAGGGTAATTGGGTCTGAAAAACTTGTGTGGGCACCAGCTGGTGGTGGGAGACCAAAGAGATGAGGACAAACCGGTCAAGGGGACCAAAACCGGTCCCACTAGCTGAACCAGTCCCCTCTCCCCTTCAAGCCATCGGCCAGCCTCTCTTCTTCCTCCTCCATATTGCTGTTTGAAGCTCAAAATCCAAAAGGAAGAACCAGCAAAGCCATCCAGCCCGCCGAAGCCCCACCGGACCACCGCCGTTCACCGTCCTCCCCCCCGCGAGCTTCGCCCGTTCACCGTGAGCCATCGTCGCTCCAGCCGCCCTCTTCCCGCCTCAGTCACGATCCTAGGAGGTCCCTAAAGTCAGTCGTAGCCCTTCCAAAGCCGTTGGAGTCGCCGGACAGCCCACCTGCAGTCGTGAAGCCCGATGTAGCTTCGCTGGTCCATCATCGGCCTTCCCTCACCGATTCTGAGCAAGCAGCAGCCACCGATCCACCTTTCTCGACCCCAACCAGCATTGGACAGAATCAGAACCGTGTGGGTTTTCTCAGCACGGTTCAGCCCGTTTTGAGGTTGTTCTAGACCTCAGTTGGCAAGCTCGCCTTGGAGATAGTTGATCCTCGCCGTGTCCCCGTTGTTTTGAACTGAGCGGTTCGTTAAACAAGTGAATTTAATTCACTAATCCTCACTTAGTAGGTTAATGACGCTTAAGGATTGTTTAGTTTAGACTAAGTTGGGTTAGGTGGATAGTTTGATTATATTAGCAATTTAATTAATTGTTATTGCATGTTAGGTGGTTAGTTTAGGGCAATTAGCGAGTAAATAGAGTCTAGTATTTATTTAACGAGTCTCGAAATTTTTCTGGGCCCGTTCCGCAAGATATAATTAGGCTTTTTACAGCCTAAGTATGCATTTTCTGCATTTAATAATTATTTTCCGTATTTATTTATTTATTTATTTATTTTTCGAAAATTAGACCGGGATAGTCGGTGATCGGAATTTTATGCTGATTGCAATGGTATGATCTGTTTATTTAATTGAGTTGTAATTTGTGATGATTTGGTGTGATTGGTGATTGGGGGTATTTATCCCAAAATTAATTAATTTCAATAATTAATTAGAAAATCACTAGGTGTCGGTTTACAGAGCCAAAAATGGATTTGTGGATCGTTGAAATTAGTGGGATGTTCAAAAGTGAAAATACTATATTTTGGCTAAAGTCGACCGTGTACCCACACACGATTATTTTTATCGTGAAGGATAAAAATGTGATTTGATTAAAGGATAATTTTCAGCATACTATGAAAGTATGTCCGGCACTTCTAGTTAGCAAAATTAGAATAGCATATCGTGGATCCGGCAACTTCGTGAGCATTATTATTATTAGTATACTACGGCAGTATAGCTGGCAGCTTCTGGTGAGCATTATTATTATCGGTATACTATAGCAATATACGTGGCAACTTCTGGTGAGCATTATTATTATCGGTATACTATAGCAATACACGTGGCAGCTTCTAGTGAGCTATACTATCTACTATCGGCTTATAGTAAGCAGTCCTGGGTATGATCGGACTTATAGATAGTATTAATTGAAATGATCGGGGAATGGTCTCGTTGACATGGAATCGACTGAGTTGATTGATCGATAATTCGATCCGTTTGAATGATTTGATTGGTTGATGTGACTCGATGAGATTATAAACTATATTGACTTGCAAACTGAGGCCAAGGTAAGTCCTCTAACTCATGATTGTGTTTAGGCAGCCTTTAGGGCGTATTTTCTTCCTAATCGAGTCTTAGGGGGTTGAACTTGCTGAGACATTGTCTCACTAGTTATTGTATAACCATTTTCAGGTCCTTAGATGATGTAGGTGGAGGACCGAAAGCCCTAGAGTCTGGGAAGGTGGAGATCGAAGAATCGGCGAATGTGTCTCGACTAGTGGGTCATGGACGCTTCCCTCTTTGTTAAGCTGATATTTTTGTAAACAATCTGGTATTGTAAATAGACCTGTTTGTTTATAAAAGGCTCGTTTTGGTTTGAAAATATATGGCTCTACTTTCCTATCCCATATGGTTGTTGTCTGGAGATTTATATTTGCTTTCGCATGCATATTTAAAATGAAAGTGTTGGTGATGCGTCCTGGGACGTCGCTATTTAATCGACCAAGCCGGGATGGGCACGCGCCCGAGGATCGGGGTGTGACAGGAGCTGATAAAGGTTCATCTATCGCTGCTTGAGCAAGTGCCCCATAAGCTTATGAACTTTTGGTCTATATTCTATTGCATTCCACATAAGAAACTTGGTTATCTAAAGAAATGCTTTCATTCTCTATTTCCAGTATCCATAATTGGTACCATCAAAATATGGGGGCTTGCTAGGAGTTTGTCCCTTAGGAGCACCAAAACCAACAATGTTAACGATAGATAGATCTTTATGCTCAAAAGTATAACACTCAAATCAACAAGCAACGAAAATCAATTGTTAGGGTTAATAATACAACCTAGAGATCGGTGAATAGGTTGTTTCAATAGGTTGTATCAAGACTTAAATAGTTATCGTGGAATATAACTAGATATACTTTAACAATTGCGAAAACAAAGTGAAAATGTACCAAGCTAGCTAGTGCTACAATTAAAAAGTTATAGATAATTACGAGCATATATAAAATAGTACATGACAATTTATAGTGGTTCGGCTTTATCCTCAAGCTTGCATCTACTCTTTGAGCTAAAGCCTCAATAATAGCTAGAATCTACAAGTAATCCTCAAGAGATATTACAATCACCAAGTACTACTTCCATAACATGATAAGTCACACTGTCAAAATGCAAATATTGCTATCACAATGTACAAATTTGTTATCATTGATTACAAGCAACAAGGACTCTACAATAGAGAGAATATCAAACAAATTGTAGTATAACTAGTACAAGATAGAAAGCAGATGATAATAACAAAGGAAGCTTTCTCAATTTTGCGCTAACCCCTTGCAGCAGCTTTAATCCTCTTTATATAGACACTTATCCTCCAATCCTATCGTTAGAGATGCTTCTGAAGACTTTAGAGTCGTTAGGAGTTGACTAGAGTGGTTCTGGAACATGTTGCCCATTCAATATGTTCCTACTAACAAAAGCATGGCTTTCTAAAATGGATCCTGCTAGTTCTATCACATCAATTGTTCATTCTGATTTTTGACCAAAATTGTCAACTCTACTCTAACTCATCTCTAGTCTTCTTGCCATGGATTCCTAAACTCGTCAACGGTTATGATGTTTCTGTTCAATGGTCATCCTTAAGATGGAAGGATAATTAGCACCTTCTAGGAGTTAATATTTGCACGACACATTACTACTCATCACTTGGACAACGTACGGTCTTTTATCCAATGGCCTTCTTAAGAATATCAATAACCAAAGGCTACACTCAAATGATCACTTGATCTTAGTACCTCCAAGTCCTTTTGAACCACTCCTCTTGTCAAGTTCCTCATCCTTGTTAACATCATTCAATTAACTTTACTAAGACTAACGATATTATCATAGTCTTCCTAAAATTATCCCCACTTCATCACAATGAACATTTGCATGTATCAAGTACTTATTAAACCAATAATAGTTATGGAATCATATTATAGGGAGTTTTCCCAACATCTTGTTCAATATTCCATTTACATATTGGCCTAGCATCATAGGCCAAGAGGAAATGTATACATTAATAGTTTTCAATTATTTTGGCATATTCAAATATCATAGGATTTTGTCAAAACATTGTAAATTTAGATTTTTTTTTTAATTACTATGACTTATAGAGAGTTGGGAAATTCTATCATAACCAAGAGGAAAGCATCTTAATTTTGGAATACATTTATGACAGCTTATGGATGTTTACTAGTCGTAATCAATATCACAACTTCGTAAATTTTGACCCTTTTTATTAGTTGTGATTGTCCGTCGTAACCAAGAGCAAGCACCGTAAATTTGAGTTATTTCAACACTACAAAAATTTACAAATGTTTATGACGATGTTTACTAGTAGTAACCAAGAACATAATGTCATAAATTTCAATTTTTCTTTAATACAACAGCTTGAAATGTTTATGAGATTACATCGTAACCAGGAACACAACACAACACAACATCCTAAATTCGAAAAGTTCTTTTTTGGTAACTATGATTTATAAAAGTTAACAAAGGTCTACAATGATTAAGAACAAAACATTGTAAATTTGGACATTTTTCAGTTGCAATGATGAAGAAATAGTACGATGTTTGTCATAATCAAGAGAAAAATATCTCAAATTTGGGTAAATTTAGATTACGACCACTTACTTAGCTTTACGGTGGTTCACCATAACAATGAAGAAAACATCGTAAAATTGATTTAAAAAAAAAAATTATGACAATTTACGGAGAGTTACAAAGAGCAAAGCATCATAAATCTACATTTTTTTTTTGTCAAAAATATAACAGTTTACAAATGTTTACGCCGTCATGTTGTAACCAAGAACCAAACATCATAAATTAGAATTCTTTTTTTTTTTTTTTTTTTATTCCAACTGCTTGCAAAAGTTTACAACAGTTTGTAATTATTAAGAAAAGAACGTCATAAATTTTGAATTTTTGTAATTATGATAATTTACAAAGTGTTACCATGTTGCATTGTCACTAAGTGCAAAGCATCATAAGGTTACAAACTTTACGACTGTTTGTCATAAAAGAGAAGAATTTGTCATTAATTGAGAACTTGTTTACAAAGGTTTATGACTTCATAAGAAGAGCAAAAATTTCATATGTTTGTTGGCCGTAATAAGGATAAAACTTCATAATCTAGTATTTGTTTTACACTGCAACGCTCTGCGAAGGTAACCATGGACAAAATATTGCAAAATTTTAAAAAATTTTGACGTTTGCATTTTGAGCAAGAACTTGCCATCGTAAATTTAAATTCTTTCAAACTACGAGGGCTTATAAAGGTTTGCAACAATCCTTGTAACTAACAATATAACCTCATAAAAAAAATTTAAATTTGATTTTTATTGTGCCATGACGTCAATATTCTAGGGGGTGGCGCCCATTTGATAGTGCTTAAAATATTATAAATTTCACTTTTAAGCGTGTCCAACGTCCATTTTCTAGTGGATTGGATATCTAACCTTGTGTGAAAATTGCTACCAGCTCATTCAATAGTTGAGGCCCTTCCATCTCAATCTAGAGGCTAAGCATTTGTGGGGTTACAGTATAAGATTAGAACCTTAGAAGTCTCCGGCTAAGCATTGGAGGATTTATCCAGTGTACGATACAACAAATGTATTTCGATCTGTGGAGTTTGTTTTGGTGGACTACGTAAAGAAATTCCAATTAATGAAAGATGTAAACCCATTGAGATATCAAAATTACACATATCGGATAAAGTGGTTGTTACTATCTACTTTAATAATGAATCATTGATTTAAATTCAACTAAATAACTAAATAAAATATATAGACTTTTCTCTTCATCTCATATTGATGAATTGTCTCAATTGAAAGTTTTCCTATATAGATAATAGACATTTCAATTGACCGAGCTTTAGTTATGAAGCGAAGATATCTACTAAACGGCTCGTAGTATTTGGATATTCTCGACCAAGAGGCTGCTAATGTGTACCGTCCAAGCTAATATTTCAAGCTTGCAGCAGTACCGTCTAAACGCTAGCTGGTTTTTGGACCGGCCCGTTCCAACCCTTTAAATGGATCAAACTGTAAAGACTAGCCAGCACAAATGGCTTTCTAAGTGGAATTTTCGTGACTGCGGATGAGGAACGAGTCGCGATATTCGCTCCTTGAAAGATGACAAAAGTTGAAAAGGGAAGGACGCAATATAGAAAACGCGGCTTCGTGGCGGTCCCCCGTAGGGGTGTGCAAAATATCCGGGAACCGCCTTGGAACCGGACTGGAACCCCGAACCGGCGGTTCTTGAGGAACCCAGTCCCTGGTTCCCTGCTCCAATTTTTCGGAACCGGTGGCACTGACCGGTCCTGGTTCCCGATTCCACGGGCGGATCCGCCCACCCGGGCCGGACCTAACCTTTTCAATATTAAAAAAAAAAAAAAAATTACTAAAAGAAACCCTGGATTAGATCTGATCTCATCTCCTCACTCCCTTCGTCTTCTGCCTTCTCTCTCTTTTGTCTCTTCCTCGATTCCTCCTAGTCCTATCGCCATTTCGATTCCTTCCCGAGCGTCGACGCCGCCGCCGTTGCTCCTCCGCCGCCGTTGTTCGCCCTTGCGTCGGCCGCCACCCGCCATAGCCGCGGAAAATTGTTTTGCGACCTTTCTATGTTGAAAACCCGACCATGACCTCCTCCTCCTTCCCAACTCATAGACCCGACCGTTCTACATGTTGAAGCACCAAAATTTGTTTCACAAGACGGTTAGTTCCATGGGATCCACCGGGAACCTGGACGGACCGGTCGGCCCTGGGACCCCGTGATCCACGCAACAAACGGGTGATCCCTGTTCATTTTTCTAACCTGGTCCCTGCGCGGCTGTTTCCTGGTTCTGGTCGAATCGCCCGCCCGGACCATGCACACCCCTAGTCCCCCGAGGGAGAGCGCTATCGCATGGGACCCGGCCGTCGTCCTACTGACCCGACCTTTCTAGGCAATTAAACCTTCCATGAAAAGCGCACCCGGAAGGGTACAAATCCCGTCCGCTGATTTTCTTGTGATGGGCGAGGGCTCTATCCCCTTCAGATATCTTAGCGACGACTCTGCGTCCTCACTAATCTCGTGACTAGTGCCGGCCTTCTCTTCCGCGCTCTTTCCTAATTTCCCACGGTCAAAACTGGTTCATCTCCGAGAACCCGCTCTCCTTGTGAACTTCTTTTCATCGATTCAACTGCGACCCTCTCTGTCGTCGAGCAGCGAGATGAAGAGCATGAAACCACCACTTCTATTATTCATCTTCATCTCCGTCTCGCTCGAAGCACTCTCGGTCTCAGTCACTGGCGACAACGTTGGCGCTTACCATCCGACCGATGATATCGCCGTCGACTGTGGCTCCAACACCAGCTCCCCTGTGGGTGGACGGAATTGGGTTGGAGACGCCGCTGACCGTTCGGCCTACTCTCCAATTGAGAAAACTCACTCCTCTATCACTGCAAAGGCAAGCAGTTCATCTCCCAGCGTCCCAGGCGAAGCCCCATACCTCACGGCTCGCCTCTCCCGCTCCGAGTTCGCCTACACCTTCCACGTCACCGCAGGGCCCAAATTCGTTCGCCTGCACTTCGTCCCTTCGGATTACCCCAACTTCCGCCGTGTTGATTCCTTCTTCTCAGTCGAGGCCGCTGGCTACACCCTGCTCCGCAACTTCAGCGCTTCGCTGTTCTCCGATAATACCAGCTCCCCGAGCTTCCATAAAGAGTTCTGCTTAACTGCCGGAGCCGACCAGATATTGAACATAAGGTTCGCCCCGACTCCTGGTTATTCAGACGCGTATGCTTTCGTGAATGGAATCGAAATCGTTTCCATGCCCGAAAGTCTCTACTACAACACCGTCGTCGACTCAACCGAGGGAATCAAGTTGGCAGGTCAGCTGGTGCCATACACCTTGGATACCACTAAATCTCTCGAAGCGGTGAAGCGCTTGAACGTGGGAGGACAGTTTGTCAGTCCAGCTCAAGACACGGGAATGTACAGGACCTGGGAACCAGATGACCAGTACGTGACTTCCTTGTACATCGGAGTTTTGCCAGTTAACACAACTATCCAACTCAATTACGGTGAGCAAGTGCCAAATTACACGGCTCCAGATCCCGTCTACACTACTGCAAGGACAATGGGAACGGACAAAAGAATCAATCTGAGCTACAACCTCACGTGGTCCGTCGAGGTGGACACGAACTTCTATTACTTGGTCCGGTTACACTTTTGCGAATTCCAGATAGAGATAAATAAGCGCTTAGATAGGAATTTCGAGATTTTCATAGATTCACAACTGGTCGAGGGTCATGCGGATGTCATTAGTTGGAGCGGGAAGGGCGTGCCCGTCTATAGAGATTATGCAGTATACATGCATGGCGGCGGAAAGAAGAGAACCAACCTCTCCGTCGCGTTGGGCGCGCTTCCAGATGGTTCTACTCTTTACTCTGATGCCATCTTGAATGGCCTCGAGATATTCAAGATCAACAATCCTGACGGGAATCTCGCAGGGCTGAACCCGGATCCGGTCCCGAATAAACCGCCAGGGCCTCCACCGGCGGGCAAAGCACCGTCGAGCCTCAGCAAAGCAGTAAAACTTGCCATCGTTGCTGGTGGAACTTCGGGCTTCACCGTGTTATCTCTCCTGGCTTTCTTCCTGTACCGGCGACGAAACAGAGCGAAGGATTCGACCTCGAGCGACGGCACCTCACGGTGGGGCCCGTTCTCCTACGCGACGACCAAGTCAACGAAGACCCAGGGGTCGTCCCTGCCGTCGGATCGGTGCCGCCACTTCTCGCTAACGGAGATCAGAGCGGCCACGAACAACTTCGATGAGGTGTTTATTATCGGCGTGGGCGGGTTTGGCAACGTGTATAAGGGCTATGTCGATGGGGGCGCCACCCAAGTGGCGATCAAGCGGTTGAACGCGGGGTCGCAGCAGGGCCACCACGAGTTCATGACCGAAATCGAGATGCTCTCGCAGCTCCGGCACCTGCACCTGGTCTCCCTGATTGGGTTCTGCAAGGACGCGGGAGAGATGATCCTGGTGTACGACTACATGGCGCGCGGGACTCTCCGTGACCATCTCTACAACACCGACAATCCCCCCCTTCCCTGGAAGCAGCGGCTCCAGATCTGCACGGGAGCCGCGCGTGGGCTAAACTACCTCCACACTGGTGCCAAGCAGACCATCATACACCGCGACATGAAGACCACCAACATCCTGCTCGACGAGAAGTGGGTTGCCAAGGTGTCCGACTTTGGGCTCTCAAAGGTCGGGCCCACGTCTGTGTCCAAGGCCCACGTCAGCACCGTCGTGAAGGGCACCTTCGGGTACCTGGATCCAGAGTACTACAGGCGCCAGCAGCTGACTGACAAGTCCGACGTGTACTCCTTCGGGGTGGTGCTATTCGAGGTGCTGTGTGCAAGGCCTGCCGTGAACCGGACGGCTCAGAAAAAGCACATCAGCCTGGCCGCCTGGGCCCAGAGCTGCTGTAAGAGCGGGAGCATCGACAAGATCGTAGACCGACACCTGAAGGAGGCGATCGCCCCCGAGTGCCTCAATAAGTTCTGCGAGATCGCCATGAGCTGCTTGCAGGACGAGGGAACCAAGCGGCCATCCATGAATGACGTTGTGTGGGGCCTCGAGTTCGCACTGCAGTTACAGGTGAGCTCGGAGCAGGGGTTGGTAGACCATGTGGTTGCGTCCATGCACGATGGCGATGGCGATGCCAGTGACGATGACACGGCTCCAGTTGGAGGCAACCTGATGGGCGGCAGTGATGAGGTGTTCAGCACTAACAACAGTGGCGGTGGGAAGAGCCTCGGGGCAACTGCGACAACCACCAGTAACGATGACGTTTACGATGAGAGTACTACTAGTTACGATTCGGATAAGTTGATCTCTGGGGCTGTCTTCTCTGAGATTCTGAATCCGAATGCTAGTTGAGAGAAGGGCGTTCAGGTTCATCTGTTCCTGCATATTTCTTGAATTTGGATATGGCATGGTTTTGCTACAAAATATCGAGCATGAAATAGTGCTTATTCTTTTTCTGCTTTGGGACAATAATTGTAACTTTTGAAATGCCTCCACAGGCATAAGTTTTGTGTATTTTCCTATGAAAAAAAATTAAAAAATGTAGTCATTAGGAATGTACTCAAATTCTAATCGATGTTTGATAGTCTCATAGTTTTTGCTGATAATTGAGGAATATCAAGTGATTCCCAGAGTAGAAGTCCTGTAATCTGGCTTCAGGCTTGCAGCGAGAATAGTCCACCTACGAGGGTTTGCTATTCTAGGAGTTGCTCCACGAATAATCATTGAACAGACGGAAACGACAGCCTATCGACTGAGGGATCTTCCCACTTCACGAAAGCCCTGTGCTAGTGTTGATTTTTTTCATCGCCAAATTAAGCATGTCTTAATTAAGAATCGGGAAAAAGAGCTGGTTGTGGCAACTAGGTTTTTTTTGGATGAAGATGAAGATGAAGACGAAGACGAACAAGATGAAGACGAGAAGATGAAGCAGAAGAGAAGGTAAGTTGGTGAGTTAATTAGTTGTCTTCTACAAACCCTAACCCCACAACCAAATACTTTATTTACATCTCTTCTTCTCCCGTATTAAGACATGGTTCGTCAATCTTCTTCTCTGATCAAGCTTCCAAGAGAGACTCGAGGATTAGGGTTTCATTTTCAAGTCAATTTGGGGGAGCAATGGGGCCATACGACATCATTTTTGCCCTTTTTTGCCACATAAATCAAAGATTGTCCACATCAAGTATCTTTAAAAAAAGAAAAAAAAAACATATCAAACTTGAAAATTAATTCAAAAGAGCACGTAGAGTGAATTGCCCAAATAAACATCTAAATGATCAACTTTTCACCAATGTGATACTTAAGTGATCGCTTAAAAGGTCTTAGCACTAAAACGAGTATCGTACCAAAATTGTGGCACTTCTAGTATGATTTTCCCAATTTTTTTTATCATGGTTTGACTAAATTTGGGCCAAAATTTAACCTTGCCAAAGTTTGGACTGAATAGTACAATGTAATCGTGTTCTTCGAGAGCTTTCAACAACACCTGATTTAACTTAATTGGATGGTTAGATGGCTGGAAATCACCACTTTAAACGACTTTAAATGGGACCACCCGTTCTTAAGGGGAATTAGGAAACAATTTTTTGCACATTGGGTAAAGAGATCACGTAGATCTAAACGTAAGTTTGGATTTTTACAAGTTATTATAGTTTATAAAGACTTACGACAATCTTTTGTAATTAAAAACATCGTCATATTAGACTTTTTTAAATTACAGTATTTCGTCATAATCAAGAATGAAACTCCAAAAATATTTTTATTATACTTTTATTTACGACAATTCATAACGGTTTATGCTGGTCTATGATAATCAAAAACGAAACCTTGTATATTTAAATAATTTTGAATTATGATGATTTACAAATAGTTACGACAATTTATCATAACCAAGAGCAAAGTATTGTAAATTTGGGTTATATTTACCATGGTTTATAAATGGTCACAACATCACCAAGAGAAGGAGGTCTAAGTTTCCATTTTTTATAATTACAACGACCTATCATAACTAAGAGCGAAGCGTTGTAAACTTGGTTTTTTTTTTTTTTTTTTTTCAGTATAGAAAAGTTTACGAGGTTACATTGTAACCAAGAACAGGATGTTGTAAATTTCAATTTTTGTCTGATTACGATGGCCAGTCGTAGCTAATAGCAAAGAGTCGCAAAGTTGGAATTTTCCAAATTTATGACGGTTTACAACTCTTTACGATGATTGGTTTTAATTAAAAACAGCACGTCATAAATTTGAAATTTATTTAACAACAACGGCTTGCAAAGATTTACGACAATTTATAATGACAGAAAACAAAACCTTCTAAAGTTAGATATGTTTTTCATTACGACAATATATAAAGAGTTATGATGTATTGTCATAACCAAGAGTAAAACGTAATAAGCTTAGATAATTTAAAGTACGACCAATTACAGAGGTGTACGATGGTTCGTGGTACCAATAAACAAAACGTCTTAAAGTTAAAATAGTTGACAAATGCTTATAATGATCCATCATAGTCAAGAACAAAATATCATAAATTTGAATTTATTTTAATAACGACGGTCTGTAATAACTAAGAACAAAACGTCCTAAATTTGGATATTTTATTACTTATGATAATCTACAAACGTTTTAAAGAGCTTTGACATTCCGTTGTATCTAAGCTCAAAACATTGAAAATTTGGATATTCTAAAATGATGACTGTTTAAAAAAGGTTATGAAAAGAAGAAATCGTTATAAATTCATATAATTATTTTATTAGGATGATTTATAAAGAGTTATGACTTCATAAACATGAGGAAAATGTGGTATATTTGGATTTTTTTTTCAATTATGACTATTTACAAAGGGCTATAATGATTCATCGACGCGACTGAAATGTTGATGATGTTTCATCATAACATCATAAACAGGAACTTAATATCGTAAATTCAAATATTTCTGAATCATTTACAAAGATTTGCAACGAGCATTGTAACAAGAATATAACTTAATAAAACGTCATTAAATGCTTCAAGCACTAGCGAATGAACGGTACACCAGATGTACCATAGCATGCCCCTAACTCGTTTCGATGGACTAAGAGACTACTAACATGCAAATCCAAAAGTTGGATTCGGATCGAGTCGCCATATTAGCTCCCCGAAAGATGACAGACAGAAAATGGAAGGACATGGCCAAGAAAAAACGAGGAAAGTGGCATGGGAGAGAATTTTAGGCATGGACCCGGCGGTCTTGCTATTGACCTGACCTTTCTACGCAATGGAACTTTCCACAAAAAGCACACCAAAAGAGTGCGAGTCCCATTGGCTGCTTTTTTTGAGAGAGGGAAAGGGCTCCACTAATTGCTTATATTTTCGTGAAGACTTTAGTCTTTCACTCAGTTCGAGAAAAATTATCAATCCAGTCATACATTTAGTGTATCGATTTCAATGTAATTCTAAAATTTTCAATTTCATTAATATAATCTTAAATATTTTCTTAGAGTTTTAGTCTAATCCTTCCAATCAATTTATACTTGAAAATACCGATGTTGTGATCCAATCACCATCGACCATTCTACGTGGTACGGCTAGAAAGCTGACATGGACAAATTTATTCAAAATGGCTTTGTTTTGAGTAATTTTATAGATTTTCTGATTTTATGCATCATTTGGGTGAAAGGACGGTCGTGGCATCTCCTATATTTGTTGGAGTAGAGGTGTTACAAATATTATAAGTTTGGATCGCTGTTTAGATCTTGATTATGTGAAGCATGGAATTTTCCTTTCATCGTGCCTCTGCCGCTGTTTCAATTTTCATCCGAGGCCTCCCTTTGTCTCGACGCCACTACCTCTGCTTGAATTGTTACATGGATCAACTCCCCTAGTCTGCCAATTCATGGCAAAATCGGGTGGGAATTCGTTTGATTCTGATGAGTCTTCGCCGTTTGCCTTGGTTTCTTACGCCTCCATGCAGATTGGTGCCGGCTGCAGCAAAATGGGCTTGGCCGGGATCACTAGGAATTTTTAGACTTGTTCGCTTGTGGCCAGCTTCGACAATTGAGACGCGCTTGTTAGCACCGCCGTTAGATCTGCTGAGCTAGAATGCTTTTCCATAGTCCATGGAGGAGCACCGGCTGCCGCGGCACCAGCTCAACTTTAACTTTGGAAAAATCAGCTTTCTTACAATGATCTACCATGTTTCCCAAAGAGATTCATGATGAACAGTAGTTTGGCTTAACTATAGAAAAATCAGATTTCTCGCAACGATGTACCATGTTTCCCTGAGAGATTCAGGATGAGCAATAGTGCGGAAAAAGAAAGAAAATAATAAAAAGAAAAGAAAAGAAACAAACAAAAATTCACAAAAATATTCAAAATCTTGCTGTTTTGAACAACAAAAAATTCAGCTTGCCCAGTTCATATCTCTTAGGATAATCAGATATGATTGAAATAATACGCCAACATTTTCAAATGAAAATTAGTCAAAAAGACTACATTGAAATTCAATGATTTAGGAATAAATTGGCAATTTTCCAAATCTTGTCCGGTCTTCCCTTCCCTCGCTTTGCCCTAGCTCTTTTATAATTTCCAATGATTAAAACTGGTTCATCTTCGAGATTCTACTATTCATGTGAACTTCTGTTGATTGATTCAATTGCGACCTTCTCAGACAACAAACGGTGAGATGAAGAACATGAAACCACCACTTCTCTTATTCCTCTCCATCTCGGTCTTGCTAGAAGCACTCTTGTTCTCAGTCATCGGCAACAACGTTGGCGCATACTCGCCGATTTATGATATCGCTGTCAACTGCGGCTCCCCTGGCAACTCCTCTGAGTCCAATTGGACTTGGATCGGCGACGCCGAGGATGGTTCGACCTACTCTCCAACCGATGAAATTCATTTCTCCATCAGTGCAAATGCAAGCCGTTCACCTCCCTCCTTCCACAACCTCATCCCATACCACATTGCTCGTCTGTCCCGCTCCGAATTCATCTACACCTTCCGCGTCACCGCGGGGCCCAAATTCGTTCGCCTCCACTTCTTCCCTTCGGACTACCTCAACTTTTGCCGTGCCAATTCATTCTTCAAGGTCAAGGCCCCCGGCTATACTCTGCTCCGCAACTTCAGCGCTTCCCTCTTTTCTGATCATACCAGCTTCACGAGCTTCCACAAAGAGTTCTGCTTAACTGTCGGAGCTGACCAGATATTGAATGTTACATTTGCTCCCACTCCTGGTAACCCAGAGGCATATGCTTTCGTGAATGGAATCGAAGTCGTTTCCATGCCCAAACATCTCTATTACAACACGGTCGTTGACTCAACCGAGGGAATCGAGTTGGTAGGTTAAAAGACGCTGCACAATTTCAGTACTGCTGATGCTTTCGAAGTGGTGAAGCACTTGAATGTTAGAGGACAGTTTGTTGGTCTAGCTGATGACGTAGGAATGTGCAGGACCTGAGAAGCAGATGAATCCTACGTGACTTCCTCGAACATCGAAGTTTTGCCAGTTAGCACAACTATCCCACTCAATTACAGTGAGCAAGTGCCAAGTTACGCGGCTCCAGATAGCGTATACAGAACCGCAAGGACTATGGGAGCGGACAAAAGAATCAATCTGAGCTACAACCTCGCGTGGTCTGTCGAGGTGGATATGAACTTCTGCTACTTGGTCCGGTTACACTTTTGCGAATTCCAGAGAGAGATAAATAAAACCTTAGATAGGGTTTTTGAGATTTTCATAGATTCACAACTGGTCGAGGGTTATGCTAATGTCCTTAGTTGGAGCAGGAAGGGCGTGCCCATCTATAGAGATTATGTAGTATACATGTGTCACGGGCCAAGAGTTTCCTTGGCCTCGGAATGACCCGTGCAGCGCTTGGCGAGCGGGCCATCCTTCCTTCTATAACTGTTCCAGCAAACAATATGGTGAATGCTTCTTCATGCGAGATCCTACCACGCCCAGTGTCGCTCGGGCGTCTAGTCTATCGAGTGAGACAGCAGATCTCTTTAGGCTCAACAATTAGTTTCGGCTTGCCATAACCTCATCAGGAGAGCAACATTAGTTCCCGACCAGTTTGTGCACTGGAGGCCTACCCCGCCTTTAAAGCTTCTAAGTGATAAAATCCTTCTATCCTAACTCCTAAAGATCAACCATCCCGACGCCACTCCCATGGACCAGTTGTGTTCGTCTCCTCTACTTCCTCACTCTTCACTCAATAACCCCAAGCATCATCACGAGTACAGGAGGATTCACAGACTGTGACACATGCATGGCGGTGGAAAGAAGATAACCAACCTCTCCGTCACATTGGGTGCGCTTCCAGATGGTTCTACTCTTTACTCTGATGCCACCTTGAATGGTCTCGAGATTTTCAAGATCAACAATCCAAGCGAGAATCTGCCAGACCCTCCACCGGCAAGCAAAGTACCGTCGAGCCTCAGAAGAGCAGCAAAAATTGCCATCGTTGCTGGTGGAACTTCGGGCTTCACCGTGCTCTCTCTCCTGGCTTTCTTCCTGTACCGGCGACGAAACAAAGCGAAGGATTCGACCTTGTGCGACGGCACCTCATGGTGGGGCCCGATCTCCTACGGGACCACCAAGTCAACGAAGACCGAGGGTCGTCCCTGCTGTCGGATCTGTGCCACTACTTCTCACTGACGGAGATCAGAGCGGCCATGAACAACTTTGACGAGGTGTTTATTATTGGCGGGGCGGGTTCGACAACGTGTACAAGGGCTACGTCGATGGCGGGGCCACCAAAGTGGCGATCAAGCGGTTGAACCATGGATCGCGGTAGGGCCTCCACGAGTTCAGGACCGAGATCGAGATGCTCTCGCAGCTTCGGCACCTTCACCTGGTCTCCCTGATTGGGTTCTGCAACGTCGTGGGAGAGATGATCCTCGTGTACGACTACATGGCACACGGGACCCTCCACGATCATCTCTACAACACCGATAATCCCCCACTCCCCTGGAAGCAGCGGCTCAAGATCTGCACGGGCGCCGCGTGTGGGCTCCACTGCCTCCACAGTCCACACACTGGTGTCAAGCACACCATCATACATCGTGACGTGAAGACGACCGATATCCTGCTCAACGACAAGTGGGTTGCCAAGGTGTCCGACTTTGGGCTCTCGAAGGTCAGGCCCACGAGCATGGCCAAGGCGCACGTCAGCACGGTCGTGAAGGGCACCTTCGGGTACCTGGACCCGGAGTACTACAGGCGCGAGCGGCTGACTGACGAGTCCGACGTCTATTCCTTCGGCGTGGTGCTATTCAAGGTGCTGTGTGCGAGGCCCGTCGTGAACTGGACGGCCCCGAAGAAGAAGATCAACCTGGGTTTGTGGGCTCAGAGTTGCTGCAAAAGCGGGCCGTCGAGAAGATCGTGGACCCGCACCTGAAGGGGGCGATTGCCCCCGAGTGCCTCAACAAGTTCTGCGAGATCGCCATGAGCTGCTTGTAGGATGAGGGGGCCAAGCGGCCATCCATGAACGACGTCCTGCGGGGCCTCGAGTTCGCACTGCAGCTACAGGTGAGCGCGAAGCAGGGCGAAATAAATCATGTGGGTGTGTTAGTGGACGACAGCGACGATGACGCGGCTTTGGTCAGAGGTAAGGCGATGGACGGCAGCGATGAGGTGATCAGCACTAGTGATAGAGGAGGCAGTGATGTTTATGATGAGATTACGACTAGTTACGACTCACAGGAGTTGCTGTCTGGGGCCGTCTTCTCTGAGATTAAGAATCCCAAAGCCCGTTGAGAGGACACTCAAGTTCGACTGTTCCTGCTTTTTTCTTGAAGTTGCTTATGGTAAGATTTTGCTATAAAAAATGGAGGAGGAAAGAAGGCTTTTTTCTTTCGCTTTTTTTAGCTTCGGGACAGGAATTGTTACCTGCGAAATGCCTCCACACATACGAGTTAGCACATTTTCCTACGTAAAAAAATTTGTTCCTCGGGAATGTACGCACATTCGATCGAATGTTAGATCGATGGGTTTCGCATTCTAGGAAAATTGCCGACTCATGCTCCAACAAGACAAATCCATTATTCTATGTAAAATAAGTGTCTTTAGTGTACGGTCAAATGAACGAATCCATGATATATTTTTAATGAACTATTCGACTCTTAGTCCAAATAAATTTCTCAAAATTCCTCTTCATCTATTGAAAAACCCTTTTAGAGTCATCCCAAATGGATGGTTTTGGTTGATAGGCAAAAATGAAATCACCATTTCATCCTAAGCCAGGGTGGAATCTATGTTTTAGTTCAAGATCCATTTTATTAGACGGAGAGGATTGTCCATTGGATGAAGGATCCTCCCACTTCCACAAAAGCCCTTAGTGTTCATTTCAGTAGAGAATGCAAATATGATATGAGAAAGACGAGCAATCGAGTTTTGGATACTGTAATTAAGTAGGTGTGTTCTTTTTCCATCCAATGCTCGAGGAAGTGTTAATTAGCTGTAGATGAGAAAATCCCCTGGAAATCGTGGTGGGGTAGCATATGGATGAGACTGCAAGCAAAAAGGGTGAATTAATGCGAAACATTGTTCTAAAAAATCTACACAAAGTTGAGCAATAAAATAAAATAGAGCTGTACAAGGAAAAGACGGATGAAACAAAATTTACCAAGACACAGCCCGATATAGAGAAGCCATCTACATTGCTGCGGGATGCTACAGGTGGTATCTGTAATATTAGCATTGCGTGGGACTCAGATAAAAAAGGAAAAAAAATAAAGGAAATGTTGACCTGGTCAACAAAGAAGCAAACAGTGTACACCTTAGCTCAAATAAAAAGGCCAAGACACGCACGGGAAAATAAGGAGAGAATAAAGGAAAGAGAAATAAAAGAAGGAAGAAAGGGGAAAAAAGAGTGGGGAAAAGAGAAGAAGGCTTTGTGAGTGCACGCCATAGGGATTTTGCAAGTTGATTCAACTATGATTCACGACGTTCGGTAAATGTTAGCATCCTTCGTTGTCCAATCTGAGAAATTTTATAATTAGGGCTTGGATTCAAAGTTTTGTGAAAATTGAGCTGTGGAATTCGATTTTGGAATTGTTGAATTTTTAGATTTCATGGAAATTGTGGATTATGACTTTTTTAGAGCCGTGAGTTTTGAGAGGAGTCGTTTTAAAGGAACAGTTTTGTTGGAGCAAAATTTTAGTATTTCGTGTTCAAGTTCTGTGTTGTGTTTATGTTTAAATAAGCACTTCGAGTAAGCACTTTGTTGTCGCATATAAATCATTTTATTAGCGATTAAGCTTAGTATAGTCATTTCATAGTCGAGGGAGTGTTCTACTTGGTTTTGTTGATTTTCATTTAATTTTTAGGATTACGAGATCGTCGGCTCGTACAACTACGTGTTATTTGGTCTAGGTATTCTTAGGTGAATGGTGCTATCTCTTCTATGAATTTGTAAACATGAGTCTTAAAACATGTTTATTGCATAAAATCTAGATCGGACAATTACTACCTTTTAGTATTTGTGAATAATTTGAGAATGATTTTTATGAAAGGTATTGAAAGGATTTATAATATATGGCTTTACTAACTAGTTTATGAAATGAGTTCGGAAAGATTTGAGAAATGATTTATTAAAAGTGTTTTTAGCAAATGAGCTAGAATGTGGAATGTGTTTTGGTTTGTGAAACTGATTTAAGCTTTGTAAATTTAGGAGGATGCTATTCTGAGTTTGTGCTGGTGCTCAGTATCACTATGAGCCTGTTGATGGGCATATGGGTATGTATGCATACTAGTTTAGGATATCTTTTAGGTTGAGCTATAGGGTAATAGTAGGTAGAGACCTTACCAAAGGGGAATCTTGGTTGCTTTGTCCCTAGGTGTTGTGTCATAACTATGATTTCATATTGAGTAAAAGATTGGTCGATGAATAAACCATTAACGTGTGATTTGATATGAGATAGATCAATAAAATATACCATTGATGTGTGGTATGATATTAATCAATGGAATAAACTATTAATATATGAATTGATAAGATTGTCAATGGATCGGACCATTGATATTTGTCATGATTTTGTTGATTTTTGACCTTTTTTTTTTATATGTATGCGGTTATGTTAAAGCGATCAAACTCATTTTTATTTTGTATGTATATTATATATTGGAATTCAAATAAGTGATTTTTGAACATTGTTTTGTAAAGTGCATAGTGGATGCTCAATTTGCTTTAAAAAAATATGCATTACTCACTGAATTGTGGTTGCTCATTCCATTCATCCTTAGTGTTTTTCAAGTCTCTTGATTAGTAGCCGTTAGAGCGAGATCATTATTGAAGAAGAGTTTTGGGAGCTGGACTTTTTGTAATTTGAAAATGCGTCCTTTGGATGAAATGACGACCGTGTCATTATTCCTATCCTTGTAGGATTTGGGGTGTGACAATATCAATAATTTGTTATTGTCAATGATAACAAATTGAAAAATGGAAAGAAAAGTAAAAGCTACGCTAAAGAATCTCAACGGGACATCCAGGCATTCATTGAAAATATAACAAATTGGTGTTGATATAGAAACTTCGAACCCCCAAATGGAATTCTAGGCAGAAAGGCCCTACTTTAAAGGATGATCTTTGCCCTCCTATTTCTACCAAGCTACTTGTTTTTCTAATCTTGAAAATTACGGAGGATCCTATCAAAGATAGTCCAGTTGGACCCATGGAGATAGTCTCAATATACAAGTACAATTTCTTAGTTAGAATAGTGCCAAGTCTATTCATCTTCTGAACATTTATACTTTTTACAAAAGCAGGTAAATTGTAAGATGAGATGATTCATATTGTAATACAAGGATGTTCGAGCCAAACAAGAAAGGAATGAGAACCACTCCCATGATAAAAAGACAATAAAGAGATGAGGAAAAATCAGATAATGACTTCCATTTATCATGAGGTGCATAATGAAAAACACCAGCTACAGCTAAGCATCTAGATCTAATTTGACAGATGCAAATGAATTGGATATTTTTATTTCAAGCAAACATCAAGAGTTAGAATTGAACTGCCTCTGAAATTGGCAACATGAGCATCCAAACAATTCTACTGATTTCCTAAGCACCAAATAATATCTTGCAGATGCCGTGAGACTTGAAGCATTCATACATTCTATCATCATGATAAGATAGCATTCAATCGCAAAAGAAGGGAGGCCTAAAGAGTTTAGATGTGTCAGCATGACATCCCACAAGTTAATAACCTTTCAATTTATAAGTATTCTCATAACATGTAGAGAGAAGGACACCAAAAGTGCCAAAAATTATGTACAGTTTTCACTTTAGTAGCAAAAGTTTTTCACAGGATCATGTGAGTGCCAAACTAGAGAAAAAACAATCACTTAAGTGTCTTCGATTAGAAATTTCAGCCAAAATAAGTACATAGCATTTATAATTAAAAGTTTAATATGATGTGGCATCTTTTTTAAAAATATTAGTCCACACGGACAATCCTACATGGCTCGGTGAAGTAAAATGATGTCGCACACCTTTGAGGAAAGCAATGTTGCACCACCAGGAGCAAAATAGGGCTCAGGTCACTGTTATATAGGTAATTTGAAGAAGCAACTTCTCCTCATGCTTCACTCATCACCACGATCATCACTCGCCGTTGCTCACTCGATCACTGTCTTTGCTTGCATGCCATCTCTATTACTCTCACTTAGTTAGGTTTGTCATTTTCTCTCATTGGCTCAATTGGCTAGAATAATTAGGGCTCGGAGGGCAAAATTAGGGCTCACAATAGTGAAGTTGTAGTTGTGGGGAGTTCAATTTGTTTAATTAGTTAAGTGCTATCTTTGTTGCTTTTTGTCCACAAACGACAACCATTAAGTCATTGTTTAATCAATTGGACACGATTTTAGGGACCTCCATGGGAAGTTGTTATTGGTTTTGCTATGCCCTCCAAAAAGCTAATACTAGAATAACTATTTGAGTGAAGTTTTGTAGGTCTCGTGCATTTTAATTATAGTAGTTGACTTTGTTGACAATATGGTTATGTTGTTGTAGCCTATCAGAAGTTTGAAGGTTCTCATTTCTCAAGGTGGCTCAAGTCAAGAGTCAAGGACTGCACCCAAAAGAAGAACCCCATTAAGCTCAAGTCCAAACACAAGAGGATTGGCTTTATAGGATAGTGCTCCAAAGAAGATAGGTGTAGGTGCAACTTCAAAACTTCCACGAGCAAATAACTCGACACCAATTCCATCTCAACCAACCAATGGTGACAATTCCAAAATAGCCACCAACACCATTACCTAGGACCAATCCAATCAAGTGACATTAGGAAGACAACGATTGTAGTTAAAAAGAAGATATATGGGATAGGAAGGCCAGTAAAACAACATGTAGCTCCACTTTCAGTTGGAAAGAGTGAAAGGATAAAGAATCAAGCCAAAAATCCATCTAAGGGAAAAGGAAAGCAGAGGAGGGGGATTGTGCATATTGACTAATTGGAGGTTGATATTGACTGAGATAGTTGAATGTTGTTGTTTGCTGGGAAGCCAACCCTTGGATGTGGATGTTTTTGTTTGGTTATCCATACTAACTAAATGCAAAGAACAAGTTTAATGTCAAGGGACAGATGTTTATTTTGCCAATGCCTTTGGCAATTCCATATTTTATGTTTGGGTGTGCTAGTTATGCTAGTTGTGCTTGGTGTAGTGCTTGTACAATTTGGTGCAGTTCAATGCTTAGTGCTCATGCAATGCTTGTGTTAGTAATTTTATATGCTGGTGCAAACACAAGATGCACCAACACTTGTATGTTGTAAAGTGTATTATGTTGGCATCAACACATATAAGTATATATTCAACGTGTCTAGGCTCTTTTGTAGTATATACAATGTGTGTTGCCTCCCTTGTTGTGTATACAAGGTGTTTCGGCAAACAACCTTTAATCAAAGGCTGGGAGTGTTTTAGAAAGTACAACCAACATATCCATTTTAAAAATTGTACAGCACAAGTGATCACTTTTTTTTACCACAACTAGTTCTTAAGTGATCACTTTTAACAAAACTTGACACTCAAATTATCATTATTTACAACTTTTGACATTGAAATAATTACTCATGAACTAATTACAAATCCTTAACTTGACTAGTGTTTGTAGTAAACTAGCAGCTAGAAAACCATCATTACTAGCAAACATTGTAGCAAACCAAGATTGAGAATATACAACTAAGTAAGAGAACTTGTTAATTTCAATCTTCCATTTCTACAAAAAATTGTAGCAAATCTTTTTTTTCTTTTCGATAAAAATTGTAGGAAATCAACACAACTATACTTACAAATTACCCCAATACAAGTACATATTCCACTGGTCTTCAACTATGGTAGACTAAGAAATTTCTTCTCATCACTCATTTTACATTTGACAATAAAATAGGCCAAATAAGAGAACAACAACACAATCAATACTCGATAACACTTTCTTTCAATTTTCATCCTTGAAACTTATTCAAATGGCTAGCCAAAGATACTAAAGCCTTCATTTTAGTTTACATTGAGTCAGTATCGTCCAACTTGTCCATTAATGTAGGTAGAGGTTAATGGATTCGAAGTGATGGTTGCTATAAAAATGGAATATTCCAGAGCATTCGCTTTGTCCTTCAAGTTACTTTAAGATCACCTCTGTCGCTTGACTTGAGAATTTCACATCGATCCATTTGAAATAATTTCACTTTGAGCCTTCTCAATACCCGACGCATCCATGGAATCTTCTCCTAAGATTCAATTGAGTCCAAGACATCTTTTTGGACTAAGTTACCCATAATAATAGCAACGCGCAACTTCTTCATCACTTCATTGAAATGAATTTGAGGTGTGGCTTAAGCTCCTGCCATCGTTTATAAGATTGAGCTGTTAAATTTGAAGGCAAATTGAATTAGGTGTGAAATTCAGTTGAATGGCCGGTTAGCATTTCAAATTTGGGTTCTTTCAATTTTGTGATTTAGAATTCTTATTTGGAGGAAACCTAGTAAATGATGTCGTTTACGGTTTAGATGCTGATTGGACCCTCCGACGAGCCACTTCAGCTCAAGAAATTAATATATAAAAGCCACATCAAATTTTCAGAGAAAGAAATTGGAATCGGTACCGAAAAGATCAATTTTTGAAAATTTAGGATTTAGATGATCCAAAAAAAGTTTAGCATCAAAGTGAGCGCTTTACACAACTTTCAACACTAATATGCGTTATCTCATCATTCATTTTCATTAGAGGTGTATATGGCTAGTATAAGAGAGGGGAGCAAATACATAGTCAAATATTCACGTGCCAATTTCATTAAGGTTCCCTGTGTCGTCATGCTGAAAAACCTAGGATCTACTCCTCTATGTCCAATTATCTTCTGTTATCAAAGTTTCTCACAACCTTCTTAACAGATGTTCTTGTCTCTTGCCCATCACTTGGAAATAAAACAAACCAAATGGTTCACGGAAGATTAACTACTCCACCGAAAAGGACAAGAAGCTAATAGATTACAATGTGCGAGTCATACAGTAAATAGAGAGATGGTAGAGGTAAAGAGTTTTAGTCGCAACCTCCAAAATTAAAATTCAAGGACTTTGTTGCTAATGGGATATCAATAGCCACAACCTCCTTTAGATCTTATTGTCGCAACCTATCCTCGTGGTGCACCACCTAGGATTCGGCTAATGAAGTATTAAGTCTAAACTTAACTCAGACTCTTTCAAGGTTATATCAATTCGCGACTTAGGATTCAAGCTCTTAACATGCAAATAATTTTCAAGGAGTCGCCACTAATCAATTTAAGATGGGTCAATTAGAAACCCAAGTAAAGTAATGGGAGATTTAACTTTACTTGTGTAAACCAAAGATTTTGGGTATGAAGACTTGGTTACATTAGATTTCTCTAATGCCATTTTGGTACCATTCTTTCAATAAAAAAAATATTTAGCAGGTAGCTTGGATTGATTTTGTTACTTCTTAACATATGAGGTGATCACGTGGATGCATAAACCATCAAATAACACCCAATAATCAAAGTAGTAAGTAAATTGTAGGGAAAAATAATTACCTCAGAGCAATGAAAGCAAATGGAATGTTAGTTAAAAATCACATCAACAATCTAGATATGATTTCTAATTAATATACAATTTACTCAATATTTCTTGGGGTTTTCACTTATTTAAATGAAACTTAAACTAAGTGCAATGCATGTAATGCAATTATTCTAAGTTCAATGTTGTACAAAATAAGTCTATACTAAAATGACATATAACTTTCAATTAAATAAACCTAACATACTAACTATATGTCACATGATTTTAATTAAATGACCTAACTCTAATGATGGGTAATAGTTAGCATATAACTATCCTGACATGTCACACATTTTAATTTAATGACCTTTAAAAATGTAATTATTAAATAACGTGCAGTTAATGAATCTAATTCTACATAACATGCACATGATAATGTTTTGTGTTTTTTTAATTAAAATTCATAACAGAAAAAAATACCCAATATTTAACATGCAATTTAAATTAAGAAAAATAAATCTAATTTATCCTAAGCAAAGTTCTTGTATTTTTATTTTGAAATTTCGAAATAAATAGATTATTTAATTTAAACATGCAATCTAACCTAAAACAGATAATATTATCAACAAAAATCAATTTAAATTCTATCAATATTTTTGGATTTTTTTTTATGGAAACAATCAAATAAAAGATAACTATTCATCAAATAACGCAATCCCCGATGTTTATCTTATCTATTTAAATTTTGAAACAGAATAAACAAATGATTATATCCAAAGGGTGGGATATCAATAGAAGGTTTTCCATTTAAATGTGGAAATGTGAAAATCAATGATCATATCCAAGTAATTATGGATAGGATGAAAGATTTTCCATGCCACTAAGTATCGGATCTCATAGTTAGAGATTAGATTGCCGTCCAAACACATTGTTGGGGTGATATTTTGAATTTTGTGGCTATGCATTTTGTTTGAATATTTGACAAAAGACATTTGGACATTTTAGCCTAGTAATGACAACTAGTTACACTCTAGCATTAAAATCTCCTTGAGATTTTCACTTTGCATTAAATACTCTTTAATGTGAAAATGCAAACTAAGCACACTCTACATTCTTACATTTTGGCCTAGTAATGATGACTAGCTTATACTCTTTCAAACTTGCAATAAAAACTCTTTTACATCCTAACTTGGCATTAAAGACCCTTAAATGGAAGAAGACAAGCTAAGCACACTAAAGCAATTAAGACACAAGAAGACAAACGGGGCACACCAAACAAGGAGAATATATTAATTGCTTCTGCACCTTTGCATTTAAGCCACCAATCATCAGTAAATGCTTTCTTGTGTCCCCTAGAACCATCGGCCCACATAAATGACAAACTTGCTATGTGTTTCCATGATTGACAAGTGGGCCTGATGGACCGATAAAGCTTGAGTTGGGATGGCCATGTAAGCATTGGAAGATTTAAGTTCTGATGCTACCATTTAATCCACCTTAGGTTGATGAAGATTTGACCTCAAATCAAATACGACTTCTTTATCTTTGAGATAGGGAGAACGATCACCAACATTTTGAAAGACCCTAATCACCTAGGAGTTCAACTTTGTAAGCATCGTCACCAATCCTTTTAAGCACTTTGAATGGACCATCAACTCTTGCCATGAGCTCGTTTTTCCTTCTAGATGGAAACCTCTCTTTCTATAAGTATATCCACACAAGGTCACTTGGTTAAAATTGAGTATCATTTCTATGCTTGTTAGCTTTCCTTTTGTAAGACTCGTTTGCCTTTTCGATCTTGGATTGAATTAACTTATGAAGTTTCTTGATCACCTTGGCTCTCTCTTCAGCTTTATAATTGACTTGTGAATTGGATGAGATGGGAATCAAGTTGATAGGTGTGACGTGATTGATTCCATACACAACGTCAAATGGTGAATGACCTATGGTGTATGAGAAATTGTAAGCAAAATCAATATGTATAATTTTAAATCCCAATCTTAAAAGTCTTCCTTAACATGTTTTGAAGGAGAGCAGTAAGGGGGTGGTTGGTTACCTTTGTTTGACCATCTGTTTGAGGGTGACAAGTGATGCTGAATAGGAGTTTAGTACTAAGCATCCTTCATAGGGTCTTCCAAAAGTAGCTCAAAATTTGGATTCCCTATTCAATACAATTGTCTTTGGGATTCCATGAAGGTGAATGATCTCCTTAAAATATAACTCGGTCTCATGAGATGCATCATTCTTTTGTGACATGGAATAAAATAAGCCATTATAGAAAACCAATCAACAACCACTATAATAGCATCCTTATCCCTTTGAATCAGGGTCGTACAATATAAGTGCCAAAACTTTCATATGACGCTCAATTTGGTACCAAAACTTCTTCTTTTCGCTCACTTAAGTGCTAAATCGGAGTAAAATTGCTCATTTAAGTGTCATTTCTGGCCAAACATCCTACATGGATTTTTTAGTGATTTTTTATTCCTACGTGGATATCTAGAAAAATAAGCCGAAATTTTCGATTCCGACTTGAATATTTAGTAAAATAAGCATAATAGAAACGACGTCATTTCTCTTACTTGAAACGGCATCATTTCGTATGAGTCTCTCTCTCTCTCTCTCTCAAGAGAAATGACGTCGTTTCTCTTTGTGCAACGATCGGATGGACGTCATTTCTCTTCATCTTGGACGAGGCCAAAGCCCTATTTCTCTTCAATTTCAATCCCTATTCACAAAATTAGAGTTTCTGTCAAAAACTGCCCCCCATCTTCATCGACCCTATGCTTCATCGACCCCACACCAAATCTTAGTATGCCCTAAACCCCTTCGTGATTTGTATCTAAAATCACAAATTAGGGCTTCGAGTTTATGCTACCGCGTCATCCTTACTTGCTGGACAAAGATTGAAAGGGCAACAAGTTGGAGGGAAATGTCAAGGGTTGTTACGTGAGAAATCATTGTTGACAAAGAGTAAAAGGTTAGTGCTTTTTATTGTTTTGTGTTGACTAACCAACAATGTGAGCAAATTTGGTATTGTCTAACAGAGTCAAAGTGTGGGAAAATATGACATATTGGAGGGCAAATGTTAAGGGTTCGGGCAGTGTAAAGGTGAGAACTTTAGTTTATTCATGCTTAGGATTTTGTCAGTTAGTGTCCACTGGCCGACAATGAAATTATTATTTATTGTGGTTGTGGGGACCGATTGTTTATTATTATTTGCTTGAATTGTGAGGATCGATTGCTATAATTATTTATTTGTCTTGTGATCCCCTAATGCAGAAATAAAATTTTATTGTATTTGGTGCAATGTTAACATGGGCGATACAAGTGTGCCCATTAAAGTTTGTTGCAATAAAGAGTTTAGGATTATTGGGGAAGAGAAGGAATACATTGGTAGGCAAATCGCCGTTGTCCTTATCAATGTAAGTAAGTTGTCATTTACAAACTTTAGAAGGGATATAGTAGATCAATTGAGATGCAAAATAAGGAAATTACATTACCAAGTACCTGGTAAGTCTCTTAAATATGATTTAAGATATTTGCACGATGATAGTGGAGTGAAGGATTTTGTTTAACATTTTCTACACGGTCATAATGCTTATGTGTATGTTGAACATAATTGCGATGAAGAAGATGAGCAAGCAGTGTTAGAAGGTGCATTGAAATCCAGCCTAGTATTGGAACTATTTTAGAAAGACATGTGAGAGTAGAGGACACTGTAAATTTGCATACACGATGTGTGTTAGAGATATTTCGGCATCTTGATGATACTAGAGGCATATCTGATGGTGAAGATACACTTGTTGAAGAATCGACTAGAATAGCCTTAGGCTCCTGGGAGATTACGTTGAAGAATCGACTAGAATAACCCTAGGCTCCTGAGAGATTGCATCATCCAACGACAACGAGGATGAAACACTTGTGCACACCATTTGCACAAGTGATGTTGACAATGAGGATATCACACGAGCAAGGGAAGAGGTTCAAGCATTCGAAGAAAGGAGAAAAGAACAATTTGGGCCTGTGAATAAAGGTATTGCAGTAAATAGGGATGTAGGAGCTCCTGTAACTAATGGTGATAAATTTGTTCATGGGGAAAGTGGTTGTAATGACAATGGCAACTGTGAGGATGATGATGAAGATAGTGCAGCGCAACATAGAAAGGGAAGTCGGTATCCTTCTTATGATTCAACTGGTATAAATCTTGCCTTTTATGTATCAATGACATTTGATGATGCCAAGTAATTTAGAGATGCTATTGTCAAGTATTCAATCTCTCAACAATGAAATATTAAATTTTTTAGAAATACCTTAATTTTGTTAGAGCAAAGTGTGCACAAGACAATTGTCCATGGGCAATATATGGTGCATTGAGCAAAAAAAGTGGCTCATTTCATATCCGGTCACTACAGGAGGAGCATACCTGTGGTGTTGTGTTTGAGAATGAAAGAGTGATTAATGTGTGGTTGGCCAAGCACTAATTCAACATCATCAAAGCAATGCCAAACATTAAAAGTCCTTAATTGAAACAATTAGAAAAAGAGTAGGTTGGTGTAAATGTTTCTCATAATTAGTGTAAAAGGGCAAGGCATAAGTTGATAAGTATGTTGATGGGTATTTATGAGGAATATGGAAAGACTTAGGACTATGTTAGGGAATATAGGTTGCAAAATCCACCTAGTAGAATTCATGTAGAGGTTGTGGAGAAACACTTGACTGATCATGGGACACAGTTTGATAAAATGTACATATGCTTTGATGCATGTAGAAAGGGATTTTTAGGTAGTTGTAGAAAAGTGATCGAATTAGATAAGTGTTTTTTGAAAGGGTTATGTAAGAGAGAGTTATTGGCTACCATTGGGAGTGATGGAAACAATCAAATATTTCCAATAGCTTGGGCTATAGTCAAGATAGAAAACAAGGACAATTGGTCTTGATTTTTGAAAAATCTAATGGCTGATCTTAAAAAAACTGATGGAAGAGGTTAGACATTTATAAGCGATCAACAAAAGATACTGGCAATATTTGCTAGTTTTGCTAATATCATTATATCTTGCTATATCATTCAAGTAGCTTACAAATGTTTGATGGTTTTGTAGGGACTTGTTCCATCCATGGCTAAGCTGATGCAATATGCTAAGCAAAGAATGTGTGCTCGGCACATATATGCATATTGGGCAAAGAAATATAGAGGTGATCAACTGTAGAAACGATTTTGGTTGATTATAAAGAGCACAAATATGGCAAATTTCATAATTCACAAAGAAGCTCTACATGCCTTATCAAATAAAGCTTGTGAAGCATTGTTCCAAATTGAAGCTAAGTATTGGTGTAGAGCTTTCTTTAGTGAGGAATTCAAGTACGATAGCGTTGACAACAACCTTTGCAAGGCTTTCAATGGTAAGATTATAAAAGTCAGGTGCGGATCAATTGTCAGTATGCTTGAAGACATAAGAGTTATGGTGATGACGAGATTGCAAAAATAGAGAGATGAATGTTCGAAGTGGCCTACACAATGTGAGCCTAAGATTGTAAAAAGATTGGAAGACAACATTGCTGCTAGTAGGTTCTGTTATCCAATTTGGAATGGGGATGATGGATTTGAGATCATGAATGATGGTGACAAGTATGTTGTTCATTTGGAAATAAAAAAATGTTCCTATCGAGCAAGACCGTTGAGTGGAATACTTTGCTCACATGCAATTTGTGCCATCCAATTAAAGCAACCCAATTTAGAGGATTATGTGGAAGATTGTTACAAGAAAACCAATTATCTTGCCGCATACCAATTTATGTTGTAGCCTCTAAAGAGTAGCAAGTTTTGGGACAAAACAAACAGTCAACCCCTAGAGCCTTTATCACTGATAAAGCAAGTTGGTAGGCTTAAAAAGAAAAGAAGAAGGTAGGAAATTGAGAGTAGCAATAATACAAATAAGTAGGGCTAGTGGAACAATTAGATGCTCATATTGCCATAAGGAATGGCACAATAAAGCTGGTTGTCCAACTAAGAAGCAACAACAATAGCAGCAAGTGACAACATAGCCCAGTGATGTAAGGGCATGTCCAAACAATACAGAAAGCAATGTAGAACCAACTACAAGGCAAACTGAGTCCAATAGTGTACAACAGAAAAGTAAATATCAGATAAGATGTTTGTTATCTTTATTGATGTTGTATGTACTTGTTCATGCAATAAATTCATATTATGTTATATCATTTAACAGGTTACAAAAAGAAGAAGTGAAGATGTTTCAGTTTCTGAAAATTTTGCACCATAACATACACATGGTGCAATTGGGAAAAGGATAAGAGAATATGGTTATGGGTTGTTTATAGACATGAATACTAGCATGATAGTTTTGAATGTCGATTTTTTAGTTATCATGCATTTAATGTATTCAATTTGATTGGCATGGTAATTTCATTATATTAAAGTTTATATTATTGTAGCCTGGGAGAAGTTAAGAGATGTTAATATTTCAAGGAGGACCAAGTCAAGAATCAATTGAATTTACAAGAAAAAGCCAAGGGCAATAATCGATAAACCAACCAATAGTAACTCGAGCACATTCGAAGAAGCAACCAATGGCAACTCCAAAATAGAGCAGCTCAAAAACAAGCACCAAAGAAGACTTCGACATCAGATCCACCTCAAATAAATGGTCATGGGAATTCACAACATTCTATCGCAGTGCCGACCTAGTTACAAAAGCTTTAACAATGGGCAACATCAAAACACTCAATGCTTAAAAGAAAAGAATGGATCCTCCAAAAGATAAGACAGTGAGAAAAGGTACACGAGTGAATGATGTACCTAGAGTTCCAGTTTGGAAGAGTGCAAGACTCATGAATCAAATGAAGCTATTCAAGAAGAAAAAAGGAAGTGATGAAGTTCTTCAGATTGACCAATGGGAGGATGCTGTGTTTTTTTTATATGTTTATTGTTAGGTGTCGATGTTTAAGACTTTAGGATTTTGTTGTAAGGCGTTTGAGATTATTGCCGTAGTTTGATTGGTGATGTGTTTAGTAGCAATGTTAGTTACTTCAAATTATTAGTGCATTTTGGATAGACAACTTAATGGGAGTGTTGTTTCGATCTTGCATTCAGAAGGCGATTGTTGAGACTATTTTGTTTTAGATATATCAATGTTGATGTAAAAGACTTTTTGGTGCAATGTGTATGATGTAATGCTATTTCGGATTAAAATCATGCTAAGACTGATGGTATTTGTTGAAATAAATCTTATACTTATTTTGTACACTATTACAGAATGATAATCTGCTTAAGGATATTAAAGGATGTAAGATGTGCTTGACAAAAGTGAAACCAATAAATTACTTAATAAAAAAGTTGAGGAACTCGAGTCGTCACTTTCAAAAAGTTAATGAACTTAAGTTGTAACTTTTAAGAAGTTGATGAACAAAAAGTGTTCACTTAAAAAAATTGTTGGCACTTAAACGATCATTCATAAAGTTAAATGAAACTTCAACTGTCCTTCAACATATGAAGAAAAGACAAAATCAACCACAAAATACATGACCATCCCTTCTTTTGCTACCTCTATTGTGAGTTGGTCAAGCCATCTATATTTTATATAAATCAACAATAAGACTCAAATTGCATAAAAAAAACACAATGTTCACCAAAATCCACCAAGGCCATTCAACCTTCAAGTAAAAAAAAAAAAAAAAAACCAGTAACCCACCCATATACATCATAGAAAAAACAAAGTCATTGCGCTAAATAGAGTAACACATTTCATTGTTTTTTAGCTACCGTAGACTCAGTAACTTCTCGTTATTGAGATTACATATGACCACAAACCAAACCAAACCCAATAACACCAAGACAAACAATACTCGATAAATATCTCTTTGTATTTTCATCATTGAACTTCCTTTTTCAAATGATTTGCCAAAGGTTCCAGACCATTTATTTCCACTTGCATAGAGTTAGCATCATCCAACTCATCTTTCATTGCAAGCGCAGATCCATGTTGTCATTGAAGGAGCTCCAAGGTCACCTCTGTTGCTCGATTCAAAAATATTGTGTCAACCCACTTGAAATATCCATAATTGAAGCCTTCTCTATACCTGGCACATCTATGGAACCTTCGCCTAGGATTTTTTCTCATCCAAGAAATTCTTGTTGGACTTTACAGTCCACAAAAACATAAATACTAACTTTTTTTTTGGTAAAGGATAAATATTGACTTTCATCTTCACTTTGTTTGAAAATTTGTAAGCCATTTCTCCTACTTTTGCTCCCCATTGTGAATTTGATGAGATGATTTTCCTTAGAATTAAAGAGAGTTTGTGTGTTGAAGGTTAAGGTTAGGGTTAGGGTTCATGAAGAATGAAATGGAGATTTTGCCTCAATTTATGAAACCGCTTCACTTCTTATAATTATATGGTGAACGACATTGTTTACCATCTCATTTGCTGACTCAACTCGTCGGCGAGACACATTGGCAAGTTTAATGTTATTGTAATGCTATGTCAGCTTTTCCAAGAGGCCAAATCGAAAGTGGCACTCAAGAGATCGACTTTTCAAATTTGTGGCACTCAAGTGAACGAAAAAAAAAAAAAGGTTTTGGCACCAAAATGAGTACCATACGAAAGTTTTGGCACTTATACTGTACTTACCCCCTTTGAATCCTTAGTAGGGCCATAATAAAATCTATACTCACATCTTCCTAAGACTGCATTGGAACTAAAAGTGAATTATATAGTCATTGATTGAACTAACTCTTTGCTTTTTGACAAGTCGCACGCCTTGAAATGATAGCATACACATCTTTATTCATCTTTGGCCAATAAAAATGCTCTTGAAGGAACTCAAGAGTTTTGTTGATGCCGAAATGGCCAACTAATCATCCACCATGCGCCTATTGGATCAATCATTCTCTCAAGGAATTCTTCAGCACACATAGTTTGTTACCTTTAAAGACGAATCTATCTTGGACTGAACAAACATCATGAGTTCCATGTTTGCAATTAGAGATGATGGAGAGAATTTTAGATCTTCATAATAGAGTTCTTTCATCAAATTAAAGCCAAGAACTTGTGAATCAATGATAGCATGCGTGAAATATATTCTTGATAACGCATCTACCACAATGTTAGTATGGTCTAGTTTATTTTACGAGACAAAAAGGAAGGATTGAAGAAATTCTACTCACTTGGAATGGCTCAAATTAAGTTTGTGTTGGCCGCTAATATATTTGAGAGCCTCATGATCTGAATGAATAACAAATTATTCAAGCCTCAAATAGTGACTCTAATGATGAAGAGCTCTCATGATGGCATAAAACTCTTTATCAAAACTAGAGTAGTTTTTTATTGATTGTCACAACTTGACCATTTGTCGTCCCTCTCAATTGGGGAAAAAAAGGTCGGATTTAGAAGTACTTGATCATGAGAGCTCTCTCACGATTCGCGTCCCAAAAAACATAAAACATCATCACCTTGTCTTTCAAGATGAACCATTGTGAGTTCTCTCATTCACGATCATGAGCTTTCCCAAACTCCTACCTCATGTGATAGTAGGTGTTGTGATTCATACCCACAGGAGCAACATACATCGAAACAGGAGATCATGTGTGAATATCGAATTTAGGGGTATCATTATCATAGTAGCCCTGTCAATAGTACTCTCTCTCCATTAAGAGCTTTACAGATTGGGTATGCTAAATTACGGTGAGTCTCGTCGAGACCCATACTCCTCATGACGGATTCATTTATTATCTAGTTGTTTGGAACAATCTATGAAAAACAGAAGTCGCCATTAGTCTCATCTTTGGGGAGTGGTCTCTCAATTTCTACGCAACTAGAGATTTTAGTTTCGGGGACTTGGATTACACTAATAATTACCGCCACTTCGATACTTAACAGTTTTTTGTGTTTCCTAAGGTGACCATGCATGTCTTTTTACCTTTTCAGGTCGATGAAGTTAACTAAGTAATCATGCATTGATAGTTAATTTCATGTAGTTCTATTGCTAAAAGAGAAAGAGAAAAGAAGGCAGACAATTGAAAGTTAAAGACAATTTGGTAAGTAAATACTCAAGTGAATAGTTTAGGAAAAGTGGTAAATACAATATGTAATCCTAAGAAATAAACAAAAAGAAACGGAAGAAATAAACCCATAACTCATTAGGTTTTATACAATGCGAAATAACCCAAAACATGTATCAGGGACAAATGAATACAAAATAAAGGTCGAACAGGACATCAACCATCCATCGTTTTCATGTCTTGAGAAATTGCCACCTTCAGGGACTCATTCTAATCCTAATCTAAAACTAGGACTAGGTGCATATAATAAGAAAGAAACAGACAATCATCATAAAAACAATCACAAATACCAGACAATAAAAAATAAAGGAATTGAAATAATATGCAAAATTGATCAGATTGGGCCTTGGGTGTTGGCCATTGCAATTCATGCAACGATCCCTCTAGCATATATCTAAATTCATTTTTATGACTTACAGCCATTGGTTATCATTTGTGTTCTCACATGGCAACCAACACTTATAAGTCCTTAAGATAAGTTCTAAGTGTGTCCCAAGGATATCCCATGGAATCATGCATAGCAGAAAACCACATGCATAGCAAAAAATAAACATGCAGGTAGACCCTCAAGTCTTGGTTATCAATCAATGAGGCAATTTTAGCTAATACTAGATCACTTATTTAGTCAATAGGCATCAAACACAATCATAGGCGTTTAAGAAAGGTAAGCAAGTAAAAAATTGTGGAAGTTCAAATGATGCTCAAAAGTCATTTGAAGAACAATTAATAGTGAAATGTGAGAAAAGATACTAATAACATAGCAAAGTTGTGTCACAGCTATGTGTCGCAACCCGATCTCGCCGCCAATCCCTCTCACGAGAAGAGGAAGGGGAAAGGCCGGGTTTAAAGATACTTGACTATGAAAGTTCTTTCGCAGTTCTCAACCACAAGGATGTCATCACTTCAGCCTCCAGATGAACCTCTTATGAGTTCACTTAATCATGATCGTGACCTCTCCCAAGCTCATATCTCACGTGATAGTAGAGTGTCGCGACCCTATCTCGATGCCACGGTACCTTCCAATCAACAGTTTTAAGGTCAAAAGGAATCCTGATGTAAATGTGAGTTTAAGGGTATTTTTAATAAGCATGGTAACCCTCTCGAGATGTACATCCACCAAAGATGGCATCACTTCATCTTTATTGGTTTCACCATCTTGAGTATGCTAAGTCACAATTGTGAACATTTTCTTAAGGTCCATACCCTTCGCAACAAATTCATTTATACAATCTAGTTGTTTAAGACAACCTAGAAATAAAATGGGAGTCATCAATAACCTCGTTTTTGGGGTTCAGCTAGAAAACTCAATCGAAGGTTTGGAGTGTTTCCTCGATTCTTACGCAATGAGATATCTAGATTTAGGAACTTGAGTTACGCTAATATTTCTATTAGCACCATTGCGGTACCTAACAGTATGTTGTGTTTACCTAAGGTGTCCATGCATTTCTTCTTTAATTTTTCGGAATCTTTTATCCTAAACTAGGCGATCATACGTGGTTGGTCATTTACATGCTATTTTATTTCTAGAAAATGAGAAAAGAAAGCAATCAATTGAATTGAAATTGCAAGACAGTAAGTAAATAATTAAGAAAAGCACTAAATCTATCATGCAATCCTAAGAAAGATAAAAAAGAAAAAAGAAAAAAAGAAACCGAACTGAAGGACAAGAAAGAAAAGAACTCGCAACTCGTCGGGCTTTTATACAGACAATAAGAACTCGAGGCTTATGTCGGGGATGAATGGTACAGAATGATGGTCGGAATAGACATCGACTTCCACCGTCTTCGTGTCATTTTCATCTTCAGGATCCTAATCTAAACCTAGTCTAAGAACTATAATTAGGTACATACAATAGAAAGAAACAAGTGACACGTCAAAACAATTAAAAGCACAAATGCCAAAGTCAATCAACCAAAGGAAGTTCAATTCACAAATTAGATTTAGGCTTCGGGGTCAACCTTTATAGTTCATGCATAAGTCCCTCTAAGATGCCTACCCCAATTCATTTTATGACTTACAACCATTATTGACCAATTGTGTTTTCGCATGGCCAATAACACTTATAAGTCCCATAACCAAGCGATCTATTATAATCCCAGGGTTTTCTCTCGACATCATGCATTGGTCCTAGTATACATTTAGAAACCACATGCATCATAGGAATTAAATATGCATGCAGGTCTTTTGGACCTTATTTATCAATCAATCAAATAAGAGAGTGAACCAGCGTAGGTTACTTATCACTAAGGGCATGCGCCAATCACGAACACAAACATTTCTAATGAATGGTGTGATTATATGTATGAGGGTACGTATGATATTTCAAAGATATTTTTTGAAATCATCCATAAAGATTTTTGAGACAAAGTGATGTTTTGGTTATGGAAGGCATTCAATTGCCAAGGCTAGCTTGGGGCTCGCATAAATGCAGTCAGAAACATCGTAGACATTTTGAATATAATACAAACCATGACTTTTTACAATGTCAAATCAAGTTTTGAAAAAGATTTTCTAAAAATGTTGCTTTTGGAAACATCACATATACCAAAGTGGTTTCAAGATATGATTTGGAAAATTGATTCATTTGAAGCCATTTGACAAAAAATATCAAAGAATTTAAAGCAACTTTCATAAAGATGGCATGATCTAAGTTCATGCACAAACTAAACTAAGTAGTCTAGCTAAACAATCAAAACCAAGTTCATATTAGTAAATTTCAGACCAAGTATAACACATTAGCAAAATTGGACAATACCCATTGACAATCTAGTTAAGGAAAAATTTCCTAACATGCATGACATGATAACGAACAACTTTTGTGAAGAAATTTTTCCTAAATGAACTAAGCATGATTTTATAAAAAAATCAAACAACAAGTGACAATACATTAGGAAATTGTGAAAATAGCAAGACATCACATCATTGTAACCAAGCTTTGTCCGATCAAAAGTAGTCTAAAAATCATGAAATTTTTGCACAACATAGACAATATGATGACAAACAAGTTTCATTAAGCGACCAAGTCAAGAATCCCTACAGAAGAAATGGTACAAAAATTAGAAAGGTCTGTCCAAACGGGAGTAAAAACAGGGGTCTAAATTTTGACCCTCGGTCTAGATTCTACCTAATCTTAGGAAAAATAGAAATGGGACTTAACAACAAAAAAATCGCTTGAAATCAATAGCATTCAAAAACTCTAAGTGTGTTTTACAACTTCCTAGAAGGGTTCGGGTCTAAACAAGGTCAATTTGATGCTCTAAGATCGAGGTTTCTAAAAGTGCGCATATTAGTAATTAGAAACCAAAATCATAAGCATGCATCGATAAGCCTAAAAATCACTTATACAATGCAGAAACGGCATGAAATTCACAAATGACAGAGGATTTGATGCAAAAAAAGATCCGGTAAACATCTAACCCTAAGTCGTTATGTAAAGAGATCATGCAAGTCAATGTCAATGTCAAATGACTTAAGACCTAAATGGCATACTTGATTATTTTGGAATGCAACTAGCTTAATTGAGGCATAGTGTTCACATGCTAAATGATGCTTGATCATGACAATTCACATATGCACACAAACCTTGTTATGTGTACTTTAAAAGTCAAGAGGACATCAATACAAGATTTAGTCTCTAAAAGACCCAAACGGACATGACAAAGTGCATATATGATAAGGTTTCGTCCTAACCTCAACATCACAAAACAAATATGATTTCAATCACCTAGGAATATGCAAATATCTAACGACAAATCACACATATAGAGCATGCGATAATGAACATTTTTTGTTAAGAGTCCAAAACTCAATTGAGATAATGCGAGTCATGACAAAAATAGCAAAACAGACACGCACCTTGCAAGGTTTATTTTGCTGCAACGCCCCTTTTCCTTAATGCATGCAATCGATGCACTAAATGACATCAAAACTTTGCAAATTTTACATCAATTGAACCTTTATGACATGTGGTTCATCTTTCATGAAGACTCAAGGTCAAACAAAGCTAATCTCATGCTCAAATGCCCCCTATATTCATCTCAGACCAAAATATGGCAAATTGACCTTAGCTCAGATCTAAGTGATTTTGACCTAGCTAATCAAGCCTAAAAATTCCGAAAAAAAATACAGGACATTCTTCTCACAATGACTAACAACTTTTCTAGCAAGTTTCTCCAAAAAAAAAAACATCATAATGATCAGAACAAAAATAGCAAAGTCAGAAATCAAATTCAAAACACAACCTAAACTGAATTTAAAATACCGTAGAATCGAGCAATTTCAAAGGTGTTTTTAAGGGCCAAACGTTGTTCGATTAAGGAGTGCAACCTATCTATTCGAAGCTCTAGAAGGACTCGAGTTGAGATAAGGTCATTTTGGACCTCATTTTCGCCAAAATAGTAAGCCTATTCCAGAAGTGCAAAAGTGCAGATTAACGCCTAAACAAGTTCAATCATCCATGATCATTCAAGAAAAATCAATCACAGCAAATCAACATCCTACTTCATCAATCCAACATCTAGACATAGCATGTAATCCTCAAAATTAAACCCTAGTCCCAACTAGTTAATCCAATCTCGCTTCATGGGGTTCGAGATCGAGGAGATTACCTTTGATGCGATTTTTGTCAGTTTCAATCCATGATTAGGTGAAGTTTTCGTCGGAACATGATCGGAGACTCAAGGATCACATCCGGACAGCCATGAATCGCCACAAAGCTGGCTAGGCTGTTGGTTTGAGGATCAAGCAGAAAACCGATCTCGCCTAGATCGGTTTGGAATTACCGATAAGGCTTGAGGTCATCGGAAAGGATCCGGCGACTAATCTTCCAATCACTGACCACTGCCTAGTCAAGGATGGTTCGAAGGAGTGATTAGACCTCGTCTGGCAGTGATTGGACCACCGCCAATCGTCGGTTTCGTCGAGAAACACAATCGGTCCAAGACTAGACTGGTCCTTCAATGCCTGGGATTGATTAGGCCACCGGAATTGTTCCAGTGGCTAATTTGAGGATCTTCAACCACCTGGTGGTTGAAGATAGAGCCGAGGTAGGTTGGACATGGTCCGGCACTACCCGAGTTACCGCTAGTCACCGATCAGATCCGATCAAACCGAGAACCAGTTTGATCATCGATCTTCAAACTTAGACCAAATTGAGGTCGGATTTGGAGCTATTGAGGCTGTTAGAGCTCAAAGCTAATCTGATCACTTTATCTTGATGAAGACAGAGATCAGAGGAAGTAGCATGATAGTGACGATCGTCGGCAAAGGGGGGCAATGTCGTCGGCGATGGGCAGTTGCGCAACAAAGAGAGAGGAGGAAGGAATGGGCGGTAAAACCATAGAGAGAGAGAGAGAGAGAGGTCTAAAGAGAGAAGATTTCGTGCAAATGAACCCCCCTTAAAATTGGAGGGAAATCAACTTATATTCCATCCCTAAATCAACCAATTGGGTAATCAATTTAGTGGGTTTGTTTGCAAAAACCTAAGCCAAAATTGAGGATTGCATCAAAATGTCCAATTAGGGGTCAAATTATAATTTGATGAAATTCAAAAGCCAATATATAAAACTTTAGAAAATTGAAAGTGTAGATGTGAAATTGACACCAAGAGGAACTTGGAACCGATTGACAAGCGGCTAAACCAAATGACAATTAGACCGCCAAACCAATTCGTTTCTATTTGGCCGTTTCTTGACTAGTTTGGTAGTTTTAGCCATTTCGCTCACTTGGGATCCCTGTGGGTTCAAAATTTATGCAATTTGGTCCCTAAATGACCAAATTGAAAATAAAATTTACCCCATTTTAAGGGGAAATTGCCCAATTGCGATCCAATTAAACCAATCAAACCTCATGAATGCAATTTAGGGATCTTTTATTGACTTAATTGGATGATTATTACGAAAAACAATGGGTCAAAACCATGGATGCTTTGAACCGAGCTTAAATGGCTAAAATGATCAAATTTATATTTCAATGGGTAAAATTACAAATTGATTGAAATTGAGTTCAATTAGTGTCACAATTGCCCTATCTAATTAATCATCAATGTATAAGATCACTTATCGTGTTCAAATTGGCCTTGAATTGAAGATCTCAAACTTATGTAAAAAATGAATCTAGGTCTAATATTGAAATTGGACATAGATTTATGAAATTAAACCATAACCTTGATGGGTCGACTCGAATTTTATCAATTGAAGCTTAATTGCTTAACTTTCTTATACTTGAAAGAGTAAAATTCTTCAAATTTAGAAATTCTGATGTAAATTTCCCAAAATTGATTTTGGATTTGAACTTATCTTAAGAAAATGAGTGAAGAACAACCGTCTATTTTCGCCAATTGGCGGTTATGGGTCAATCAAAATGTATCATCTACCACCCTTTTGTGAAAGGAAAAACCTTCTAAAGCGCACACTTACTTTCTAGTTTGATTCACAATTCATGAAAAATCGATTTTGGTCCTTTAATTAGGGCTCAAAACAACAATTTGTAGTTTGACCGGACATTTCGCAAAATTGAATGTACCAAATTTAAAATAGTCCATAAACCAAATGTCGAAGAATGAACTACACCTAATTATGACTACAAAGAAATTAATTTGATTTTTGGCCGATTTATAACCTAAAATCGAAAAATTCAGGAAAACAAGGTTCTTAATCAATTTTTGCGAAATTTTCAACACAAAAGTCAAATTAACATTGAAAGAAATGTATTCGTGAATTTTTTATTTTTTCAATCTTTTTGGTAAAAAATTTGACCAAAAGTCAATTCTTTAGTTGATTTTTATGTCTTGGTCAAATTTTTGAATTTTTAAAAAATTGATTTGATAAAAGTGAAATTAAAACTAAATGGTGTCTTTTTTGGTGAAAAACAAATTTTTGATCCGAGATTGACTTTTGGTCAAAAGATTGACTTAGTCAATCTGAAAATCAACTATTTGACTTTTCGAATTTTTCTTGAAAGTGATTTGGAAATTATTTTAAAATGGCAGTACAAGAGAAAGAAATAAAAAAAACGAGACTTTTTGGCTGAGAAAAGGGCTTTGTCACAATCGAAACTCGAATCTCAAATTTTTACCTTTCATGACGTATCGACTAAAAATCAGATGTCAACACTATGAAATACATTTAATCATCAAGGCTAACTTGGGTTCATCCTCTGCACTCTAATCAAGATTCGTAGACGCCTTAAGTATGTTTCAAACTTTAGACAACATCAATGCCAAACCAAGAGCATATTTTGAAAATTTGGAACCTAAAGGACGGCATGAAATCACTTGAACTAAATCACTTAAACTAAAATCAAGTTTAAAATGACAAGAATATTAAGTTTCAGATAAGTTCATGACATTCGAAGGGTCTGAAAAGTACGATAAAATGCTTTTTATTTTTCGAGAATTCTTGTATGTAAAGTTCAAAATATGAGGATCAAAGTCCATGAAGACATGTGAATTCAATTCAGTATGTAAATTGACCAAAAAAATTCTAAAAGAAAATCACAGTAGAGAAATGCAATAAAACATCATAGAACAGGGGAAAAAAATTAACGTAATTGAAAAGAAACCCATGTATGATTAGTTCCAAGAAAATTACACAACATCGAGACCATCATGAGGAATAACTTTGATGAAGAAAGTTTTCTAAGGCAAGCTACGTAGGAATTTATAAAAATTCAAGAACGCAAAGCATCACATCATAAATTCAACAAGACAATAGAATATTGTGACATATCAACAATTATTTGACCAAGTAAATGAAATCTAAAAATCTAAAATTTTACCACAACGTAAACAAGAGAAAGACAAACAAAATTCATTAAAGGACTCGATCTTAAAATCCTTAACAAGAAAATCATAGAAAAATAACAAAAGATCATACTCAACATGGGTAAAACAGGAGTTCCGAGTTTCACTTAGGACAGATTTCTAACTTAACTTGATAAAAATGGAAAACAGGCCAAACGATGTGCAAATCATGCAAAATCAATGTCATTGGAAAGATTAAGACAAATCCTAAGACTTTCTAAGAGAGTCCGAGTCTAACTGGGGTCAAATTTATGGTCAAACATCAATAATCGCGTAGTCATGCGCATCAGCCATAAGCAAATAAAAAAATGATGCACAATTATTGATTTATAAGACTACCTAAACAATGCACAAAAGATGTGAAACTTGCACACAGCGTAAAGTTGAATGCGACAAAGGTTTGGTTAATACATTTAACCTTAAGTCAAAGCACAAAGAAGTCATACAAATCATTAACATTGAAAGGTGACTTATTACTAAGAACAATATGCATAGCAAATTTCAGGCATGATTTGCCAATTGATGCATGGTTTTCACATAGTAAATGACGTTCAAATGTGACATGCCATATATTGATGCAAAACTTGTAACATGCACTTGAAATGTTTAGAAGATGTCAAGAACTAATTTGGCCCTTAAGGGGCTCAAACAAAGAGGTTTTAGTGGGTTCGTGATCGACTTCTAACTCAATATATATATATATATATATATATATATATATATATCACGGAACATGAAAAATTCTAGGAAATATTCTATATATAGAATGCAGCATCAGGATGATTTTTTAGGAAGACACCTAGACCTAATTTGGTTCATATAAGTCTACACAAAAATGGCAAGACATAATAATGCAAAGGATTCCACAAATTACAGCAGCACCGACATGACTTTGCACATGCGATTATCATAGTAAATGACAATCAATTTTAATGAATTATATCTAGTTAGAATACTTATAGTGCGTACTACAACTTTTATGAAGGATGCAAACCCAAATGGACTCATTTAAGACCTTAATTCTAAGTAAACTCAGGTCGACTTCAGTGTAGGGCAGACTGACCTGAAGATGATTTTTGCTGCTTTTACCTAACCAAATCAACTCTAAAAATTATGAAAAAAAAAGAAGAAGATATAATATAACAAGAAAATTTTGTACAAATTTCATGAAGAAAGTATTTTCAAAATCCAAGCACCAAAATCAGTAGAAAAATGGCGAAATGGCAGTTTGCACAAAGTCGAATCAAATCAAGGCACATAATCACTGGAGAATTGACGAACTTTAGAGGTGCTATATAGGTACCAAATGACGTCCACTCAGGGGGTATACCCTATCAAATCGAAACTTGTCGAGTCTACTTTATATGTCTAGAAGGGCTCGAAGCCAGAAGATGACATTTAACACCTCATTTCAGCCAAAACAGAAAGTCACACATGAACTCGATTTTGTAGATCAAGGTCAATCAAGCTCATTCAAGTTCAAGTTCATCATCAATCATCATCAACTCATCACAAATCATCACATAACCTCTTAAACCTCATATCTATGCATAAATCATAATCCTAGGCTTGAATCCTAGCCCTGATCGGCTAATCTAACCTCGCTTCATCGGAGTCATGATTCAAAGGGATACCTTTGGTGATTTCGTCAAAATCAAATGCAATTGCGCGAAATTCGAACCGAAATGTCGAATGGATCTCACAGATCATCGAAGCTGGACAGATCACAAATCGAGCCATCGAACTAGTTGCTGGACAGAACTGGTCCAAATAGGACCAATCTTTTGGATCGTCGAAGAAGATCTAGTCATCGGAGGGATCTAGTGACTTTTTCGCCAATCCCCAACTAGAGCGATGTCAAGGAGTGATCCAGAAGCAAATTGGCGGTGGTTGAGGGTCTTAGTCACCACCGAACGGTGCTGCCTTAGTCAGATGAACCGACGAGAATGCCGGTCTTTGTAGCCACAAAGGAAGACCGGCCGAACGGAGAACTCCGACTGCTTTGGAGGTAATCTGAGCTTGTGATGAGAAAGAGAGGAGGTTCGAGGAGTTGCTGGGTGGTGGCACGACTGAAGGGAATGCCGGTGAGAGGCCAGCATCGGCGACTGACAGTGATCATGTGCGCTTGCGGGGAAGAAAGGAGATAGAGAGAGTGGCGGGGAATGTGAGCTAGAGAGCGAGTTTGCAGAGAGAAAACCTTATCTTTTTATCTGAATTTTTTACAAATGAGCCCCCTTAAGGTTTTAGAGGGAAAAACTTTACATACTATTGATTTAATGTTAAATCTCGACCATCAGTTCAACCCGACGATCGAAATTTGATCTAATGATCAAATTAAGCTCATTGTGGACCAATGTTGCTTAAATTATGCCATGTGATTGATTGGATAGTCTCGATTCGCAAAAAACGGGGGTTAAAAACCAAAATTGCAATTAGGGCCTAATTAGGGGCAATTTTGTAATTTCATGAAATCTAGGGATATTTTCGCAAAATTTGGAAAATCAAAGGACGTGAAGACAAAATAAACATGACAAGGAGCTGACAAGAAGTCGCTAGTGATCAAGAACGAACTAGAAAGGGGCTGAATCGGCCTATCTCACCGACGGCCAATCAGACAAGTCGGGCCGATTCACATTGGTTCGACCAATTCTTGACTAGTTCTAGCTAAGCAATCCTTGGGGCTGGAAATTTTGTGCAATTTGGTCCCTCGAGGACCAAATTGAAAAGGAAACTTACGTAATTTGAGGAGAAATGGTCCGATTATAATGGGATTAGGTCAATCAAACCACGTAAATACAATCCATTGGTTTTCTATTGACCTAATTACTTGATTATCGAGAAAAATTGTAGACCTACACCATCAGTACACATAATTGGACATTATAGGTCAAATGAGACAACTTTGTAGTTTTTTGATCAAATCACAAATTAATCGAAATTGAATTCAATTAATGTTGCCATACTAAGACATTATACTAAGACTCCAATAATGAATGTTAGCACTCTTTACATTATGACATATTAGCCTAGTAATGAAAACTAGCTCACACTCTAGTGATAAAGACTCTTTGGCATTCTAACCTTACATTAAAGACTCTTTAATGTAAAAAGACAAATTAAGCACGCTCTACGTTCTTATAATTCAGCCTACTAGTGAAGGCTGGCTCCAATTCTTTTAAACTTGCAATAAAGACTTTTTCACATTCTAACTTGGCATTAAAGACCCTTAAATGTAAGAAGATAAACTAAGCACGATAAAGCAATTAAGACATGATAAGACAAACAGAGCACACCAAATAAGAGGAACACATTAATTGCTTCTTTAACCTTGCATTTAAGCCTCCATTCATTATCAAATGTCATCTTGTGTGCCCTAGACCCATTGGACCATGTTGAGAATGAATTTGCCATGTATTTCAATGATTGACAAGTTAGCTTGAAGGACTGATGAAGTTTGAGTTGGGATGGTCATATCATTATTGAAAGATTTAGGTTCTGATGCTCGTGCATCATTTAGTACAAGTGTTCTCTTAATTCCTTGACGAGGAACAACAGGTGGAGCTGATAAAGGTTCATCTATCACTACTTGAGCAAGTGCCCCACAAGCTTATGAACTTTTGGTCTATATTCTATTGCATTCCACATTAGAAACTTGGTTATCTAAAGAAATGCTTTCATTCTCCATTTCCAATATCCATAATTGGTACCATCAAAATATGGGGGCTTGCTAGGAGTTTGTCCCTTAGGAGCACCAAAACCAACAATGTTAATGATAGATAAAGATCTTTATGCTCAAAAGTATAACACTCAAATCAACAAGCAACGAAAATCCAATTGTTAGGGTTAATAATACAACCTAGAGATCAGTGAATATGTTGTTTCAATAGGTTGTATCAAGACTTAAACAGTTATCGTGGAATATAACAAGATATACTTTAACAATTGCGAAAACAAAGTGAATGTACCAAGCTAGCTAGTGCTACAATTAAAAAGTTATAGGTAATTACGAGCATATATAAAATAGTACATGACAATTTATAGTGGTTCGGCTTTATCCTCGAGCTTACATCTACTCTTTGAGCTAAAGCCTCAATAATAGCTAGAATCTACAAGTAATCCTCGAGAGATATTACAATCACCAAGTACTACTTCCATAACATGATAAGTCACACCTTGTGAAAATGCAAATATTGCTATCACAATGTACAAATTTGTTATCATTGATTACAAGCAACAAGGACTCTACAATAGAGAGAATATCAAACAAATAGTAGCATAAAAAATAGTTGACGGGATGGTGTCATCTCTCTCGCGAATGTCGAGTTCTCTCTACCATCTGGGTAGTTTCAGTTTGCCTAAATCCATCTTGCCCCAATTCTCCTCCTAATCTCTCTCGCATTCTCCAATTCTCCTATGGAATTCATCTCTTCTTCTTGCCATTTCTCTTTTAAACCCTCCGATCATTCGGTTCTGTCCAGCACCCACGACATGCAAGCACCCCCCTTCCTCATCGCATCTCTTCCACCTCATGCATGCATCTTCCGCTTACTATCGCACTTCCTTCACCATTCTTCTAGCCGCCTTCTTCACTAGCAATTGAACGACTTTTCAAGACTTGACCCAATCTCAATAGATGGAGGATCCCCAACTCGCCGCTCTTTATCACCGCCTTGGAAGACTCTGGCCAGACTAGGAAGTTGAAGTCTGGGATGATGCTGTTTCGCCAGAGACACTGCAGGATTGCGAACTTTCATTAATGGGTAAAATTCTGTCCAACCCCACTATCAATCTTCAAGTCTTTCAAAATACCTTAAAGAAAGCTTGGCGAACAGAACAGGTCACAATTTCACCACGTGAGGCAGGACTCTATGTGTTTAAATTTAAGTCTGTAGAGGACAAACAGAGAATACTAGACAATAGTCCTTGGTTATTTGCAAATCATCTGGTAATGGTGAAACCCTGGCTGCCAAATACTCCTCTGCACTACTACGACTTTAGATCTTGTGCTTTCTAGGTGCAAATTTATGGCCTTCCCATCGAAAGATGCACGGAAGAAATGATCATCAGATCAGTACACAATTTGGGCCATGTGCAAGAAGTGAAATTGAAAGCAGAGACAACACATCAGTCAAATCAATCAGGGCATGAGTAGAACTCAATCTCAGTGAGCCTCTGAAATCAGGCAAACTTATCAAAATAGAAGGGAAGAACATATGGATTGACTATCGGTATGAACGCCTCTCTCATTATTGCTACTCATGTGGTATTTTAGGCCATTATGCTATGCACTGTAAAACCATCCCATATGATGCAGCCAAGATGGATGATAGAACCAACTTGTACTATGGGCAGTGGTTAAGGGCCGAGGTCAGAGAGCATAGTCCTTTTTGGACTGCCTTCTATGAGCAATCTTCGACTCCACCAGATGAAATAATACCAGAAACCCAACAAAATACTCCTCTCCTAATCACAGCTGCACCACAGAGCACTAACATGCCATCAGCCATAGTAAACAAACCCACTGAACAATGTCTACCCACTCATCCACTTTCCCCACACCATACTCACTCCCTTTCTGATCAAAAACAAAAATCCCCTATTGAAGAATACTCCCTTCCCAAGAAAATCAAAAGTCCCAGATCTTCCTCTAAGGCCAGTCCTTTGAAGAAAACAAAACGATATAGTCCTTATGAATCTTCCTCAAAAGTTCCTGACCTGCTCGACGAATCTAAACTTATGGAAACTCCCATCTTCACAGCTAAGGGGGTTGGAAAATGGGCTGAGGTGGCATGCCCCAAAATGCCACCACCCGACAAATGAAGCTCCTCAGCTGGAATTGTCAGGGGCTGGGCAACCCCCTGACAATTCAAGCCTTAAAGGCCCTAGCGGCCAAAGAAAGGCCCCACATTATTTTTTTGATGGAAACCAAAAACTCAGAACAGTTTATCCAGACTGTTCAGCGGCAACTGAAGTTCTCTAGTTCGTATGTAGTGAATCCTTTGGGATTGGCTGGAGGGATGGTCCTTTTTTGGAATGACCAGGAGGTTTCTATAACAATCGTATATGCTACCAACCACTTCATTGACACAATCTACACAGATACTCATACAGCAACCACCATGAAACTCACTTGTCTACATGCTCCTTCGATATTCTATAAAAGACAACAAACATGGGCAGAAATCAGACACGTTATGACTTCTAATACTTATCCTTGGGTGTGCATCGGAGATTTCAATGACATTTTACATCATTGGGAAAAGGAAGGAAAAAAATCAGTAGAATCTTTCAGGCTACATTCCTTTAGAGAGTTTGTTAACGATTGCATGCTTATGGATATTGCAAGTAAGGGCTGCTTTTATACATGGGTGAATAACAGAGACGAAGATGAAGCTGTTAAAGAAAGACTTGATAGAGCCATGTGCACAGCTGAATGGAGATTATCTTACCCGGAGGCCGAAGTCTTATCTTTTCCTGCTATAGCATCCAATCATAGCCCTCTCATTTTACTCACGGAACCCCCTCCTTTACAGCGCAAGAGAAATTTCATCTTCGAAGCTTTCTGGACTCAGCATTCAGAATGCAGATCCATCATTAGCAATGCCTGGGCCTCCTCTCCCCCCCGATCTCAATTATTAGAAAGCAAGTTTCAGCGTACTGCCTCAGCCCTTGCTCGATGGAGTAAAGCTTTTTTCAGCAATGGTCAGCAACATATTTTCCTGTTACAACAACAGATACAAGACCATATCAATCAATCAGCTCAACCATATGATAAAATGCTTATCTCTAACCTTCAACAGGACATTCATAAGATTTGGCAGCGAGAAGAATTATATTGGGCAATGCGATCGAGAGTCCGATGGCTAAGGGAAGGGGACAAGAACACAAAGTTCTTTCATGCAACAACTCTTCAACATAGACAAAAAAATCGCATCAGTATGTTAAAGGATGATCACCTCGATTGGATCCGTGATCCCGATCAGCTCAAGAACCTTACGCAAACATATTTTCAGAATCTTTATAGATCGACTGGTCATCGAAATTATGTGCCTGTTCTTATGCAATGCCCCTCTGTTATCACAGATGATATGAACAATAGTCTAATAGCAACAGTATCTAGAGACGAAGTTCGAAAGCTACTTTCCAGCTCGGCGCAACTAAAGCCCCCGGACCTGATGGTTTCAATGGCTTATTCTATCATTACCATTGGGATATCATTCAAGAGGACATATACACAGAAGTCAAGACTTTTTTTGACTCAGGAGTGCTACCCCCCACTTTCAACAAAACTCTTATTACTCTTATTCCGAAGGTACCACAACTAGAAAGGTTAGAGCACTATCGACCCATTAGCCTATGCAATTTTATGTACAAAATTATCTCCAAAGTCTTGGCCAATCGTTTAAAACAGTGGCTGCCACAAATAATTTCCACCGAACAAAGTGTGTATGTTGCAGGCCGACAGATCCAAGATAACATTCTGATAGTGCAGGAAGTCTTACATCATTTAAAAATCATAAAACGGACCAAACACTTTCAGGCGGTATTGAAATTAGACATGCAGAAAGCTTATGATCGGGTTGAGTGGGATTTTCTCGAAGACTATCTCATATGCCTAGGGTTTCATCACAAATGGGTCAGGTTGGTAATGCAGTGCGTCACCACGGCTTCGTTCAGCATCAAATTCAATGGCGACTTATTGCCATGCTTCCATCCTACCGGGGTTTGAGGCAAGGAGACCCACTATCCCCATACTTGTTTATCCTATTGGCCAATCTTTTATCCACTCTCATGCATGCATCTGTCAATCTGGCACTCTTAAAGGGATTACACTCAATAGGTACTGCCCTACCCTTTCCCATCTTTTCTTTGCGGATGACGCAATCTTTTTCTTGCATGGCACTATCCTAGAGGCTCAAAATCTATCCAATCTGTTGCACCAATACTGCATGGCAACGGGTCAGTCCATAAACAGAAACAAATCTGGTTTATACTGTAGCAGGGGTTGCCCCTATCCTTTACAGCAAGATCTTGCAGCTGAAATCAGAGTTCCCCTTATAAACAAAATTGGTAAGTACCTTGGCCTTCCTTCTGATTGGGGTGTGTCCAAAAAGGATATGTTCGCTTGGATTTTGGATCGTATTAATAATAAACTAGAAGGCTGGAAAGAGCACTTCATCTCCAAAGGGGGGAAAGAAATTTTACTAAAGGCAGTCGTCCAAGCCTAGAAATTTTATGTCAGCCTATTGAACGGAAAATCGCCAAATTCTGGTGGCAATCTTGCAGTACAAGATCTGGAATACATTGGAGAGCATGGGAATTCCTCAAAACCAGGAAAATAGAAGGTGGTCTAGGCTTTCGGGATTTACTTACCCTAAACCGAGCCCTATTAGGCAAGCAAGCCTGGAGATTGTTTCAGAATCCATCTTCCCTATGGGGCAGACTCTTCAAGGGCCTTTATTATCCTTCTAGAAGTTTTTGGCATGCAGGCCACAGAACCAATTCTTCTTGGGGATGGAAAGGATTACTTGTAGGCCGAGATTCAATCATTCACAAGCTTCGGTGGTCAGTTGGTGATGGCCAAAAAATTAATATACGTGAAGACAAATGGCTGACTAGTGGCGTAATAGGTGGACCAACACCTAGAGATGAGCCCAAAACGGTTGCTGCTTTTATAAATCCTTCCAACCATACTTGGAACATCTGTCTTCTCCAGCAGCACTTCGATCAGCAAACGGTTGAGGAAATCAACCACATTCCGTTAGGCCACACTTCAATTACAGATCTCCTTATTTGGACGGGCACAACATCCGGAAACTTTTCCGTTAAGTCAGCCTATCACATTCTTAAACAATCCTCCACCCCACACAACAGCAACACAGCATCCTCCTCATACCAACCATCACCCCGATTATGGCGTCAAATCTGGAAACTACAGACCCCCCCTCGCATTCGAGTGTTTCTCTAGTCTTTGTGTCACAATGCTCTTCCTACAAAAGCAAACCTATTCCGACGACATATCATCCAGGAACCACTCTGTTCTTTCTGTTCAATGCACACACCCGAAACTATCGAGCACATCCTACTTTTTTGTCCATGGGTTCAGCAGATATGGTCTCACCCAAGCATACATATTAATCATCTAGCATACAGGGGACACCGCATAGACGCATGGCTAGAGGACATCTTTGACAATCAATCTAACTTACCTTCCAACGAGCTTGTCGCCTCGGTTCTCTAGCAACTATGGAAGGCGCGCAACCATTTCATCTTTCGCCATCATCGGACAGATCCGCATCAACTGGTGGCTCGATCGCTTGCTGAAGCATCCCTGTACAGCAGCTCCACGCAGCACTTGCCCAGAAATGAATACGATCGGCCGAGCCCTAACCGACTCTGGACTCCTCCAAATCGCCATGAAATTAAGGCCAACATTGATGGGGCTTTCCTCTCTACTGACAAACCAAGCGCAATCGCATGCCTTCTCAGAGACAGCACTGCCGTCTTGCTCGATGGGTTCGCCAACACTATCCAAGCATCTTCCCCCTTGCAATGCAAAATCCAAGCCCTTATTTCCACTCTACTATACCTACTCGAACAAGGTAAGGAGAACACTGACCTGATTATTGAGTCTGATAGTCTGCTACTGGTGGAAATCTTCAATGACCGTCGTCCGCCACCATGGGAGGTTCGACTGCTTGCTGCTGATGTCGCGGTGATCCGCCCTTCCTTCCCCTGTCTGCGTATCCAACACTGCCGACGAGAGGCCAATGCAGCGGCTGATTGGGCTGCGAAAGCCCAAGCCCATGCCACACTTCATCCCTCTTGGGCTTCAATCATTCCTCCAGAGTTACTAACCCTTCTATGTATAGACTCTCTTTCAATAGGCTGTAACTTTCATCCTCCTTGAATGAAATGCTAAGCCTCACCGTTTAAGACCAAAAAAAAAAAAAAAACAAATAGTAGCATAGCTAGTACAAGATAGAAAGCATATGATAAGAACAAAGGAAGCTTTCTCAATTTTGCGCTAACCCCTTGCAGCAGCTTTAATCCTCTTTATATAGACACTTATCCTCCAATCCTATCGTTAGAGATGCTTCTGAAGACTTTAGAGTCGTTAGGAGTTGACTAGAGTGGTTGTGGAACATGTTGCCCATTCAATATGTTCCTACTAACAAAAGCATGGCTTTCTAAAATGGATTCTGCTAGTTCTATTACATCAATTGTTCATTCTGATTTTTTGACCAAAATTGTCAACTCTACTCTAACTCATCTCTAGTCTTCTTGCCATGGATCCCCAAACTCGTCAACGGTTATGATGTTTCTGTTCAATGGTCATCCTTAAGATGGAAGGATAATTAGCACCTTCTAGGAGTTAATATTTGCACGACACATTACTACTCATCACTTGGACAACGTGCGGTCTTTTATCCAATGGCCTTCTTAAGAATATCAATAACCAAAGGCTACACTCAAATGATCACTTGATCTTAGTACCTCCAAGTCCTTTTGAACCACTCCTCTTGTCAAGTTCCTCATCCTTGTTAACATCATTCAATTAACTTTACTAAGACCAACGATATTATCATAGTCTTCCTAAAATTATCCCCACTTCATCACAATGAACATTTGCATGTATCAAGTACTTATTAAACCAATAATATTTTTGGAATCATATCATAGGGAGTTTTCCCAACATCTTGTTCAATATTCCATTTACATATTGGCCTAGCATCATAGGCCAAGAGGAAATGTATACATTAATAGTTTTCAATTATTTTGGCATATTCAAATATCATAGGATTTTGTCAAAACATTGTAAATTTAGATTATTATTTTTTTAATTACTACGACTTATAGAGAGTTAGGAAATTCTATCATAACCAACAGGAAAGCATCTTAATTTTGGAATACATTTATGACATCTTATGGATGTTTACTAGTCGTAGTCAATATCACAACTTCGTAAATTTTGACCCTTTTTTATTAGTTGTGATTGTCCGTCGTAACCAAGAGCAAAGCATCGTAAATTTGAGTTATTTCAACACTACAAAAATTTACAAATGTTTGTGACGATGTTTACTAGTAGTAACCAAGAACATAATGTCATAAATTTCAATTTTTCTTTAATACAACAGCTTGAAATGTTTATGAGATTACATCGTAACCGGAACACAACCCAACACAACATCCTAAATTCGAAAAGTTCTTTTTTGGTATCTATGATTTATAAAAGTTAACAAAGGTCTATAATGATTCAGAACAAAACATTGTAAATTTGGACATTTTTCAGTTGCAATGATGAAGAAATAGTACGATGTTTGTCATGATCAAGAGAAAAATATCTCAAATTTGGGTAAATTTAGATTACGACCACTTACTTAGCTTTACGGTGGTTCACCATAACAATGAAGAAAACATCGTAAAATTGATTTCTTTTTTTTTAAATTATGACAATTTACGGGGAGTTACAAAGAGCAAAGCATCATAAATCTATATATATATATATATATTGTAAAAAATATGACAGTTTATAAATGTTTACGCCGTCATGTTGTAACCAAGAACCAAACATCATAAATTAGGAATTCTTTTTTTTATTTTTTATTCCAACTGCTTGCAAAAGTTTACAACAGTTTGTAATTATTAAGAAAAGAATGTCATAAATTTTGAATTTTTTGTAATTATGATAATTTACAAAGTGTTACGATGTTGCATTGTCACTAAGTGAAAAGCATCATAAGGTTACAAACTTTTACGACTGTTTGTCATAAAAGAGAAGAATTTGTCATTAATTGAGAACTTGTTTACAAGGGGTTATGACTTCATAAGAAGAGCAAAAATTTCATATGTTTGTTGGCCGTAATAAGGATAAAACTTCATAATCTAGTATTTGTTTTAAACTGCAACGCTCTGCGAAGGTAACCATGGACAAAATATTGCAAAATTTTAAAAAAATTTGACGTTTGCATCGTGAGCAAGAACTTACCATCGTAAATTTAAATTCTTTCAAACTACGAGGGCTTATAAAGGTTTGCAACAATCCTTGTAACTAACAATATAACCTCATAAAAAAAATTTAAGATTTGATTTTTATTGTGCCATGATGTCAATATTCTAGGGGGTTGGTGCCCATTTGCTAGTGCTTAAAGTTTTGTAAATTTCACTTTTAGGTGTGTCCGATGCCCATTTGCTAGTGCTTAAAGTTTTGTAAATTTCACTTTTAAGTGTGTCCGACGTCCATTTTCTAGTCGATCGAACATCTAACCTTGTGTGAAAACTACTGCAACCAGCTCATTCAACAGTCGAGACCCTTCCATCTCAATCTAGAGGCTAAGCATTTGTGGGGTTATGGTATAAGATTAAAACCTTAGAAGTCTCCGGCTAAGCATTGGTGGATTTATCAGGTGGATGATACAACAAATGTATTTCAATCTGTGGAGCTTGTTTTGATGGACTACATAAAAAATTCCCATTAATGAAAGATGTAAATCTATTAAGAAATCAAAATTACGCGTATCGGATAAAGTGGTTGTTGCTATCAACTTTAATAACGAATCATTGATCTAAATTTAACTGAATAACTAAATAAAATATATAGACTTTTCTCTTCACCTCAAATTGATGAATTGTCTCGATTGGAAGATCTCCTACATAGATAATAGACATTTCAATTGACCGAGCTTTGGTTACGAAGCAAAAATATCTACCGAATGGTTCGTAGTATTTGGATATTCTCGACCAAGATTCTGCTAATGTGTACCGTCCAAGCTAATATTTCGAGCTTGCAGCAGTACCGTCCAAACGCTTGCTGGTTTTTGGACCGGCCTGTTCCAACCCTTTGAATGGATCAAACTGTAAAGACTTGCCAGCACAAATGGCTTTCCAGGTGGAATTTTCGTGACTTCGGATGTGGAACGAGTCGCGATATTCGCTCCTTGAAAGATGACAAAAGTTGAAAATGGAAGGACGCGATGTAGAAAACGCGGCTTGGTGGTGGTCCCTCGTGGGAGAGCATTATTGCATGGGACCCGGCGGTCGTACTAGTGACCTGACCTTTCCAGGCAATTAAACCTTCCACGAAAAGCGCACTGGGAAGGGAACAAATCCCGTCCGCTGATTTTCTTGTGATAGGCGAGGGCTCTATCCCCTTGCAGATATCTTAGCGACGACTTTGGTCTTCCACTAATCTCGTGACTAGTGCTGGCCCCCGCTTCCGCGCTCTTTCCTAATTCCCCACGGTGGAAACTTGTTCATCTCCGAGGCCCCTCTCTCCTTGTGAACTTCTTTTCATCGATTCAACTGCGACCCTCTCTGTCGTCGAGCAGCGAGATGAAGAACATGAAACCACCACTTCTACTATTCATCTTCATCTCGGTCTCGCTCGAGGCACTCCCGATCTCAGTCACTGGCGACAACGTTGGCGCTTACCATCCGACCGATGATATCGCCGTCGACTGCGGCTCCTCCACCAGCTCCACTGTGGAGGACCGGAATTGGATTGGAGACGCCGCCGACCGTTCGACCTACTCTCCAATTGAGAAAACTCACTCCTCTATCACCGCAAAGGCAAGCAGTTCACCTCCCAGCGTCCCTGGCAAAGCCCCATACCTCACGGCTCGCCTCTCCCGCTCCGAGTTCGCCTACACCTTCCACGTCACCGCAGGGCCCAAATTCGTTCGCCTGCACTTCGTCCCTTCGGATTACCCCAACTTCCACCGTGCCGATTCCTTCTTCTCAGTCGAGGCCGCTGGCTACACCCTGCTGCAAAACTTCAGCGCTTCCCTCTTTGCTGATTACACCCGCTCCGTGAGCTTCTTCTCTAAAGAGTTTTGCTTAAGTGTCGGAGAGGACCAGATATTGAACATAACGTTCACTCCCACTCCTGGTAATTCAGACGCGTATGCTTTCGTGAATGGAATCGAAGTCGTTTCCATGCCCGAAAGTCTCTACTACAACACCGTCGTCGACTCAACCGAGGGAATCAAGTTGGCAGGTCAGCAGGCGACATTCACCTTCCGTACTACTGATGCTCTCGAAGCGGTGAAGCGCTTGAACGTGGGAGGAGGGTTTGTTGATCCAGCTCAAGACACGGGAATGTACAGGACCTGGGAAGCAGATGACGAGTACGTGACTTCCCCGGACATCGGAGTTTTGCCTGTTAACACAACTATCCAACTCAATTACGGTGAGCAAGTGCCAAATTACACGGCTCCAGATCCGGTATACACTACTGCAAGGTCCATGGGAATGAACAAAACAATCAATCTGAGCTACAACCTCACGTGGTCTGTCGAGGTGGACACGAACTTCTACTACTTGGTCCGGTTACACTTTTGCGAATTCCAGATAGAGATAAATAAACCCTTAGATAGGCTTTTCAGGATTTTCATAAATTCACAACTGGTCGAGGGTCGTGCGGATGTCATTGAATGGAGCGGGAAGAGCGTGCCCGTATATAGAGATTTTGCAGTAGCCCTCCTGGATCACAGCCAAAAGAAAAGAACCAACCTCTCCGTCGCGTTGGGCGCGCTTCCAGATGGTTCTACTCTTTACTCTGATGCCATCTTGAATGGCCTCGAGATATTCAAGATCAACAATCCTGACGGGAATCTCGCAGGGCTGAACCCGGATCCGGATCCGGTCCCGAATAAACCGCCAGGGCCTCCACCGGCAAGCAAAGCACCGTCGAGCCTCAGCAAAGCGGCAAAGATTGCCATCATTGCCGGTGGAACTTCGGGTTTCACCGTGCTCTCTCTCCTGGCTTTCTTCCTGTACCAGCGACGAAACAGAGAGAAGGATTCGACCTCGAGCGACGGCACCTCACGGTGGGGCCCATTCTCCTACGCGACGACCAAGTCAACGAAGACCCAGGGGTCGTCCCTGCCGTCGGATTTGTGCCGCTACTTCTCACTAACGGAGATCAGAGCGGCCACGAACAACTTCGACGAGGTGTTTATTATCGGTGTGGGTGGGTTCGGCAACGTGTACAAGGGCTATGTCGATGGGGGCGCCACCCAAGTGGCGATCAAGCGGCTGAACCCGGCGTCGCAGCAGGGCCACCACGAGTTCATGACCGAGATTGAGATGCTCTCGCGGCTCCGGCACCTCCACCTGGTCTCCCTGATCGGGTTCTGCAACGACGCAGGAGAGATGATCCTGGTGTACGACTACATGGCGCGCGGGACTCTCCGTGACCATCTCTACAACACCGATAATCCCCCCCTTCCCTGGAAGCAGCGGCTCCAGATCTGCACAGGAGCCGCGCGTGGGCTGCACTACCTCCACACTGGTGCCAAGCAGACCATCATACACCGCGACATGAAGAGCACCAACATCCTGCTCGACGAGAAGTGGGTTGCCAAGGTGTCCGACTTCGGGCTCTCGAAGGTCGGGCCCACGTCTGTGTCCAAGGCCCACGTCAGCACGGTCGTGAAGGGCACCTTCGGGTACCTGGACCCGGAGTACTACAGGCGCCAGCAGCTGACTGACAAGTCCGACGTGTACTCCTTCGGGGTGGTGCTGTTCGAGGTGCTGTGTGCAAGGCCTGCGGTGAACCGGACGGCTCAGAAGAAGCAGATCAGCCTGGCCGCCTGGGCCCAGAGCTGCTGTAAGAGCGGAAGCATTGACAAGATTGTGGACCCACACCTGAAGGGGGCGATCGCCCCCGAATGCCTCAATAAGTTCTGCGAGATCGCCATGAGTTGCTTGCAGGACGAGGGAACCAAGCGGCCATCCATGAACGACGTAGTGTGGGGCCTCGAGTTCGCGCTGCAGCTACAGGTGAGCTCGGAGCAGGGGGTGATAGACCATGTGGTTGCGTCCGTGCACGATGGCGATGACAGCGACGATGACGCGGCTCCAATTGAGGCAACCTGATGGGCCGCAGTGATGAGGTGTTCAGCACTAGCACCAGTGGTGGTGGGAAGAGCGGTGGGGCAGCTGCGACGACGACCAGTAGCGATGGCGTTTATGATGAGAGTACGACTAGTTACGATTCGGATAAGTTGCTTTCTGGGGCTGTCTTCTCTGAGATTCTGAATCCCAAAGCTCGTTGAGAGAAGGGCATTCAGGTTCATCAGCTCCTGCGTATTTCTTGAATTTGGATATGGCATGGTTTTGGTACAAAATATCGGGCATGAAATAGTTCTTAATTCTTTTTCTGCTTTGGGACAAAAATTGTAACTCGCGAAATGCCTCCGCACGTGTAAGTTTTGTGTATTTTCCTATGCAAAATATATATATGTAGTCATTAGCAATGTACTCAAATTCTAATCGATGTTAGATAGTCTCATAGTGTTCGCCATTCTACGAGAATTGCCGACTTATCGCTCCAGAAATAATCATTGAACAGACGGAAACGATAGTCTATTTGACTGAGGGATCTTCCCACTTCAACGAAAGCCCTGTCCTAGTCTGGATTTTTTTCATCGCCAAATCAAGCATGTCTTAATCAAGAATCGGACAAACAAGAGCTGTAAAGGAGAGAGCAACATAGTACTTGAATGAATTGGTAGTTGCAACTAGGTTTTTCCGGATGAAGATGAAGACGTAGACGAACAAGATGAAGACGAGAAGATGAAGCAGAAGAGAAGAGAGACTTTATTTCTATCTCTTCTTCCGTATTAAGACGTGGTTTCTCAATCTTCTTGTCTGATCAAGCTTCCAAGAGAGACTCGAGGATTAGGGTTTCATTTTCAAGTCAATTTGGGGGAGCAAAGGGGCCATACGACATCATTT